>BLKM01000120.1:664262-752330 GCA_013340265.1 Coptotermes formosanus
TACACATACATACACACACACACACACACATACATACATACATACATACATACATACATACATACACACACACACACACACACACACACATACACACACACACATACACACACACACGCACACACACACATACACACACACACACACACACACGTTACTTGATTGTCGGCTGATATCCCTTGCATGTGGAACGCAATGTTCACCTTCCGAAGTGCTATGCCGTTGTTTTGTCCAGTAACCATGGAGAAAACGCAGGCACAACAGGGCCAGTCTCATTGATTATTTGATTCAGACAGCATAATCCACCGCCACTGTTGTAATCTTGCAGTCAAAGGTGAATGGCCCGAATTTATTATCACGTGTTTCAGGAGTCGCCAACCTTTTCAGGTTGACGGGAAAATAGGAGGAATTTGTAATCTACGTCGAGCACGTCCTTAGTATATCGAGAAAGAGACGCGAATTGAAATGATTAGATTACAAACGTAAAATATCTAAGGTTTTCACGATAGTGGAGGTTCGTATTGTGGTATGGTGGGTTATGACTCCGTGTAGTCTGGTAGGTACCTATCCACAATGCAGATTATGAGTACCTAGTTATTTGCTCTCCATACCAAAGAAGTTTTAAAACACGACTGGGTAAGTTTTATACTACAGAATTATACATAATTTAAGGTTGATCTTTCTTACAAAATCTCTTACCATTATTTACACGCTATCCATTAATTAATGTGACACCCAGCACAGTCTAAATACGTAAAATTCTTTGGGACTTGATAGAAAATTATTTTACGGAACATAAATGACCCGTTGCTTGGGGATCACCAGAGAAAATTTTATAAATATTTTCGAATATATCAAGATTTTGAAGTATCAAAAATTCCGTGCAAGACACAAAGGTGAACGCCGAAGTACGGATTGGCTGGACATGATCTGATTCACAGTGCAGTTCCTTGCAGATACATGTATAGCTTACAGTCACACCAACCGGAGTTTCCCACTGTGGCTCCACTTCTTACGCAGTTTCCATGCACTGCATCTCGCTGAGAAACCTGATTATCAGTAATGATAATACACTGTAGAAGTGTGTAATCATTTATGGTTTACTTAATGACGCTGTCAAGAAATCGGACTCGATAGCGTCGAATATTAGTAAATAACGAATTGGAAAGTAGTAAATTATAAATGGAATACATTTAGTAGTATAGTGATGTAGGTGGCATTTGTTACTTTTTGTCTGCTAAGTGCTATTGTGAAATTTAAATGGCTATGCCACAAAGAATGATTTCCAGTTCCATGACGGGGTTTCGGTGTTTGTCGTGACATATATATGTAATTTCCTGGAATTGTATTTTACAAAGTTCATCATATTTATATCCGTGCAACTCATATCTGTTAGGATAAGTAACTAATTAACTTATGACAATGTTGATGACGTAACACATAATTAGCTAAACATTCTGGACCTAGTGACTGAGCATAGCTTATTCTGAGCAGTGCACCTGATTTGTTCTTTTCAACACCTGAAGATAGAAACGGACCCAGCTTCCGAAACGTTGTGCTTTTACGACTATGAAAAGTCAATGATGGACAAAATTAAAAAAAGCATATTTTTTCTGAATATAATACAGCAGCCTGAAAGCCCAATAGAAATGGCCAGAGAGAAACCTTTTTCTATACTTTATCATAAAATTTGAAATATTTTACTATAAATATGCGGCAACTTCCTGATGTGGTGCTGCGGTAATGATGCTGTTCGTACTTGGGTCGCAAGGCCAGTGCGATTTATAATTTTATGTTTTAGTACCTACTGCGTAAATTAAACCTAAAGCACCCCTCTTTGACTCACCCACTTGTGACTTGCTCCTGCTGGCCAGGATGATGATCAAGATGAAGAAGATGAAGAGCAAGATCACCAATATCGCCACCGCAGTTAGCAGACGACGTTCTAGTCTGGTTCTCTTCTTCAGACTGCAACATAGCGAGAATGAGCTTCACTTTCAGGACCAATGGAGACAGTCGTGCTAAGGATTATTAATTAAAACTTTATTCCTTAGGAATGTTACCTTGTGCGTACCTTTTACTTTTGTACCCTTGAAGACTAAACAATCTGAAAGTAACTCTGTGTCCGGTGTTTCCCTTTTCCGAAAGATCATTGCTTTTTTTGAAGGTCCCCAATATTCGCCCACTTGTCCTTCTGAGATTAGTAGTAAAGTGCAGATGAGTATGGATCATTGGTGGAATTATATTGACAGAGGAAAATTGGAATTTTCTTGCCAACAGTTGGAACCCGGAAATGTTGCTTGTAAGGTTGCTTGTCATGTTGCTTGTAACGTTGCTTGTAAAGTTGCTTCTAAGGTTGCTTGTAACGTTGCTTGTAAGGTTGCTTGTAATGTTGCTTGTAACGTTGCTTGTAAGGTTGCTTCTAAGGTTGCTTGTAACGTTGCTTGTAAGGTTGCTTGTAAGGTTGCTTGTAACGTTGCTTGTAAGGTTGCTTGGAAGCGCATAAATTCTGTACCGTGGTTCTACAGACTGACACAATACGGTGTAAGTTTGTCACCACCTTTGGGTGTTTTCTCTTATGTCTGCCGTACAGAAGAGAGACAGGGATTTTATTTAACGACGCTGAAAATTGCTAAGATTGTATAGCAGATGTGGTAGATGAATACAATGTGAATATAGGGAATTGGTGGACTGGCAGTGAAAGATTACTTGAAAGAAAATCTATCACTTGGCTGCGAAAGGACAAACCTATGTGAGTTACATGTTTTTGTTTATGTTTGTTTAGTTAAGAATAAGTAAACAGTATTTCTTTGAGGTGCTGTAAAATTACTCTTGTTTTGATCGTAAGGATGTAACATTCTTGCGCGGCCTACTTGCACACAAACAAACTATAAGCTGGATGTAACTGTACACACATTCTTGGCATCGCCTGCAGAATACATATTGATTTTCGACTTGTTTACATACGTTTTTTCCCGTGTGTTCAATATTCCGGTGAGGGTTCTCACACATATCGCGTGACAGCAATACCTCGCAGTTTTCCCACGGAACATTTTTTGAATGCCTGTTGTATATTCTGTTTCTTACAACGCCTTACCACCTGCTGTTATTTTGCGACTTCTAATCATAGACACGATAAAGATGCACCTTTGTCTACGCAACACAAATTAGTACGCAGGACGTGGAGTTAAAATGCTACGTATTCTGTATGTCAGTAGTCATGTTCACGCTCCGGCCGCCTTACCACCCATACTAGATTTCCGTTAACCACTGATTAAGGTGGTGCTTTGTCCTTGGTTACAGCCGATCTGTACAGGAGGACTGCCAAGACGTAGGCTAAATCACTGTCCCTATCGGAAATCAAATTCCAGTTGTTCAAATCCTAAAGCAGTCCTATAAGTATTGCAGGTAGCTCTGTTCTTAGTGGTATGTACAATGGGACGATTTTATGAGATAAAAAGAGAGGGGTCTACAGTTGTTTATCCCGCCATTCTCCTGTGCTTACTGAAGAATCCCGTAGGGAGTCTGAGGCAAAATAACCACATGCCGGCTCGAGACCCGTTGCCGCTCATTTAAGCGATTAAAATATGGAAGACGCTGCTTTTCAGGATACTCACATCGCCTTTCTTGAAGTCACCGGTACGAGGTTTTGCTGACTACCAGCGACAGATAAAGTGGCTTCACTCATCATGGAATCCTCCTAAAAATGCACAAAATATTGTCACAGTACTTGTACTTAGGCGACATATAGACGTCCCACCTTTTTACTCCACTGCCTCATAGAGCGTCAGTCTCTTTTTCAATTCCTGAATTTAATTTATAGGCCTATTGTGTCGCATACTGGAACGTGTAGCGTAATGGCAGGACACTCGCCCTTCTTCTTTTACCTCTCACATCCTAACTACAACTTTTCAAAAGCCTGATTATCGATCATTTAACAGTCATTATAATAAGAAATTCGAGTGCCGTAAAAAGTTCTTTTTGAGATAAATAACGCATAATTTTATTACTGTTATCTTCTCGGTGTATATTATTTTCCGTAAACTATGCAGAACTTACAAATCTCTTAACAATTCTTACATATTAATAAAGCAAACTTTTTCAGTTCTTTAAATCTGGAATTTTACGACGTAATAAAACGTGGCTGGAGGTGAAACTAAAGTAACTTCCAGTAATGGATAGGAGTGAAGTCCGTTACGATTAGTTGGAATGATACAAATTTATAGTAAGGGAGCAGACACAAAATATTTAAAACTTTTTTGTTTACCAAAACTCAGAGTAAAGTGTAACAATGTTAGTCCTTAAAGTGTAGTGAGGTTCAAATATTAGGGAACAAAAGTAACCAATCAGAAGTGTATTCAAGAGAGAAATAATGAGCAGATTGAGTTCCGAGGATGGTTCTTTCCATTCAATTCAAATTATTTTTCTTCACGTACCTGCTGTAAAAATCTAAGAATTGAAACATACCGGATAATTTTACCTGATGCTTTATGCCAATGGTAAACTTTTTATCTTGCCGTAAGGGAATATCACAACGCGCTCAGAGACCAGACAAAAAGAGAGAGATGACATAATGGGAGGCTAGATAAATTAGCGCATTGAAGACTTTCATAAAATGTGCTGTTGACCAAATACCATTAGAGTGGTGAAATCAAGGAGAATTAGGTGGATAGCACGTGTAGCACGAATGGGTGACATGGGAATCCATACACAATTTTAGTTTGAAAACCTGGAAGGAAAAGATCACTTGGACTCCGTGTAAGTGAATATTTTCAAAACAGAAGTAATTAGTTTCCAGTGAATGGTATATGAAGGTGCAGGCTAGATGTATTTGACTCAGAATAGGGTCCTTTGGCGGAACTTTCTCAACAATGAAATAGGTTTTTGTTTTACAAAAAAAAAAATGCACGTATAACGTAGCAGAGAGGCGCGCTCGCGTAACCATTGTTGCAGTGGGAAAGCAATAATTGTTACATATTCTGAGTGTGGGTCTGTAGCCTTATTTACCCAGCATGGGCATGCGCTGCATTATGTTGTCATCTGTGGCCTGTCTGGCTCGACGTATTTTTCCACATTATCTCATAAGTGGCAGGACTTTCGGAAAACATTTACGGAACACAAAATGTGTTCTGAGATTCTCTACAAATTTGTGTGAAATATTTCTCATTCTAAGGAGAACTGAGCGAGATACTATCATAAATGTACATTGGTCTTTGTGTGAAGTATCCTTTATTCTTCTCAGATTTTAATGAAACTTCAATTTTCTCGACAGTTTCGAAAAATACTAAAATATAAAATTTCATGAAAATCCGTCCAGTGGGAGCCGAGTTTTTCAATGCGGACGGACGGACAACGGACAGACATGACAAGGCTAATAGTCGCCGTTCGCAATTTTGCGAACACACCTAAAAATGGTGAGAATGTCCTGGTAGATACGCGACTATTCATTTTGCAAGGAGGACTTTTCTCCATGGAACGTGTAGTGAAATGTCATGACAATAACTCTGCCGCTAAACTGTCTGTTACAAGTAAAAATATGCACAGGGCGCCGTTCTAAGCCTTTCATTTCCGCAGAGCGGGTGTGTTTGTACTAAGAGGTATAGCCAGTTGAGCTAGATGTAAATATTACACTTTTCCTGGCACTTAATCTATCATAAATTGAAATGAGAGTCGCGTTCCCACCGCGTTGCTAAGACACCGTGCAGGCACATGCTGCGAATAGAAATATTTTGATGTCATGACACGAAAACAGGTGCTAATCTTGTGAGGGAATATTTGTTTTCCAGAGAAAGAACTTTTCGTATTCCAGAGTAGGCCTAAGATATTTTATATATACTCTAGTTTTAACTTTATTTTATAGTTGTGAAATGTGACTATAATTAAAGAGCATAAACTGCAAGAATTTTAAAACCTGTAAACAAAATTATATGGAGGAAAGAGGATAAATTAGTGAAGAGTGCGTTTTATATAACAAACTTTGGAACGTTGTGATTTTTAACCGTATACACCAGCAACTACTTTATGTCTACTGATATTTCAGATAGCTGAACAAAAAATTCATATTAAGCGTTGGTCGGAAAACCTTTTGAAAATAGCCTGATATTTAGGGGATAAGTTTAAAACAATTCTTAAGAGAAGAGATTATGCATTTTGAGCAGCGGAAAGAAGGGCAAAGTGGATTATTTCTGAAATAATAAAATCCGATTCACATTTCACGTGCCATTCGTCACAGACGCTTTTAATTTTTCCATTTATTCCAGTATCTCCATATATGTTTATTCTCGTGGGATGTTTCAACAAGTACTGATAGGCATTTCGCCCGTTCCATGCAGGCTACACGTCCTGCTCACTGTAATTAATTATACTGACCTGATTACCTTAAATACATAAGATTACAAAATCAGTCTGCACGAAGAGTCTGTAGCATGTGACTTCGCAGATGTTCCCGTCAAAGACCTCAGTTTTTATTTATGTAATTTATTTCATAGTACGCTGAATACTTACTATACGAGTTGCATGGAATGTTAGAATCATTACTGAATAATAAATCGGAAACCCTTTGTGGGGGCCGATGTAACCTCATTTGTGGTACAGTGCCGTATTTTTTTCTGGAGTTATTAAGAAAAACTTTTAAGGACCCTCAGTCAAGTTAGGCAGTTTTCCGGACAAGATGTAGAACTGGCAAAACCAAAAACCGGGCCAAGGTGCTGTGTCGCCGGCGCGTAAACAAAAGGAGGTGAAACAGCCAGGGCAGGCAGCATGCACATGTTAATTACACTGTGTGTAATAAAACGTTGGTCGTGAAATATCTGAGAGTGATACATAACTGTAGGCGGAAGATACGACTATGATTTGTTAAATGGGCGTGTAGAAATATCGCACTTTCCTTTCTGAAAGAACATCTCTTGATGATAAGTTACCAAGGCTTCACCCCTTTGTTCTTTTGATAAGGGTTGCATGAAGACGAACGTGAAGATGAGTATTTATTACTTAAATTACATGTAGGAAACTTCAATTCCTACATCGCAGAGAACGTACCCTGGCTCCATTAGAAAGATAAATCGGTTAATTGTACTTGGGAATATAATCGGCACGTACTGTGACTAGGGTGAAAGGTGTCCCTGTGTAGGCTTGAAGTCATGTAGGACGAGAAGCGTTACCTCTCGACTCATCCTTAAACTTGGCCCTAGGCGGGGTCGATGGTACACAGAATTACTGCTTGGCTATCAGTGGGTAGATTACGACCGGATTCAGCTGGCTAAGAAGGGTCTAATGGCGGTTTTTATCAAAACGATAATGAACGACGTGTTAATTTGTTAAAAACTGTCTAAAGACAGATATTCTAATTTAATAGTCGTAACATCACAATGAGAAAGAAACATCTGTTAACATTTTTTCGATTTACTCTATTTCTTCCGGTTTCTTTAAGTAAGGACTACGTAAGGGCCTTACTAAACATTGCTTCCCACTGTGCCCAACATAGCGCGCCGCCCGAAGAAGATTATAGATTCTATACCATATTTCTTTATGAATGTATCTGTGTTGCTTTACGGCTACAAAACAAATACACAGACTGACACAAAGTCACTTGACACTAGAAGCAACATGTTAAACATCGACTTTGCGCCATTCTGTATACCGGCTAAAAATTGCTGAAATATTTTTCTTACAAAAAGGAATTGAAGGAATATGTACTATAGTTACATATATACAACTATATCCCAACTAACCTGTGTCCTTGAAACTCGTTATGATGGTAGCCCCATTTCGTCCAAGACTGTTCCAAAACTGCTAGGCGTCAGCTGCATTTTCCAAAACACAGAAATTTTGGAATCTGGTAGACTTCACTATGCACAGGCAACTGCGCCTACGGCGACTGTACTGATGTTAATATCGACCCTAATATAAAGTTCAGCCGACAAACCGTGTGTGATTTGTCGTCATGACCACCGAGAAGATGGGTGACCCCAGGGCACCAAGCAGTGACCTAGCCTAAGAAAGAGAGGACAGGGCGCGAAAGACTGAGAAAGGAACAGAGGAAGGACGACTGAAGGAAGGGAAAGAACTAAACAAGAAACACGTAAAGCACAAACAAGTAGAAGAACAGTGAAGGAAGGTAACAAACGTGTTCGGAAAACCAAGCAAACATCCAGCAAACAAACTAAGTCACTGTCTGCACATCGGCGTTATTAACCCTCTCAGTAACATAGTTAATGAACTAGCATGTAATTAAGTAACTATCTATCTAGCAAAGCGGCAGTGTTTTCGACATTTTGAAGCACAGAAAATCGTTCCGTGATATATGCCCGTCTGTCTGTTCATATGATTTTCCAACAAGAGGTTCTTTCAACAGATTTCGATGCAATTCGATGTAATCAACAAAGACAGGCCGGCCACTCTTCTTCCCGGTCACACACGGCACTGCTTGCATCACCAGCCAAAATGTGCACTTGCCAATTCCAGAGAAACCCTCATTAAACAGGTTTTACATATAACGCTTAAGTGACAGCGTACTGGTACGAGGCTGACAGACGTACTAACCATAGGCAGTCGTTAGGGAAAAGCAGTCCATCAAAGTGCAATCAATAATTTAGCTATTTACTTTGTTTTCCTTTGTCTCTACACGTGTACATGGAGGTAATTTGTGTGTACTCTGATGGTATGTTTTCGTTCACCTCTTAATACTGGAGGTGCACGTTTTATATGGATTTATTCAAGATCACAGAGAGTTTCTTTAAGTGCGACTTAGAAGGAATGTGCATTGCAGAACTGGCGGCGTCATCAGGTGCTATGCAATAAAGACATCTGTTGCTCTACACCCAGCATTACCGCGATAACAGAGACATGGTCTTTATTATTCACGCTACGAGAAAGCCCCTCTTTAAGCTGCATGTGCCTTGATCGCTGTTTTTTGCAAACATCACCTCCTCCTGCTCGAAAACAGACATCATTATAGCCAACGTGAGCCTAGGTTTCCGTGATATTAACATGCCTGCATAATGTGTCATGTTTTTACATTGTCCTGTAGCTTATTTTACCTCCAAAACCCCTTCATCACCCTTCAATTTTTCATCATACGTATCGCGAAAATTTTGTAACTTACGTAGGCTCATTCCAGTTGTTTTTGTTGTTTCATTTGTGTTACTATATGATAATATGAGCCTGCAGATATTCTCGTCTGTTAGAGCAGAAACTCTGCTTCTGCACTGGTATCTATAACAAATGCCACTCCACAACTCCAAATGACGCTGCTGAACACCTGTCAGTATTGTTAAACCCATTTGTAAGCAACCATCACGGCGCTCCGGAAGTGTCTGGTCTCTCAAAGCCTTCATATTGACAATAGAATATTTTGTATTACTAACAGGAAAAGGGGGACCGGGATAGCGCAGTCTGTATGGCCACTCACTACGGGCTGGAAGGTCCGGGGATCGAATCCCGGTCAGGCGAGGTTTTCCGCACCCATCCAGACCGGCCCTGGGGCCAACCCAGCCTCCTGTACAGTGGGTACCGGGTCTGTTTCTCGGAGGTAAAGCGGCCGGGGCGTGGCGTTGACTACCAGCTCCTATCTAGCGCCAAGGTTAAATAAAGAGTAGATTTATACCTATACTGCCCGTCTGGGCCTTCATGGCCTGTTCTAGGGTGAAGAGCAACCGGAATGTCATCGCTTTCTCTCTCTGTCTGTCTGTCTGTCTGTCTCACTCACACACACACACACGCAAACACACAATAACTGTTAATTTTTGGCAAAATTATTACAACACGTGCTGCTGGCCAACCCAGTTTTATTGCTGTAACGGAATATTTTCGCGTCAAGGACAACGTAATCTGTTTTATTTAAAGACACAGTCCGTCCGTGCCGCTCAGGAAACACCCAACTTCGGTCATAAAACCAATAAGTTAATATTTTATAGACCAAAATTCGCTGTTCTCTTCTGAGATACGTACAAAACACATATATTCACTGTGTGGATAAAATGTAGAATTTAGAATTTTAAACCAGCTGACACATGAAGTAAACACTGGGGTTTAAAATGTTAAAAATGTCGTGAACACTTGGCAACGTAATATCCACTACAAGATTTTGGGTTTTCAGTCTGAACCTTTTGAAAAACATGTATATTGTTTCAAAATATTTTATAAACATTATTTTAAAATCATTTTTTTTCCTTCCTATTAGAGGAACGTGCTGGCGGACCGAAACTCTAAATCCGGAGGGTCGCGGGTTGCACATCACTGGCTTTTATAAACTGTAGAAACCACAACAGTAATGATGACATTACATCATATCAGTTTATTGTGTTTGAATGCAATTCATCATTGCTTCGCAAGGGAAGAGATAACACGCTTTGTTTGGAAAAGTGTTGTCACAGATATACTTCTGAAATTGAAAGCTTAATAACTACATTCACTTTACTGCGAAGGTAATAAAAATTACCAACATTACCGTTTAATTAATTGCGAATTTAAAATTCCTCTTGTAGGACTTCCAGGCGGCGCTGTCGAGTAAAACAGTAGTCTGTGTGCACTACCCGCGTCACACCACCGGCCATCGCCTTGTTACTAATGACATTGGCTGCTAACATGAAGCTGTTTGTGGAAATGCAATGCAGGTTATATAGATATATACATATATATGCTGTATAGGTCGTATTTTTGTCGCACGCATTCTTGAGGTCATATATCGGATTGACATTTCATTGTAAAAATGCGCAAGCTATATCGGGACAAACTGAAGCTAAACAAATGCACATGTGTTCAAGGAAAGGCGGTACCACATATCTATACAAATGCCTAATTACGACGAACGGCATTTTCCAGGCTGACCAGAATTTTTAACGCTGTGTTAGTAATCATAGATAAAAATGCATAATTTTCATAAACACGCAACAAAAGCATTAGAAAATACAATACTCGCATATAGTTGTACATATTTATTCACACTCCGCAATATTTGAGGAAATTTTCTTCCGAATGGATTTTTCAGAGGTTAGAAAAAAGATTGTAAATCCTTTCCTCTTTCCAATCCGCGTTCTATTTCGGGCAATCTGTTCCTCTCAAAATTATTCGAACAGTGGCCTTCTAGTGTAAGGAACCTCATGTAAGAGTCCACTGAAATTTTCATACCGCACGTTCGATTTCCCATCGGATATGCATGCCTGCATCAGTCAGTGTTTTGTCATATATATAATATATATAATACATCTATGTATATATACATATATGTACATATATGTATACATGTATATGTGAGAGGGGGGGGGCCATAACTATAGGTCGATACGCCAGTGAAAGAGCTGTGCCAGTTGGCTAAACGCGTCAGTTTTTAAGGCGTAAGTACTCATCGGAACAGGCCAGATTATATAAAGAGCCTAACCTTAAAAAAATTTTGAAAATTACGAAATTAGTATAATAGTAAATGTTATGATTTAGAGCTCTTAATCAAATAATAAGTTTGTAAAATTACGGTCTAAAATATTTTTTATCCTACCCTGCATGTTGTCGCTATTCAGTGTTTTTTATTAGAAGTATAACCGTATAACAGTGCCTGCACTAGGGTTTCAGAACAAAGCGAAGCTTACTAGACGAGAAGAAAATGGCAGCCTCTCGAATTAACTGAACGCTGAGAAAGTGCACATGGACAGGGTATTATTTTTGATTCTCCCATGTCGTCATGCTTGAGATTCTTTCCCTCCGCTTCGATCAATATGATTGTTATGAAGGCTGCAAATACTCGAAAAAAGAAAGAAAACCAGAGCAAAATGCACTGTTGAATGTTGGTAGAAGTACTAACATTTAAATCGTACCAAAATTTAAATAAGTAAATAAATAGAGAAACGTTTATACATATATTCTTTTGAAAAATTTTCAGGTCCCTGATCTTTAGACAAAAGCCACAGTAATATATATAAATAGGCCACTAGTGCCTCATTTACAGTAACTGCCCACCATTTTTGCCATTATTTTGCGCCCCGCCACATGGCCTTATCCACTTTTTCCACATTTATCTTAGGAAACATATTCTTAGTACAAACCAAAGCTACTTGTAAGTTACAGGTTTGTTCTTGAAAGATGACGGGTATTTAACTTCAAATATTGATAGGTATTCAGAGACGTTCGTTTCGCTTATAATCCAATCAAAGGCTACCGTTTTTAAGCAACTCGTTTCGTGTGTACGGAGACGATTTTTGACCCTGCGCCATGACATAGGTGTAATTGCCTCGAGTTCTGAAAGATACAGAGCGTTCTGGACACGAAATGCAGTGACGTGACTAAGTGAAATTAAACTTTCTTCGTTTTTCAGATTCCTGGGACTGTTAATATTGTGCCTGGTCACTCCTACTTAGGAGTGTACAGATCCACTGTGCATTCATGAAACAAACAACAAGGATTCTCGGAGTTTCAAAATAGATCGCCAATCGTGAAATTTGAATGCTAGGTATTTGTGAGAAAGAGTGTAAGGTGGGGCCCCCGCCGTCACTGACCAACAATCCTACGGGCACGTAGCTGAACCTGGAAGCAAATTCTGGTAGAATTTCCTACCTTGGCAATATATAATATCATTTCTGCTAATGAAACAAAAATTTGGCGAACGACATATTTTCTTTCAAATACTACATTGTAAGTATTAATGTGAACTGCAAAATTACAGCACTGATACAAAGTTTTATTTAGGAATGCACAAATGTTAAGAGTGAAGCGACTATTGTATTTGAATTATACTTTTTACGTTTCAATGGAATGGATCTGGCCTCTATTGTGCATGATTGTTAGAGAAATGAACTATGAAGTGGATGACAAACTTGGTACACCGGTTGCATTTGGTTCCCCAAAATGCGAGCAATTTCTCTAGCACATGTGCATAACAGAACTTCACGGTACCTAACACACACACACGGTACCATTCATGTCAGGTATCATCACAAATGGAAAGCAACAGTCCAAACATCGCAGACAGACCAGTCGCTTCAGCCTTGGTTCCCTTTTTGTCTCAGTGGGAAGTACCTGCATGTGAAGCTTTGTTTAACATGGCCTATTAAATATCTACTATTTTATTAAAGAGTGCTTTTATCGGTTTCCTTGGCGTCTTGGAGTAAACATGGAGTATTTTTAAATTCCACACTTTCGGTATACGAAAGAACACTGTGAAGAAATAGCTGCTTTATTCCTTCAATTAGAAAATTAAATTTAAATATTTCGTATAAGAGGGATTTCTGTAATCCTTATTGTAGCTAGTGTACAACTGTACCGAGATTCGGATAAAGATACGTACTGAAATTATTGTCTGGTTTGCTGTTCAACGTATAAAGTTGAAACTTAAAGTACAGCTTTCGGAAAATCCCGATCGATCAAAATTAACATTAGGAAAGATGGCAAAGGGGAAAGTCTCTTCCCCTTTGGCAATTAAACTCGAAATTTTTCGTCGTTTATTGCTGAGCTTAGTCACTGTAAATTCTGAGCTACCCGGCTCGTATTATGTTATATGGCCTAACACCTGTCGTGCGCTTGTACTTGTTGGGCAGTAGGGTTAATTTACTTTCATTGCCACACAAATGTGCAGATGAGATAAAATAACTTTTTAATATTTCACTAATTTTTTTACACGTCGCATTTTTGAGACATATTCACTATCATGTGGTAAATTGTGCTCCGTAAATAAATGTGTGTAACTGCGGGTGACCCAACCCTACAGAAATACGGACGTTGAAGGGTCTTCATGGTTCACAATTGATTACTGATTGCAGAGATGTAAACTAATTTACCAGAGAACGCACTTCTGGTTAGGATTCATGGGACTGCCTGCAGGACACTGCCATGCTTCTGAGAATTCTTCCATGTTGGACAGTGTGCCAATAACCCTATATTTTGAAGGACTGTGCACATCATTCAAGAGCTGCACGTCAGCCATCTCTGTATTCGCAGTGCACCACATCTGAAAAAATAATATTTGCAATAAAAACTTTCGTTGCCAAAGACGCCTAGATTCGCCTTCATTTTCTCTCACACTTGGACAGAGTGCATATGTTTCTAAGTAAACGTCTGCAGTTCAGTGTTCTTCACCATATCTCTTAACTCACGTTAGCAAAAGTGAGGAAAAACAACTGCGCATGCGTAAATTTCTCGAGTCCAGGCAGCTTCTGCTCCGGTCCTTTCCGCAAAGTGTATTTCCGGTATGCCCGGATGGATTCCCGGATTCCGCCATTATCTGCGATATTTTCCCCTAATGTCCATACGCCGTCTACCTAGTACAACAATGAGACATAAAGAATAGTTCACCGTGGTTGCAATAGCCTTCTTTAGAAAGCATATATCCAAAACACATGCTGAATCTTAAACTATTTCTTTGTTATTATTGACAATAAAGTTTTCACCAGTCACACCTTCCCAAGCAGAAAATATATATACTTCATATGGCCATAATAGTGTTGTCTGCAGTTACAAGCAGAACTGCCTTGACAAGGGTAGTGAAGTTTAAAATATGTACTCGTATTATCATAAAATTTTATTATTATTATTATTTTTTTTTGTTAAGGACTATAATTTTGCTCTGGCCTCAGCATTTTGCAAGAACGAGATGCTATACGCCAAAATTTAAAGATAGGGTCTTAAAATTATGACCCTGCTTGTTAAAGTCAAGTTATCAGCTGTGTATAAATCGTGCTACTGTTGATAGGATAAACAGTTTCCTAAACGCAATGCATTTTACGAAAGCACACGCACAGATCTGTCTCGGAACCTGGCGTTCTCTCACTGCTCATTTTGAATACTTGTAGATTAAATAACTAACCTCAGAACGCAGAGTCCTTTCTGAGAAGCTAATGGTCGTTCAACTATTTTATATTATTGAAACCGTGCATTTTCTTCACGGATTGACACGTACCAACAAATGCACCATTGAAAAATACGTATTAAACTTTATAAATGAGTCCCGACGAATGTTTCGACGAAACGAGTTGTCATCTTCAGGGGGTCACTGATGTGAGGTCCACACAAGCATCCATGGACCTCACATCAGTGACCCCCTGAACGTGAAGACTCTTTTCGTCGAAACACATGTTGGGATTTATTTATAAAGGTTAATACATATTTCTGAATGGTGCGTTGGTTGGTACGTGTCAATCCAGTCGTTCAGCTAGTCAACAAGTGTCCTGCGTTTTTGGGGGTAGGGGTCCGAAAGTCTCTTACGGTGTTTACAAGAGCCCAGGATGTGGGTTAAAATGTGGAATTCAAGACTCTGAAATTACAGCATGCATAAAACGCAGTAAATCCATAGACAGGCCTACTTACAGCTCTCCCTCTCACCGTGTAGTTCTTGTATTGGCGGACGAAACACTCTTGACGTGTGACGAACTCATCACTTGTACTGTTACTCCACCAGTTTCTTTTCCTGCCGTCTTTATCGTACTGCCGTCCTGCATCAGTGGCATATGTCCTTTATAGTTAGACCCTCAGGAGTAAGACTTATAAAAAACGTATTACGGGAAGTTGTTGCAGTTGCAGAGACAGCGCGTAAACAGTCTTTGTAATATCAACAAAGGGCTAAATTGGCTCGGCCATTCCTCTGCTATTTAAAAATGTAAAATTTAAGATACAAATACGTATACTGAACAGAGTTCTAAAGAAGTCAGTAGAAATTCGGCAAGTAAACGAATTCTTTGTCGAAGATTCAAGTCTTACGGGGTGTTGTGTGTTGTCGACTGGTAAATACTTATCGACGTTTCGAAGTATCGCATTTTCTCCATATTTGTGCGTACTACGTGAAAAAAGTCTTATTTGTTTATGTACATTTTAGTTAGATATTGAGGTTGTTGCTTATTGCCTGGGTACTTAACACACTTTGATTAAACTTCATCATTTCCTTATTTTATTATTTCTTACAAGTATATTTCCTTAGGTCTGGAATTAACTGTTCTTATTTGAATTGTTAGTCCACAAAGAGAAAAATAATCAAGTATCTTGAATGCTCTTCCTTCACTGAAGAGTTGCACACACGTTTGATGAAACTGGCTATAACTGAGGGATATATAAGGCTGCAGACTTCGTATTGTCACGCATACTTAACCTGACATTTCTGAATTTGCTGTGTTTACTTACGGCGTTACACTGCACTGATGTCAACTCACCATTATTGTCGAAACCATGTGTCAATTCATGGCCCAAGATTGTGCCAATGGTTGCATAATTCATAACCCTGGAAAAACAATTTCCAAAACCGGGATAGTGTTTGAATATGAGGAAAATTTTCTAACTTTAAGAGATAGAATTTTTGCATATTAATGTAAACTGAAACTCCTTTTCAGTGGTGTAACCTGACCTTTGCTGAATCTGGTAGTGGCTTAAAAATCGCCAGAGCGACGACCAGAAATATTTCGCTACGTAATAGTTTTATGGAAGAATTATACCCTCGTGAACACCGAAAAGAACAGAAATATTTGAGAAAATAAATACTCACTCGAGTCCTAGTCCGTATAGTGGAGTGTGCAGAATTCCGATTGGTATAACTGAAACACGGTAACACATTATCAGGGCTGCTGAATTACACGTCGTAATTTAAACGCAAGTTTTAACTGATGTTGAAGGAATACTGAGCACATATTATTATTGACAGAATATGTATTACAGAATATGTATTACAGAATATGTATTACAGAATATGTATTACAGAATATGTATTACAGAATATGTATTACAGAATATGTATTACAGAATCAAAGAAATAAAGAGGGAACGGAAAATAGGATGGAAGCAAAGCCGACAGAGAAAGGAAAAAAATATGAGAGGAAAGACACAAGGAAAGGAAGGAATGGGAAAGGAAACCAATAATAACACACACTTGCGTACTTTACGCCGATCAAGTACGTGATTCATTTCACTGTTTACTAAAATTTTCCATGCTTGGTCTCACGATATCAGCCTGCAAAGGTTAGCGTGTCTCCTCTTAGCTTCACTGGAAAGGATTTTTATTTCAAACATCAATTTGTCAGACGTAATACTTGTATTATTTTACCAAGGCTTTCGTCAGTTTCGTCAATGGGAAGAAAATTCTAGAAAATATGGTTCAAATTTAATTTACTAGCTAATGTAAGGTATGACTTTCACTACACCTATTTTCGTGAAACTCACAATTACCTAAGAATAGTAAACTGAAGTTCTCCATACTGAATTTCATCAAAATCGGGCAATAAATGTGCAAAACAGGGTATAAATTCATTTACGCCCTTAGGTAAAGCATGTCTGTCATTGAGCCGATTTCCACGAAACTCAAGCTTGCTCAACAATTTTTCTTAAAGAATTTATGTACCGTATAGGGTAAAAGTTCTACAAACGGGTCTTCGCTTACAGTAGGTCACACAGAGGGCAGGACGTGGTCTGCACGTATAAGGCTTTCTTTTTAACTTACGGGTCTCAATATACGTGCTTTACACTTCTACACTTTACTCACCAATAACATTTTCCTGCACCAAGTTAAACGCGTTCACTAGGAAAGGATTTCGAATTAAATCTCTGAAATAAAAAATTGAAAAATCATTACTGTAACAAGCATAGAAGAAGCTGAGGTGAAAGTGAATGATGAAATATATATCAACAGGTAATAAGCAGTCGCTGCGTTTTTATTTTATATGTTACAGACATAATCTTTGTAAACTGCATGTTTGTGTATTAACCCCTTCTATATGCAGTCTTTTCTTTTTGAATCGGAGAAGCTATTTTGTGCTTGTACGGCTGTATTTTATTGCAGGTAACATAAAGATCATGTCGTTTGATGCAGTGCAATCAATAATTCGATTTAACAAGTAAAGGTAAATTGCCATTGTCGTTATTAAATACTAAACTTAATTAAAGTTACTGAGAATAGGGGTGGCTGATTTTGGTCTGCCTGAATGAGGTATCTCATAAAGTACGAACACTGAAGTTATAACATATAGACAATTATTGAACACAGAGTGCTTATTTCTTTGTACATTTAAAATGAAAGTTTGAAAAACCGATGAGGTTTACTTTGCTTAAATGCTTTTATGGGTACGTGGAAACGATCACGACTTGTAACTAAGTAATTACCCAACTTCATTGTTTCTCTCTATTGCTTCCACTAGCATACACGTAGATTGCTCCTGTGTGAAAACTTAAAAAATCTCGAATTTTTAATCCATGAATTTCTGAGAGATCAGCTGTTTTAAAATAAAAATTCTGAAGTTCTCTTTGAAATTCGTGTAAAGTAGATTTTACAGGCTGATGTGGTCCACGACTGAATCCTGTCGGCAAATTCTAGTTCACAGTATTAGTATTAAACATCATAAGACATATCCAGTATTTTCGGCAATGAAACCTGCAGACAAGCAGGAAAAATTTTTCCGGTATGCATTAATTGCTTACACTGCGTAACTCGCAGGAATTGAAATGCCGAAGACCGAATGTTATGCATATCACGCTGGTGGGAACATGAAATTCACGCAGTTTGTGTAACGGCCACAATCCACAGTTCAAGCCTCGGACGGAGCTTGCAAACACGGAATCTCAAGCGGGAGATTTCCGTAATTTGTCGGGTTTATGATAATTAAAGGAAAGTTTAATTATGGCATTTGATTAGGGCGTACTTATCTTGAGTAACTGAAGGCTAACAGAAAAGTATATCATATTTCAGGAGTGGAGCTGTCTGGATATATAGGAAAAACAGTGAAGGATGAAACCACAACTTTTTGCGAACTGGTTCTTCATTTTTTTTTCAATCGCAAAATGGTATTTAAGGAACCTGGGTCAATCAATTACTTAGCTGGAAGAATAATATGAAAATAAACCTTAGGCAAAGATTTTGTGAGAATGTGGACTAAGTGGCCCAAAATTTTGTCTAATTGCGTACTTCTGTGATGACTGTAACGAACCTTAGAGCTCCTTGTGTATCTAGTTATTAAACACTTCAGCATCCGCCGACTGCAGCTGCAGTAAAACACCTGCAGCAGGACGTACCTAAAGTCCGGGGCTGTATCAAGAAGTTTTAGGGCTCTCTTCGCATCTGCCGTGAAAATACTCACGACGCTTTTCAAATACTCTCCTCTAGCAATCGTCACCTGCAAAATGTATGAACAGACAGATATTTAATTTTAATTAAGGGGCGCGAATAGAAATTTTCTGGCGCCATGTTTGTGATTTAATACATACATGCATGCATGCATACATACATACATATATTAGTACATACATGCATATGTATAAGCGCACCAAGAATTTTTCTTTGGGGGAGGGGGTGCTTTTGCGGATTCTGTATATAATTTATGTTTGACTTTAAAACCTACGTTATGAAAATTATGCCAAAATCTCCGGGCCGACGTCTAGTTAGGTTACAGGGAAAATTAAAGCTAACTGAAAAAGAAATATATCTACTTATTCGTAAGTTTTTATTATATTTTTCAAAATTCCATTGCAATAGTCGTCAGCCGATTTCAGCGGCTTATTATGGCTGAAGCCTAAATCGCGTAAAACATTTATATTAATGTGTCTACAAAATCTGTTTTTTTTTAAATTTCGTTTTGGAGTTTGCCGGGCTGCAGCGCCCCTTGGATGATGAAATATACACATAATTTTTGTGCAGAATATCTCAAGGAACATCCCCTTCTAAGACCTGAAAAGAGGATGGAAATCATATTACACTGGATTGTAGAAGAGTAGTTTGTGAGTATGGGAGGCGGGTGTACTGTACCTAGATCTTGCCTAATGTCAGGCTTTGCTAGCAAAGACGATTCTTCAAATTTTACCAGAAGGTTGTTGGTGAATAAGTTACTTGCATTTCTTTTACAATGAAGCTGGGAGGATGAAATATGTTCCCACTAGGACAAAATTCATGAATTCCATGAATATCCTATAATTTTATGTTACTCATCTCCGTGCATATTTAAATATAATAAAAAAGAACCAACTTGTGCACAGTATTACTGTTTGTTTATTTATTTAACCTTTGTCTCTAGTTCATCTTCCCCCCCCCCCCACGTGTTTCAGCAACAACTTTGCAATTATCAAGGGTGGTTAAATCAAATTACATAAGACAATGTGCATTAAAATGTGAATGGTAAAATTGTATTAAAATGTTAAAAAATGTTAAAAAAAATCTTGTATAAAAACTTATGCTGCACAATTCTTGCATTGTTTTGAAATAGCACCGTAGCATCAAAACAAGCAGAAGAATTGTGTAGCATAAGTTTCTATAGAAGATTTTTTAACATTTTTTAGCGTTTTAATACAATTTTACAATTCACATTTTAATGCGTTGTCTTATGTATTTTGATGTAACCCCCCTTGATAATTGCAAAGTTGTTGCCGAAACATGTCGGGGAGAAGATGAACTACAGACAAATGTCAAATAAATAGACAATAATATTGTGCATAAGTTGGTTCTGTTTTACTATATCCTATAATTTGTTTCTGCATAATGTTTTAAATATGACACGTGTCGTACTCACATCGCTGTACACTTCCTCAACATAACTCGGTTGGACGAAGAAGTCCGGGTAGGCAATTATCAGACCCATGGCCCGCAGCTTGCGAATGGCGTGGTTCCTCGTCACCTCGTCCATCCACTCCGCTCGACGAACTAAGGCCGCGAAGGCTACCTGGATATCGGCCATCATTTCCTCCACCTGCCATGAGTTAGTGACTTATGCAAGCTGTGGGCCGAGGCAGAAAGTTTTCAGATGCAAGATGAACCATTGTTGAGATATGAGTGAAATTCTGTTTCGGAGTTTTGTCAATGGCGTTGTATTCAAATGTAAGGCATCAAACGTAGGACCAGCCCAAAACATTTTTTGTGTTCCTTCAATAATAAAATTAATCGCAAAGTGTCCAACATTTCGAAAAAAAAAAATTCAACAAACCAATACCTTCCCCCTACCAAGGCCAATTTTACTAATTTTGTGTGTAGACAGCATTAAAAATGTTTTTTTTGACAAAGCCACTTGATTTACGAAAGAAAATGGTTTGATATGGCTAACAGTCTGTGATGAATGCGGTTACAAAGACGCACTTACCCTCTGTTTTGTACTATTCATTTTAGGCTGAGTAGCAACTTTATAGGACACTGCCAGAGGCATCGCCTTCTCTATTAACAGCAAACATTCCTCTGTCCTGAAGATTAAAAACAAAGTAATTAGTCTGAACAGTACAAAAACAGTGTTACGAGTAGTTACTTCCATGACGGATTTGTTTTCGTAGCGGCGTAGCTGAGAATTATTTTCTTCTGGGATATGACCCTGCCTTGCTAAGTAATCGTATCTCGACGTTTCGAAGAAAAGTGTCGCCATCCTCTTGTGGGGTCGGTAGGTCCTGGAGCTAGACTTGTCGGCCATTAAATATGAGGGTGCTCCTTTTCTTCGAAAGGTCTGGGTCAGATTACGCATTGACGCAGAATCGTATAGAAGAATGGAATCCTCAGACACACCGTAATTGCTGACCATTACCGATGTCGGGACTTTTCAGGAGCGTTCCATTGTCTTGAAAAGTGCCTATTATTTCGTCTTGCCCGTTCGTCCTTATGTCCCCATATGTCAGTGTGGCTCACACTGGGCAGATTTGTGTGAAATTTGATAGTGGGGGCTTTTATGAAAATCTGTCGAGAATATCAAAACTTGGTTAAAATAGGGCATAAGTTTCGGGCACTTTACATGAAGAACGAATTATGGTTTTTTTTTCTCCGGTGACGTTAAATCCCATTACAAGGGCTCTCTTCGAGTGAAATATTAGGAGAGCCGAGGAGGTATAAAAATTACGTGAACGTTCCACAATGTTGCTTCACAGCACATCGCCTGTCTTTCTCTCTTAATATTTTTAGAGAAACTTTAGATTTTTATTTTATGAAGATTTACAGACGCTTTCCTTTAACGGTATTTTGAGGTTCCTTTGGTGACGGAAGTTTAGATTTCGATCTACATGGCTGTGGCACGGTCTTGAAGTAAAGAAGGGACCAGCAGATTCTTCCGAAATATAAGTAACAAATTTTACAAGAAGCAAGGTTGTCACAATCCAGATTATCACAATACAAGTGTTTCACCCTGCAAGACAAGGTTCTGTCCGATGTTACTTTCGTCAGGTTTTGTATTGGTACCACCCACCCCAATCTAGCGCCGATGTTAAAGAAAGAGTAGAAGCACCGTGTACCTCTACTCCCCCTCTGGGACTTACGGCCTGTTCTAGGGTGAACTTTACGCGTCCCTCATCTGTTCCATGCATACTGTACCCCTTATTTCCCTTTTGGTTTTGTCACACTGACAATGCTCAGTAAGGAATACTGCTGTGTTCGTGCAACTTTGTCCATTACGTTGTTACTGCCTCTTCCTACATGCACAGACGTGCCTTAATGCTGCGTGCTGTATTTACTAGAAAATAAGGCGAGAATTTTTCCTATTTAGTCACCTGAAAATTGGGTCGTGTCCTTAACGTTGTGAGCGAATTTAAACGTAATTTGTACACGCATTCTCCTGAAAATTGAAGGTTTTGAATGGGGCAACCTTATATGAGGGGTCACCTAACATTCATGCAAATACGGTATGTGTACTTATATATTTACATAGATAATTTAACCTTCTATTACGCTCAAAAGTCCTCCTTCGGCCCTTAAGCTTATTTTTACTTATTGTAGCTCTGTTTAGACAGAGATGTACTCTGACCTGGAAAACATCTTGTGGTCTTCATGCTTGATGTACTTCAGGCTTCTCAATGCTTCCGTGGAATACACAATAAGGTTGTCTACCACCTTCCACCAGATTAGTCTTTCTGAAAATTACCAGCGTTTCTAATAAGTGTTTATCAAGTACAAATTATACCAACAAAGGCACTGTTATAAGTTAATATGTTCTTATATTACAGTATTGTGCTTCAACATGTTTCTACCCTGTTGGAAGTCATCTTCAGGGATACATTTAAAAGTTAAAAATCACAAACAGAATGACAATACTTTGTTATCAAATGTGTAAAAAACAGTTTGTGCGGCTCACTTGTGGAGCCTTGTTTTATATCGGAAATGTCAAAAACACAATTTTATAACAAAGTATTGTCATTCTGTTTCTAATTTTAAATTTTAAGTGTATCCCTGAAGATCACCACAGCAAGGGCCGCAACAAGTTGGAGCATGATATTGCAATATAAGAACATGTTAAATAATAACAGTGGATTTGTCGGTATAACTCGTACTTGATTGTAATCATGCACGGTATGAATAATACAAAATGTTTATCAAATTTATTTAAAATGCATGAATTATTTATTCGCTCACGCGCATGCAACGTGAAAATATTCCTTACGCTCGCAATAAATGGATATAATGCGTCGCCTGTCCTGTCTTCTAGCGGACACTAGTTTTGTTCCTACAGTACGTACGGCATGGCATTGCGCGGACTGAAACAGCAGACAGGCCTGAAAGACGGAGTGGGTTCATACTGCCAAGCGCCATGTTGAACATTTTACAGTGCAGTGCAGGGACTTACGTAGTGATTCTGTCTTCGTGTTCGCTAGTATGGCAGCCAGATGTTGGAAGTATGTCGTGTCGTACACCAGTAAGGGGTTCCATAAATCCTCAGGCAAATCCTCCACGTCTTTGAGTAAGGTCTGTATGAATAACTCCCAGTCAATCTGCAACAGTTCACAACAAACAGCGGCTGGTAGCTTAAGGGCGACATATATCCATTACAAACATAGCACTATCGATCGGAACGCGGAAAATAAACAATATTCAGTACTTATGTATTAAGAACGTTATTAATTTTAAAATTATATATCGCTCGTTACATTTTGATTTACGGGAGCAAACCTCTCTAGTGCTACATTCCGAAATTATGCTTAAATTATACTATTTACAATTATTAAATGAGTTATTTTATTTATGTGCGCTTACATTTTGCGTACTTACATTTATAATATAACGTATCCAGGGGCGCGCCCAAAGGGGGGCTGCCAGGCTGCAGCCAACCCATCACAAATCTAAATTTAAAAAACACAGATTTTGTGGACACGTTGTTATCAAACGTTTTATGTGGTTTACCTTTCAGCCGAAATCAGTCACTGGAATCGGGCGACAAATGGTATATTAAAATTTCGAAAAATAAAATTAAAAACATAAGGGTCTTACACGATATTAAAAAAAAAGAAGTTTAGACATTGTGGTAAAATTAGATAGGTCAGTTACGGAACATGTAATTATGTTTGTACGTATATAAGTGCAGTTGCAGACAGTGTTGTTTTACAGTTACAAATACATTATTTTTATAACAAAATTTTTAAAATCAAGCATAAATTATATATAGCCTCAGCGTCAGCATACCCAACGAAAAATTCTGGGCGCGTGTCTCAACGGGTCTAATCCTAAGGTTTATTAATTCCCTAAAATTACTTCTAATTTTCTTCTTGTTGCAATTTACCATCGTCTTCCATTTATCTTTATATTTATCGGCCAATTCTCATTTGACTTGTAAAACGCCAAAACAAATTAAACAAGAAGATCGGAGGTCTTACAGAGCGTCAGTTTGGTGCGTTGCCGGATATAAATTGATAACATACCTCCTTAATTTTTAAAACACCATTAATTATCTCAAAATAAAAGACGTAGAAAATAATTTATTTTAACCTCAAAACGAAGTATATTAAAGAGAGCACTGGCGGATGCCGTCCTAAACATTTATGTAACAATATACACTTTTATTTTGCCAACTACAACCCATAACTTTGTATGCTCCTACTGTGACCCACTCTGTACAGTACAGACTGGGCCACGCGGTGAATTACTTGAAATACTGCAGCCAGGGTCTTCAGCCCATTGATAAATGCAAGTGCGTCAAGACTGATGCTTAGATACAGACATGTACTACGTTTTATATACGCATAATTTTTATGTATTTTACAAATACTTTATGTACAACATATTGGATTTTATTCGTTACTCTATTTTGATGTATTGTAACAGTAACCGCATGCTTGTGGGTTCATGACCATGAAGGCAGTGAGCGTATGACTTGCCATTCAAGGACAGATTGCATGCTGCGTGGATTGTAGGATGTTAGCTCCCTGAAGATGGTTGGAAGTAACAGCGAAACATGTAGGAGAAACAGTACGAGCATAGAAAGTTATTTGCAGTAGTTGGCAAAATAAAATTGTATGTTGTGAAAGAAGCCTGCACGGAACATGTAAAATATTAAATATTTATGTAACAATGGTCCCTCAAATTTGGACGCACACATCTTCAAAATGGACACTGAAGACACGACAGCTAAAAAGGAGGTTAGGAAGGAATTTATTAACTATTTACAGCCAAATAACAGTTTCGTATACCGATTACCGTAACATTAAGAACTTCTGCAGTTTGGCACACTTTGTGATTGTCACAAACAAAGAGTATTTTCCCATAGGATTACAGAATTTACAGAGTGTTATTCATTATGGACACAGACTGTGTTCTGTGTAAAGCTGGAGCTGAATTTTTCTATATGATGTAGATAATACCCCATTTTATAAGGGCTAGGACCATCAGCAGGCTACACATTATAAGGTCATCAATATAATGAAGACATTAGAAGAAAGCCCAGCATTAGGAACGTCGTTGAAGCCGTAGCGGATTAACGAACAAATTAGTGTGGACGTGTGTCAAGAATTGAGCAGGTTCGACGCCAGAAACCAGAAGGAAGACGACATTTAGGAAGATTCAGAAAGCAATGGAAGAAAATATTCTGATACTGGAGTCGGAACAGGCGGAAATGGCCTAAATTATTCGGTTATTGGATATAGGTGTCATGATTGTGAAGTCAAAGCCAATTCTGCATTCAATACTTTGGTCCACTTTTTGAAATAACCCAGCATTTTGGACGAACCGCCAAAATTCCTTACAGAATTTTCGTCATATCTGTAAAATTTGCATGAATGTGAGGAATGTCAGACACTTATTATCATCTGCAGATTATCGTCTTCATCTTGACTGTCATCGGGAGAGAAGTGGGATTTCTATCCAATTTCCTATTCAAACGTTACTGCCTGCCGTTATTCGTGTGCGAAGGGTAGGGCCAGGGCGATGCAAAGCCATACTTGCAAGCGTATGCCACTAGAGTCATAACTGGGCTGTTAAAGCGTCTGTGATTTAGCAGCGCTCTTATTTCGTATCCGGTGGTAACAGTTTCGGGCCCGATCCGAAGAAAAGCCCAACCCCTCTAGGATAATTTGAGATGTCATAAAAATGTTACTGAATTATTTTTCTTCCTTTCCTTTTACTCATTATGATTTCCTTATTCATCTTCTACTTTCACTGCTCCCTCCTCTCCTACTCTTCCTATTATTCCCTTTCCTGTTCTTACTTTTCCCAATTGTTCCTCCTATGCTTTACTTATTTTTCTCTCCCCTTTCTTCCCTCTTCTTTCTCTCCTTTCTCTTGACTGTCTTTGACATCCCTTCCGTTTTGCCTTAGTCATTTCCTTGTTTCTCTTTAATTTATTCTGCTTGATCCTCCTGTTATTTTCTGTGTCTTCTCCTACTCCTTCTTCTCCTTTTTTCTTTTTCCTTTTCTCCTCAACTGGCTTGTGGTGAGGGCTTGTGACGGAACTTCTAAATTAACGGGGAACTATATGGTCTGCCCAGTAGGACCGATTAATATCTTGAACGACATAACTCTGGGCTCAGTGTCTGAGGTGAACACCACCACTTCCTTCCTCATCCCTTACCTTGTTGCGCATGTTTTCCAATTTTAGAGAGTGGAGGTATATGTCCGTCTCATTCTGCAGCTCTGAAATCGTCATCACTGTATTGGAAGGAGGGTAGGTAAGTCCCTGAAACAGATGAAGATAGTTTCTTCTTAGTCCTTCCCTCTTCTACGTACTTGTTCACAGCAGGTGTCGAGGGTTTTTGTAATTTCATTTGATCACACTCAAACACATATTACAGTCGGTAGGACTCCTCTGGGCGAGGGATCGGCCCGTCGTAGAGACCCCTACTTGACAACACAAACACTGTACAAGACAAATATCCATGTCCCCGTTGGGATTCGAATCCACGGTCCAAGCAAGCGCTCGGCCGCAGACCTACGCCTTAAACCGCGCGGCCTCTAGGATCGGCGGAAGCATCTACTTAGTTGGCGAAATTATAGCTCTGTCTCTGTCTGCCTCTTTGCGACAAATCATCACCCATCTCGGAAGGTACGATGTCATGATGCCTATTTGCTTTCCTAATATTATCAGACTTGGGCGTATCCGTATAAGTCAGTTAAGACAGAAAATATTTTAACCCGTACCTCTTTTTTTAAGGTAACGTTTTCTTATGCAGCTAACAGTGCCAGTCACTCGTTTGTAACATTTGAAACACCTGACCACCCACGAGATTTGTTACCAACGTTACGCCATTGGAAGCCAAGTACAGATAAAGCTGCTGTGATACTAGCAATAAGATGGAGTCCTGAGATTACATATGGTAACAGGTCTTCGAAATATATTCAACATTTTTTGTGGCATTTTCTTTTTGCAAACTTTAATAAAAAATGAAGCTGGAAGAAGCCAGTATATGACTTTAATTTGTAGACTGCAAATGAATCATTTTGAAATTTGGTTTAGAGATAAGTCACAAAGTTGCCACCAAGTCTAGGTGACATATTGTTTATGAGTTAACAATTAACAGCCGTTACGTCGATGTAAATCCTTGAAGTTGTATCTGACATGTTAATAATAATAGGCTATACAAAATATGCACTAGTGTTTAACTACTAAACCTAAGTTTGCTACAAAAAGGAAAGCAAGTCTGAAACTACTAAGGCTAAAAATCATGAACGTCGGTATAATTTGTGATATGCAGTACATACGGTTAGCAAAGTTTTAAAAATTCTTGCCAACATTCGGGTGTGTCATTACCTGCAAGAGTCCAGCATGCAAAGTAACAAGGTAAATTGCATTTTATTTGTCGATTAGAAATTTAAGTTTAGTAACGAAAGTCTAAAAGACACAACATTTATAAGAGTGCAAGCCTGTGTCGCACAGAATTAAACTAACACTTGTATTCGGGAATTCTCGTCACGACAGAAGTTACGGCCTACGTTACTTGAGCCTTAGCTGACAAACTGATGAGCCTTATAATGGGAAATTTGTGATATATTCTTTCTTACTATAAATTTGTAAGCGTTTACAAGCACTACAGTTGGCTTCGGGTGACAAAGAATTGCAGCCGGAAATCCATTAACGAAATATTTTCGAAAATGATCACTTGTAAGACTGCCAGACAGAAGTGAGGGAAATATTAAAATTCGTTTCACGGAAGTAGATTGTGAATATGTACTTATGGTGGATGCAAGTGCGGTAGTGTTAAAATTGTTGTTATATGAATAATTTCAATAACAAGAGAAGGTCCAGTACTCTGCTGTATAATAATCATTCGCTCAAATGAAACATAAGGGGTGTTACATTTATTACGCGGGAACCCGTGAAGCACCAACGCATCAGGAGAAATTTTGATAAAAAATCAGAGTTTAGACGAAGAGGTTTATGTGAAATAGCGAATTCTCATTCTCTGAAGGAGCAAAGAATCTGTTATTCGCTACCAGAACCATACTGGTTGTGTGGTCTGCCCAGCCCCGTTTTCTGTTCGATAGAGGGCGACTTTTTGCTGTGGAATGAAGCGGTTCAAATGCGAAGCTGCCCACTTGTGACTACCTCCATTTTGGGCCAAGGTCTACATTGTTAATCTGAGTGCGAATATTTTAGGTCTCATATGCCCTTTCAACATCTACTTACTTATTTACACCCTTGTGTATTTTGTGAAATTTAATGTTGGCTTACTGACTGCACATGTTGTATACTCAAAAAAACTGGAAAATCAAACGTTAATGGCGAAAATGTAAACATGGGGAAGGAGATTTATATTGAGACACTATCCAAGAATTCTCCTGGTGAGGCTGAGAAAACCCATGTAATTTATCAATCTGGCAGCCGATAATGCGAAAACTATTCGACAGATATATTTTTACATCATATAACGGTCCTTTTTAATTTTTGTGGATTATAGATATGTGCCGCTCATGCAGGGGAATAATATTTTTATATTTTCCAATACCTCCAGCATACCTCTGAGGCCCACTTGACCTCCCATTTAATGGGTACCATTGACTCCTTCCGCAGGGGAAAAGCAGTCGGATTGTGAGGCTGGGCATTTACCTCCATCTAGTGCACATGTTAATAATGAGTGGGGCTGCATCTACACTCTCCCTCTATGCTTTCACGGCACACACCGGGACACTTTTACCTTAGTTTAGGTCTATACCCTTGAATGGCCGTTGTATGGAAAAATATAAATAAGAAACAGCGTGGCATTAACCTGTCGTGACTATGTAATGGCACTATTGCAGTAGCCGTATGTGTGGAGGCTCTGAAGAAACCACGGAAGCTTTTAATCAGGCTACCAAGTCTTGGCATCGAGATTCGAACTTGGGACTTTCTGACAATGAAGCAGATTTGCTAATCTATCAACAGTAAACTTAAGTGGCACAAATTCAAAGCCCGATGTATTCCGAATAAAATTCTAAATTTGCGTCCCTCTACCAGCCTCACTGGCGTGCCTATCCGCCTGTACAGAGTGCTGCATATGCACCTTACCCCTGCAATCTTAGCCTCCAAGACCAGGGTCTTCAAGGCAGCTACACGAAATGTCGAGATGTCCAACCGTTGTGTGCTGTTACGCGCAGATTCAAACGTCTCCATCACTATGCTGCGATAACGAATCTCGTGTTCTACGTACTCTGACGCTGACCTCTTTTTGCGATCCGCGAAGTACTGTGGGTCAGGCCCCACAATAGAGTCTGTGTGGCGGCTAAGCAGTGCGTTTCTTACGGCCGGTGGGTAGAGCTGTGGGCAGGCAGGAGCAGAAACTGACTGTAGGCCTGTATTATAACTAACGAATTAAATAAGAACGGGATTATGTCTTGTGGTAACTAATAAGCTCTACAGGTAATCCATTATACTTTCCATTTGTTATTTATTAAAATACTAGCTCGCTAACTAAGAAACCAAACAACTGATAGTTACTACAGGACTAATTATTTACCTTAGTGACTTTCTAGCTAATTAACTAGATAAACAGGCCTATAGCTAACACAATAATTATTTTACTACCTAACTATACGAAGCTAAATTGGTACCTAGCTAGCTACCTTATTTGATATTTAATTAATTCACTAGATAATTACGTGTAGTAATATTTTCACAAATTGGCATCGCCACTTGCTGATAATCTACTTAGTTGGCGATTTAACTATCTAATTAATTTGCTTGCTTGTTACCCAAAAAGCTAACTAGCTAGGTAAATAACAAACAAATTAAACAAAACAATAAACCGTCTAACTACAAGTCAATATAAAATCCACGTGTTGCGCAGTAACCTAAAAATTCTTAATGTGTAACTGCAATATCGTACTAGCAACATTTTGCGAGATTTGTTCTGGGGATGAGCCACGAAACCCACTGTGACTATGACGTCACTTATTTTTAGGTGATACTGCATCAGGGCCAAAGTTTTCGTCAGACTGAAATTCCCCGTCCTGTTGTCAGAGGGTAGTGCAGTCGGCAGGCCCACCATTTCGAGCACCTCGGTTAATGGGCTGACACTCAAGTTTTCTATGTCATCTGTAACACGAAATTTCACAGAGCGGGTTAACCTGGCCATTCTCATTAGTCAGAAACCATCCATGTGCACATTTGGTAGTATCAGAAGTATACAGACTTTTTATAGAAGTGTAAAGAGAGCAATAAAATTTATTTGCCATATATGGGAAATGGAAATGTAGAAACGGAGGAACTTAGTAAGTCGAAAGTGATAAAGATTTACCTCGGAAATGTCACCTAATACTACTATAAGAAAGTGAATGGAAAATAGACGTTTTATTGCAGTGTAGTCCAGAGGAGAAAGATTAGAGTGAAGTGGAAAATACTGTGTTTTTTAGATTTACAAGCCAACGTTTCATTTACGTCTGGCGAATTGGATGTGATGCATGCAGTTGCTGGCGCTAATGTGAGGTGAAGAACTGAAGGCGAACGAAGAATCTTTAAATAAGGGGTGGCTTTGCTCTAAGGAACCTAATTAGGGACAAGCTAACTCTAACATGTGTGTTGTTTAGAGATAAATAGGAGTTTGTGTTTTTATACTCTTTGTGTGTTTCGTAAAAGGCTGATAAGCCAGAGGATTGTACCTCAGTAGTTATTAGTGAACCGCAAAACATTTAAACACAAGGGTCCGCTCCCTTAAAAACCAGGCGTTAATGGCGTTTTATTAGGCACTCAACTAACCTAAATAAATATCTTATCATATCACATCGTGTCCTGTTAGAGACATGGAACAATATAATGTTTCAGCTTACTTCCGCAGTTCCAAAAGAAGAATAACAATACTGTCCCTTAAATTAGGCCACGTATTATTTGCAATCTTTGTACCTTTTTTCTTTTCATTCTACATAACTACAGAGTGTAATAAAGCAATGAAGACGACCTGAATTACTAACGACAGGCCATGGTTCGCTCTGTGACATAACATCAAAAATCGACGCTTGGTAACTTCTGTGCCCGAAACATTGTCGTAAAATAATATAATAATCAGTCATTCGATATTAAACAATACAAAATGATACAGTGCACTAAAATCCGCTTATATTGTAATAAACTTTACATAAGTATTTTTCCTTTTGTGTGCGGTTCCCAGTTAACCCATTAATAACTTCTGGAAACAAAACTCTGTTGATGCAGAGCAAAGTCTCCAACTCAGTCATGGTGTCTGGGAGCCACATTACAAGTCAGGGTCGTGATAAAAATAGAGGCCCATTACGTACTGCTGCTGAAGTGTATTAACTTTCATGTTCCTTCCTCTGCTCCCAGCAGCACATTAAAATGTTTTGCACATATTATTTTGTCTACAGGATTAACTCTGCCAGGTTTGTGAAAAGAGCGTTCTTTGTAAATTACTTTCTAGAAATTACAGAACTTAACAATCTCCCATTACATTTTTCTCATTTACGTTATTGCGTTAAGAAAATTGTCCCCACTAGAAATGGGCCAGATTATACAGAGATTTTATATACATTCTCATGTTTTCTGGTGAGTGGAGGTCTGAGTTTAATTCATATTCCTTTTTTGACAAGTGCTGTATGTACAAAACGCTGCAAGACGTAACATATAACGTGTTATACTGTGACACATAATGTGTGACGCAGCGTGAGGTGTCGTGAAGTTCCTACCTGTGGCCGTACACGCTTTGTACAACTCCCTCACCTGGCGGACTGGCAGAGGGTCATCAGTTTCAACTTTAGACTCCAAAATATCTACAAACAAAAATTCCGGGCTTTAAAAACTACACGAAAATTACTAAATTCAGTAAACTGTACGTACTTCTGTGCAGACTGAAACACACGTTTACAGTGTCTGTTCATTTAGTAGTACTAGCAACACATCGGAACCCTTAATTCACTACGGCAATACTACTTGCGAATATAACTGTGGTAAGAATGCTGAGTTACTGGACGTAAAGGTAAAGGTACGCTTAGTTACCACTGCCCAGTCTTAGGGTTAAATAGCAGCCTAAGGCTTCTTTCACGCGGACCACTGACGTCGGTGGCTAGACACGCAGTTACCGGCGACTGCCAGGCCATTGGTAGAACCTTTTAGACGACACAGCACGTGTCTGGATGACAGCCACTGTGGCCGTGCAGTGGTTCTCCCCTCCAGCGGCTGGCACACTTCGCAATGGCTAGGTCTTCTGAGAGCGTTGACACTAGCCACAGCATTGCGCGAAACAAATACAAGCAGTATGTTTGATGAGGAAAAGATTTATCGCGGAAATTCAGGCCGAGCCTGTGACGTCAAGCCGATGCGTGGGCTGCCAAGCCACTTGTCTGCCTGTGGCTGAGACACTAGTGGCTTATCCACACAGTGGCCGATGTGAGAGCTGCTTAAGGTAACCTTGCTGCTGTTTATGTTTACCTTGGATGTCCGTGCCGATCATCTTCCTTGTTTGTGTGAACTGTGAGACCCTCATCTGTGTTTTGTCCGGAATGTGTTCGTGCATCCAGCTACCGCAAGCGAACTGGTAGAAATCATCGCAAGGGTTCGCCTCTTTGTCTATAGCAGACAGCAAGCGTTGGGCTAAAATCGGGACATTACATGTTAGTTCTCTGTGTAAAAATTCACTAACCGATTCACGGAATGCTGAAGTCTTTGGAGAGATCCTAACAATATACAAATGCGTAAATAACAAAACGCAGAGAATGAGAGGGTTCAAAGCAAGATTGGCTATTCACATATGATGTAATATTGAGGCGTGTTCGTGTAACCATTGTTGCCGTGGGAAAGCAATAAGTAGGCTATTACGTACTCTGAGTGTGCCATTTTAGCCTTAGTTATCCAATATGCAAAGTGCATGCGCCGTATTATATTGTCATCTGTCGCCTGTCTGTCTCTACCGTATTTTTTCACGTTATCTCATTAACGGCACGGTTTTCGGAAAAAAGTTACTGAATATAAAACGCGTGTTTTGATCTTTTCTAGAGAGTTATCTGAAATATTTCTCATTCTAAGAAGAATTCAGCGAGATATGCAGGTCTTCATTTAAAGTATCCTTTATTCTTGTCGGATTTTAATGAAAATTGAGTTTTCTCGACAGCTTTTCAAAGAAATCCACAAATACCAAATTTCATGAAAATTCGTCCAGTAGGTGCCGAGTTCCATGCGGGCGTATAGGTGGACGGGCAGCCAAAGGAATGACGAAGCGAAGAGTCGCTTTTTGCAATTTTGTGAACGGAGAGCAGGAAGTAAATGATAATTGTGCCCTGGTTAACAAATAAGATCTTTAAAATTTTGATAGTTGCCTTTCTTTGATATTCATGCAGGTTTCTGCCGATACGAATCTATTTTAGAATAAGATACTCAGTACTGTAATTCACCTACTCGCAATGTTTGTGTAGATAAAAACACCTTCCTTCTTGTTTTTCTACTATCGAATCGAAACACGTTTCGAAGGGCGGTTAAGAAGTAAATGTTCCTGCGCTTTGACCTATATTTCTTCAAAATTAGTCGTCTTCGATAATGTTAATGAAAACTGATAACACTGAGTGGCACGTAGGTCCAATAAATAAATAAAAGGCGCAAATAAAATTTTATTAAGAATGCATACCAAATTTTGTTCAGATTCATCCTGTGGTTGTGCTGATAAAGCATGTTGACTATGGAAGATAGATGTTACCTACATTTTACTTATTACTGATTTAGACAAAGGGTAGATAATGGTGTATGTGGAGTGAAGTGGTAGTGGCCTATTATAAATGTGTTTTCCGACTCTTGTCCAGAGGGAATGAGTGAAGTTACGCAGAACCTCGGCAGGATAGCTTGATCGAGGGAAGAAAATAAAATTTGCGACATAAGGAATATGGAGGAAGGCTCGCTGGTCAGTTTTATGTTAAAATAAAATCATGCCAATAAAAATATATTGTAAATGAAGTTGAATTAAAATTGCTTTATTCATCAGTTGTTTGTTTTCGTGTCTTTCAGAGTAGTTCTCAAAATATATTTCATTAGTTGTCACACAGACGCAGGTTTTCTGTCGCAAAATTACACGGTTCTTCATGTGCCCAAAATTCTAAGAACTTAGTGTTTAAAGCGAAGCACACAAGCACAGACCAACTACTCAAGTCACAGTAAATAAAATAACAAACAGGCCATGGCATAATGGGGGGTTCCTTTCCTACTGCCGTAAAAGAAAGGGCTTCTTTTCACGTACCAAAAATTGGATTGCACAGGGAATAACCTGCGAGGGAGACCATTTTAAGACGATAGGAGCTTACTAGGAAACGTAAGAAAAAATTCTACTATTTAAATAGGCAATTTATACAGACGTCTTAATTGCCACTTTGTAAAATTTGTGCAAGTGTAGGCGTACCTAAAATGACAAAAAGTGCGTAGAAAATATGCTTCGTGCAGACTGGTCCCGGGTTAAAATCTAGGTTCGAAGGCCACTTGTCATGACTGAGGCTGTTTGTGGGTGTCCTGAGTCTTCCAATTAATCTCCCGGACAGTACAGTGGGTAAGTTCGCGATCGATACCTGCCACATCCTTTACAGCCTGATCACTTGAGGCTATGCAACCCGATCTACTGAAAGTGTCATTAACAAACTTAGAATAAACAATAAAATATCGTCTGTTGTTGGCAGAAATCATTGCACCCTACCTGAATCTATGCAATCCTTCGTTCGACAGATATCCACAGGGACTGGCTTCTCTAGTATTCCTAGCAAATAAAAATGATTCACATAATACAGAATTGCATTTTAGTGGTAGTATTAGCAGCAGCAGCAGCAAGAGTAGTGCTATTATTAGTATTATTTTTTTTATTATTGGAATATTAAAAAATATAATAGTGATTTTGCTTGTTCTAAATTCAAACTACCAGGTAAAACGGGAATTCCCTGAAGGTATGGCAGGTGGCAAGGCAGCTGCCTTCGGGAAATCTCGGCGTGGGTGACATATTTACAGGTCTGACGTCATTTGGACTACAGCAGTGATTGCCAGTCTGCTAAGAGTTATATATGTGGACTTAACCTTTTAAAGCCTGGCGGTAACTTTACGTACGACCAGGTTTAACAGTAAAAAATTCTACGTGGTGCCCACATTGCTTTTATGTGTTTTGTACGGATCTCAGAACAAACAGCAACTTTTGCCTTATAAAACATTAAGAGACTGGTTTTTATAACCGAGGTGGAGAGTGCTTACAGCGCGGTACGCACTGACTCCTTATATAAAACAGATACGTTCCGTCTTTAAAGGGTTAAAGTTCACTCTTTATCTTAACAGAAGGAAAATTATTTGAATGCCCGTATTTAACCCTTTATGGACTAAGAATATCCTGAACCATATTTAAACATTCAGTTCTTACTGAGCAGGAAACACTTCCCGTCTCAGTTATTCATACGTGTCAGCAGTGCTGTGTTGGGACATAATCGCTGTTTGTTCTGAGATAAACACAAAACACATAAATACACTCTGTGGGTAGAATGTAGAATTTTTAAGATTAAACGTTTTGGTACAGAGAGAAACCCCTAGGCTTTCAAAGGTTAGTGTATTAAACACCAACAATAACTACTACTATTACTACTGCTACCACCACCACCACCACCACCACCACCACCACCACCACCACCACCACCACCACCACCACCACCACCACCACCACCACTACCACTACCACCACCACCACCACCACCACCACCACCACCACCGCTACTATCACTACACCATTAAATTATAGTTATTTTTATTAGTATTATCAATAATACTGTCAGCCACTATTTTCCCAGTGGAAATAGACTTCATGAACACACATAAGTAGAACATTAATACGAGAGGGTTACTCCAATTAAAAATGTTGAATGATTAATGACACCAGAAAACGACTAGTGTTACATTGACACGAGTTAATGATTTTATGATTAAAATCATTGTTATGTTTTAGTTCTGCTCGATATCACAGCGACTCGATACCTTGGACAGTGTTCATCATGGCAGAAGGACGCTCTATCCTTACCCCAGCGGATGATCAAGAAGCACAGCACACACCCAAGTACCATGTTGCCTCCAGCTGAGAGAACAAGACACTTCCTCCAACGGAACCCATGTTCTTTCGGTTTCCGCCGATGAAATCTACAGAAAAGGAACGTAATTTTATAGCTACGTAGCAAACAAAATTTGATCAAGAGACAAGGCTTCTGACTTGTATTCCAGAAGTGCCTCTTTCGAATCTCGACCGAAAAACGTATCAGTGTAACTGAAATTTATATTTTCCCTTCGTCTTCTTTCTAGTTCATTATTCGCCTATCATTTTACTTTTCAGCGCTCTATAGTACGAACTACTGACCACAATAACCACCCAACCAAACAAACAAGCAAATAAGACTTTACGTTTGCGACACAACTTCTTTACTAATTTAATTAACTGATCTGGGGGTGGATAGGATGAGCTGATCGGAATCTGCTTGCAGCCAATATATAAAGTCTAGGACCGTCAGGAACTGAGTGAAGAAGAGAGAAAGAAAAAAGGAAATCCTGTCAAATTACCGACAGCAAAATATTTAGGTAGGTATCGAGTGTTTTCTACTTTCTGACCTGAGAAAACCTCCATGGGAATAACCAAGTACCCTGCCAAAGTAAAGCCTCGCGTTCTTTCATGGTCTGAAGGATTGTGTTTCAAAACATTTCAAAACATTTTGCGTTTTGTCTTTTGGCAGCCAAAACCCCAAACCACAACAGCGGAATATGTCTTGCCTCTGCTTTGGCGATTTTGTGGACGTCGTCTGTTGAATGGTTTTCATTACGATTTTTCTGTTACTGAATAGGCGAAGATTCTTCTGCGATACGTGGCGAGATATAGCAAAGCGTGTAATAATTCTAAGATTTATGACCTCTGCGAGAGACAAAGTGGAGTCGTGAAAAGTCGTCGCTTTTATTGCTTCAGTGGATCTAAGCTTGTAAAGAAAAACTGGACGAAGGAAAGACTTACTGGTACAAAAAAACTTAGAAATGAGAGTTTCACTGGTAAAATATTTCTGAAATAAAGAAAATAAAAAATATCCGTGCGAAAATAAGGAAAATGCCTGCCTGTTTCGCTGGCACAGTACATTACAAATAAACCTAAGAAAAATCTAAACATTCCAGTTTAACGGGTTATGACGAAGCGTCGCAATGTTTTCCGACGTTTCGAGGAAACATGTCGCCTTCGCCTTTAAGGTTTCAGGGTCCATTCTTCATGGACATTGGACCCTTGAAGATAAGGGTAAAGGGTCCCTTCGAAACGCCGGGAACGACTGACACAGTGAAGCAACGTCACAACACAGAACTGAGTATTCCATTACAGTGCTGCAAGACCCCCAGAACAAATAAAGAACTGTTAGTTTCACTAGCATAGTATGTACACAAATAAGACAAAAACAGACCCTTTCACTGGCAGAGTGTGTGTGTAAGTGACAGTACTTACAGCGAACTCCTGGCGGACACGGGCACAAACTGCCCGCTGCATTGACTGCCGGCGACGCTGTCCACCGGAAAGGCGCTGTCTTCCACCGCCTCTTCTAATGCTAACGTGCTATCGGCAGCTAACTGGGGCATCTAAGCGTAGTGATATTTTCTGGACGAGAAACAATTCTGTGCACGGGCACCAACACTTTTGAGACTTATCGTTTTTCAGAATTTTAAATTGTTTATCCTAAAAGAGTTTTACCTTTGAAGCGCTAGTAGCAAGCTATTTTAGGGACCATTGATGAATTAACAAATGTCATGTTCCTATCTTACATATTTCAAAGCTCTCTTTCTTGTCAATACGAAACAGAGACCGCCGGTTTGAAAACAGGTGTTAAAACGTTTGACCCAGTGAACTAGTAGGCAAGACGAGAATGCAGAAAGGTGCATGAGCACGTGCTCCTTGATTTTGCACTTCACGTCAACTTATTGTGTTCATGTAATATGCAGTAAATGCAATGTATCACTTTTTTGAGTTGTGATTACAGAAAATGCAGAAACACAGGACTTGGCAATTAATATTGACGTATTCCACTATGCTATCAGCAAATAAAGAATTCTTGGTTTTAGCCCTCTGATACCCTTTGTCAGCAAGCTGAGCAGGTAACAACCAAAGTCTTGAAAAGACCGTTTTGTTACAAAGTTCTTAGAAATTGTTTCTGTAGTGACAGTTTCTATGTTTATCACATACAGCATCCAGTGGTTCTGGCACATCTCAAAGTAATATGCTTTCCGCCTTTCGCATTGCCCTGTAGGGGATTATGGCCTCGCCTGGCTTCTCATCTCAATACCTGTAAAATCTCCAACAAGCCCCTTATTTCACTTTTTGTGTAGGTTCATTCGTGTCCCTGAGCAGTTCGTCCGTCTGTCCCTCCTTGCGTCTGTCCATACACAAGAACCCCAGAACCTCTGAATGGTCGTGGAACCTGAGGTTGGAAATTTTAGAGCAATATCAATTTCTGGTAAAATGGTAAAGTAACAGACAGTTCACATGAATACTAAATGCATTTCTGCCTCCATTTCTAGTCCACGCAAACTGACAACCATCCCTCGCAAAAACTACAAGAAAAAATTCATAAATATTTTCGCACTGCTCGAAGAGATATTATGCTTTCTTATTTCCGTGTGCGCCGATCCCAGTGGCCGCGCGGTTTAAGGCGTGGGTCTGCGGCCGAGCGCTTGCTGGGACCGTGGGTTCGAATCCCACCGGGGGCATGGATGTTTGTATTGTGCAGTGTTTGTGTTGTCAGGTAGAAGTCTCTGCGACGGGCCGATCCCGCGTCCAGAGGAGTCCTACCGAATGTGGTGTGTGCTTGAGCGTGATCAAGTGAAAAATCAAAACCCTCTACACATACTGTGAACAAGTAGGTAGAAGAGGGAAGGACTACGATTTCCGTGTATTGCTCCATTAAGCACGAGTTTGAAGTTTCCTCTTATTTTTGTTGCACACATTGTAACCTTTCTTTATATTGTAGCTTCACTGATTCTAAAATTCTTGTGCAAATGTGAAGAAAAATCAGTGTGTGTTTTTTGAAAAGAAAGAAATGTACTGAACGTGTACTTCTTGGTGTGTCTCTTGCAATAACCAAATTTAGCCTTTAAAAATCGGAAATATAGAGGCAATGAGACAGACAGGCACCAGAAATGTTACGCTATATCTATAATGCCCCAACTTTTTTCTACTGCAGCATCCAGTGTACAGCTTTCACTCACCAGTTCTGTGTCATGGTACAAGAACACGCAAGTGAGGGTATGTTTGCCACTGCAGCAAATATTTTTTGCTTTCGCTATAATTATACATATTTTTCATAGTTTCAGAATGATTACCTCTGCTTGTCTTGTCATCTGGGGAAATAAAAGGGCTGGCTGTGATACCAGGCTAACCAACCAACCAACCAAAAACCCTCTGTTAGTAAAAATAAAATATTTTCAAAATCCCTTACCGCAAACTCCTCCAATTGTACAAAGCCGAACCACTTAAATTCCTCACAGTCTCTTTCTTTACTACTAATTTCAATAATAATTTCCCTGCCTAGGAACTTGTCCTCAAAATTTATCTCAATCTTATTTGTTTGTTGACTTCCTTGGTCCCTGATGTCCGACCCACTTGAATACCCTTCATTTATGAAATATAAAATTGTCCAAAGAATGGAAAAGCTATACAGTATGGCGCTGTGTGTGTGTTCATAAATTTTTTCATACTTTAAAATTAACAAGTGTAAATTTTTCCCTCAGCAATACGTTTTCAGTTACACTCAGTCTTCTCTTTGTCTTGAGAAGGATGAACACGTTTCACGTTCACAAGGAGCAACATCTTTACTTAATACATTTCTCACTCTTTATGAACTTGCACGTTATTAATTTTGCTACTTCCATTACCATATATTTAAACGTATTACCTGGCAACACGCTGGCAGGAGGTAGAACTATATTTGGCACTATCCTGTAAGACGTTCCTGTAACCGTGTTATTTTCCTGGACAATGACAAAAAGAACACTCAAAAGTCACTTAAAATATGATCTAATATTACGTATCGAATATTGTCACAACACCAAGGCTGGCTGTGTCTGCTCAATTAGACCCTTATTTATTTCCCCCATACAATATGTCGCAGGTCTGTCAGTATTGAGAATACAACGTCGAAAACGCAGGCTTTCAGTAATGTAGTGGTCGGTGAATTCCCTACTGGGAGTTACTGCAAATCGATAACAACGCAGGCCTGTATTATCACAAACACCGTTACCCTGACATTACTTTCCTTGAATATTACTGAAACCGCAAGTACAAAAAATGGAATATGCGGGTTGCGTAACAAAATGTGTCATTTACTGGCTTATTAAAAGTTATTTTGTCAGCTACGCACTTTACACAATGTCGAATCTTAAGGTGACTAAAAATTATGAATTGGTAAGAATATAAAGTGTTTTAATCCTTATCTCCGCAATTTCCGTGCAGTTTCTTCGAACAGTCATGAAATGCTTCGGGCTAGATCGTCTCTGGCCACAGATTCAAACGTCACTAACAAGCAGCTGTTCTGCCCACTACAGCGTTTAGTGTAGACGTGCGGGAAATAAGAATTGCCTACAAAAGGCTCTTCGGAAAACTCGTAAATGGGTATACATTAAAAATAGACAATATTTATAAATTCCATTCTTCTGCAACCTACTCATTTAGAGTTACCTTTTCACTTCAGTCACTGTTTCATACCATGAACTCTTTGTGTCTTAGATGACAATGAGGCAGGCATTATGAACCCCTACATGTCGGATCAGTTTCCAGTAACAGAAGTACGAATATCTGCACATTCAGTGTGTAGTCTGTCTTGCGTAAGGTCTATAGCCCCTTTCAAAGCGAGTTCTCCAGAGGGTGCAACCTAGTGCTTCGTCTTTCAAGTTCCATTATCTTCTCTTTTGTTTAAAGTAATTCAATAGCTGCTTAAGTCTTCTTCCTCTACTTCTCGTCCCTCCTATATTTGCTTCAATAACCTGTTTTTGAAGGCACTTCCTAGGCAAGAAGTGACTAATCCAATTAGCTTTCTTTTTTTTATTTTATGTTGGATATTCCTTCCTTCCTTCACTCCATGCATACTTTATCTGGACAGTGTAACACAAATGAATGACAAAGAATAGTTATATGCAGAACAGAACTCGAATAAGATACGCCAGTGTTTCGGCAAAGTAAAATTTGCGTCCAATCATGTAGGATCCTTGCTGGAGTCATGCAAGTTTTGATAACCTTTATACGTGCCTTATACTTGTCACGGCGCGTGGTCTGTACTTTACATGTTCTCGTATTCGGTGACCAGTGGATTCTAGGTTTTGACCCTTTATGTTCAGTACTCTATAAACAACAGGCCTTACTGACATATCTATGTGCCTGTATGGACTATGCTCTGATGTGCGAATTTATAATATAAGAAAAGTGGCTCATTTTTACCCTCCTTTATTTTACAGTAGCCTACACGTGTAAGGCGCTCAACTGCACGCATAATGTAAAATAAAGTTTTCTCTTAATGGAGTCGCTTTTCTTAAATTGTAATTATCTGTAATTGTTCAAGGTGCTGTCAGCTGCTGAGACTACATAGCGTCGGCGATGGACGAATGAACGGGTAAGGGGAAACCGAAGTACTAGCAGGGAAACTTGTCCCGGATCCCGTTCGTCCACCACAGACACTATGCACTGGCCTGAGACTGAATTTACCAGTCCGGGGAATAACCGCCTGAACCATGTCACGGCGCCCTAGAACAGGTTATGAAGGCCCAAAGGCGGAGTACATGTATAGCTCTACTCCTTCTTTAACCTCGGCGCTAGATGTGTGTGCGTTTGTGTGTGTGTATGTGGTCAACGCCGCGCCCCGGTCGCTTTACCCCAGGGAAAAAGACCCGGTACCAATTGTACAGGAGACTGGATCGGCCCCCGGGCCAGTTTGGACGGGTGCGGAAAACATCACCCCCACAGGAATTCGATCCCCGAAACATCCAGTCCGTAGCAAGTCGCTATACCGACTGCACTTTCCCGGACTGTTGCATCATACTAAACTTTGATTGAACATTATGATATTTTATGTTATAAGGGAATTTAATTGGATATTAGGATATTTTGTGAGTGCAACGGGAAATTTTAATTCAACGCTGTGATATTCTATAAATCAATAGGGAATTTCTAATTAAACCTTTTGTTACTACATATATTATTTATTGCATTTCCTCTGTTATTCTGTGGAAGACTTGTTCTGATGATGGCAAAACAATTTTCGGAGGCATAACGACACTGAATGGATCTTTTATAGAACACAAATTAATTTTGTTAAGTGACTCTGAAAATAAAATATTAGCCTTCGATGCGTAATATGATATCAATTAGACCATCAAGTACACTTTCTTTGGTAACTTGGTGCCATATAAATTTTATTTTATATATTACATTTTTTGTTTCTTATCTCTGCCTCATTTTCGCTTGTTTTTCTTGTCTGTATACACCTCCATCCCCTAGTACTGCTGAGGATTGGCTCGCCTCGACACAGTACATATCGACAAAACAGAATCATCAGCTTATATGTTGCATATCCACTAACTAACTAACTAACTCCATGGAGCAGAGGCCTTCTTGAGAAGCTAACAGTTTATCAGCTAGTCAAGAAATTCCCCGCATTTTATGGAACCCGAAGGTTCATTACCGCATTCACAAGAGCCCGCCACCTGTCCCTATCCTGAGCCAGATCAATCCAGTTCATGTCCTCCCATCCCACTTCCCGAATGTCCATCTTAATATTATCCTCCCATCTACGCCTGGGTCTCCCAAGTGGTCGCCTTCCCTCGGGTCTCCCCACCAAAATCCGGTATGCACCTCTCTCCTCCCCCATACGTGCCACATGCCCCGCCCATCTCAGTCTTCTCGATTTGATTACCCGAATAATATTTGGTGATGAGTACAGGTCATTAAGTTCCTCGTTATGTAGTCTTCTCCACTCCCCTGTCGCCTCGTCCCTCTTAGGCCCAAATATCCTCCTCAGCACCCTATTCTCGAACACCCTCAGTCTTTGTTCCTCCCTCAGTGTGAGAGACCAAGTTTCGCATCCATACAGAACAACAGGTAAAATTATAGTTCTGTATACCCTAATCTTTGTGTTTTTGGATAGCAACCTGGAAGACAAAAGATTCTGCACCGAATGATAGCAAGCATTCCCCGACTTCAATCTGTTCTTAATTTCTTCATGAATGGAGTTTCGATTCGTTAGGGTTGCTCCCAAATATTTGAATTCTTCCACCCTTTCAAAGGATTTATTATCTATATTTATGTTGTGATTGTGTCCTGCATTCTGATTTCGAGACATGACCATGTACTTAGTTTTCTCAGCATTTACTTCTAGACCAATCTCCTTACTAGCAATAATTAAATCTTCTGCATTTTTCTTTATGCTATGTACGCTTCCGCCCAATATATTAACATCATCAGCATAAACCAGAAGCTGATGTGTACCATTCAATTTCAAGCCCTCCTGGTTTGCCTGAACCCTCCTAATGGCATATTCTAAAGCAAAGTTGAAAAGCAATGGCGACAGAGCATCTCCTTGTTTCAAGCCATTCTTAATAGGGAACGTGTCAGACAGATGTTTGCCTACCCGAACTCTGCTATATGTTTCACTTAGGCACATTTTTATTAACCTTACTAGTTTCATGGGGATACCGAACTCAATGAGAATATTATACAAGACCTCCCTCCTCACTGAATCATAGGCTTTCTTGAAGTCTATAAATAGCTGATGAACTGCCTCCTTGTATTCCCATTTTTTCTCAAGTATTTGACGAATGCTGAATATATGATCAGTGGTTGACCTGTTACGTCGAAATCCACACTGATGATCCCCAATAATTTCCTCTGCATATGGAGTTAACCTTGACAAAAGGATGTTGGATAGAATTTTGTACGTAGTCGACAAAAGTGATATGCCTCGATAATTATTGCAATCTGTCTTATCACCCTTCTTATAAATAGGCACAATGACTGACTCCTTCCATTCCTCAGGCAATTCCTCCTTATTCCAAATAGAAATAATAAGTTTATGGATTTCAGACCGAATAATCCTACCCCCTGCTTTAATCAATTCTGCTGGAATCATGTTGCATATCCACACCTTCATTAAAGTAACCGTGAAACACAGATGGGCAGGAAAAATGTTTTATTGAATTTAACTCAGCTGAGGCTTCACAGCACAGTAAATCAATTCCGTGAGTAGCGTCACTCTCAAATAAACAATTCAATACAGCAGACTTAGGAAGTATGGAGCGGAAACGCCGACCCGAAATTAGCAGGCTAGATGACATGTAGCTTGCTGCCTGTGTATGGAACATAACAGACCTAATTCACCTACTCCTCTTCGGCGCAGTTGTATTCCTTTTAATTTTATTGCCACTAGCAGATCCATTGTTCTACAAGGAAAATATGACATACACTCTAAAAGTAAAAGAAGTATTACTAGTGTTACAGACATTTCTTAACAAACATTCGTGAGCGGTTTCGATAATATCCTGCTATTGCAGACCCCCCTGTCCTGGCACTTGCTATCTTCCATATTGCCAACAATAATTAAACCTATGAAAGTCAGTAAGTCGTAAACCTTTAGAACGGCAAATGCACTGCTTTGAGGGAGAACTTTAATATTTGTTTGAACTTAAGAAACAAGAAACACAAAAGCGTCAGTTATGAAGGATATGCTTTTCTACAGGAACAGTGCGTTAAACTTTTTTTCATGGTATCTCCACATATCAGAACTTATTTCCAGTTAAATACTTCCACTTATCCTCACACTTTTATAAGGTAAAACAAAATATCGTGCAATAGATACAGGCCCATATTTCCGACACAAGTACGTACGTACTTATGCGTTTATGAAGAATGCTTTAATTAATCCTGTAATAAATTTAAAATCTAATGCCATATCCACACAATTTAACTCTTTGAAGACTGGCTTTTATCTATATTACATATAAAAATCAGTTTGTAACTCTCTGGGAACACAGTCCGTGCTCAGTCAACAGATCAACCGGTTAATGATGTATAGGGAAACAATTGCTATTCGTTGTGAGAATTATACCAATCGCACAGATCCACTGTGTGATAAAACGTGATTCCTGCATGTTAATAACAGGTGATACATACTGCCATCACCTTTTTTCAAAAGGTTATTCAAGACGGACTTTTGAAGCGTTTAAACAAAGTGGCACTCATCTAGGTTATTCACAAAGTATTCTGTTTCCCACGCTGATCACCACTCTGTCAAGGTTCCGTACCCATTCCAGGCCATCTACAAGAGCAATGATCCATCGCTTTGTCAGTCTGAACCCTCAGGTATGGCTTCCTTTCCTGCAAGACTCTTGGCTAAGCTCAGACTGAAGAATTTTACTCAGAGTTACGGCCGGCTCCTAAATGAGATTAACACTCTGTATAAATAGACCTACACATCGAAACGGAACTGGGTTCAGCTCTTTAGACCTTGTTGTATGATAGGAATTATATGACGCCTTGAAAAGCATAATCATGAATTTACGGCCAGGAAGAGTAAACATAGCTCCAATGATCGAGCCTGTACAACGGATAAGGATTCCCCTTATAATATAGTACACTTCCAATAGTGATCTTCATCGTCCGGCCATAGCATTTCCGGTTCCTCTATGGTAACTTCTCCATCTATCGAAGTTGTCGCTGCTCCTATTACTTCCGCGGAGAGAGCGCTTCTCGACTGAACTACTTTGAGAATATCTGCCATCCTCATCTCCACTCCCGTTGATTTCAGGTGGAGCAAAGCGCCAAACGCTGACCGTGTAGATACCACAGATCCTGTGAAGAAGAACACGGACGCCGCCATTTGAAAAGCATCGAGAGATGTCACTTCTTCTTCGTCGACTAACTTCTTGCCGACATCTGCAAAGTGGTTCAGAATCGTCAGCCCTTTCAATGTTGTCGAGCCGATAGACAAGGACGCCACCCCGGCGTTTAGCCCTGCCACCCTCGTGCCATGCACGATTCTGGAAGCCACCATACTGATGCCACCCAGCGCCATTCCCACGCTGCTACCAAGAACGCCAATCCAGTTGGAGCGGGCCTCGCTACTGTTCAAACCCAGTGTTTGCCCGTGACTGTATCTATCAACCAGTGTCGTTGCACTTCTGCCAAAGCTGATTATGCCTGAAGCCAGGCCCAAAACTGTAGCTGTTATGACAAGTGGAGCTGAAACAGGGACTGCAATAGTCGTGATGCCAAGGGCAGCCGCAACCAGGCTCGTGGTAATATCCACAACACTTAAAACTTTTTCAGGCGATTTGCAAGCAGGTGACTCTCCAAAGTCAACATTTACTTTTGAATCTGTGGTTGTGTAGATGCCATTGTGAGGATAACACATAAAACACCTAGGAAGTTTGTTGTGCTTCAGATAGTCTAACCAGCCCTTGTACACACGTTGGTTGCCATCCACGTATATATACTTTTCTCCAGGTTCTTCCACATAGTGCTCAGTTTCTGCAACAATCCGGAAGAGCGTGCTGACCACGTGCTCTTTACGAGTCTTGAGGCAGACGAATAAGAAAGACACGGACACCTCCTCTTTTTCTGTCTGTTTAAAGATGGCTTTGCGAGTCTTGCGGACGGCCTTCAGTTGTTTGTGCTTGTAGCCTGTTCCGGCGTTGAGTTGTGGGTTAGGAAGCTGAGGCGGAGGGCCAAACATTGCGTAAGCGATTTTCCTTTCAAAGTCTTTCTTGTTCAGTTTGCTGTACACCCCCGGCTTCATTCGGTCGCCTCCCAGCATCTCGTAAAAATTGTGTTGCACTTCCTTCGCTTCTTTTTTCCATGACTCCACTTCCGGTGAATCCCAGTGAAGGTCGACGTGTTTAGCAACGGGTCGTTGACTGTTAGAGGCGTAATCCTGAAAAAATAACATAATCTGTAAAATTTTTGTTTAAAATACATCTCCGAACGAGAGATTTTTTAAAATTTTAATTACGGGAGACTGAATTGACACGTCTATGTCGTAATGGCGTAAAAGGAAAACAGATAAGTCTGTACTTTATATTCTTATAATTGGTCCTCCGACCGACCCCAGTGGCCGCGCGGTCTAAGGCGTGGGTCTGCGGCCGCTCGCTTGCTGGGATTGTGGGTTCGAATCCCACCGGGACATGGATGTCTGCCTCTTGTGAGTGTTGTGTGTTGTCAGGTAGAGGTCTCTACGCCAGGCTGCTCACTCATTCAGGGGAGTCCCACCGAGTGTGGCGTGTGTCTAAAGATGAGTGGGTTTGCGAAGCCCCGTAAGGGAAGGCCATGGCCCGAAAACGGGACGCAGCGCCATGGGAAAAAAAATTGTCCTCTTTTTTCATAATGTAGCTTACACATCGGCTGTTGTATTGCTGTGGCTGTTGGTATTGTAGTTGTGTAGTAGAGCTGAATTTGTAAACTGTATGATTACAAATAAAGGACAGGATTTAGATTCCAAACGCTGGGACGTACCTATTGAAACCTCGCCCTGGCAAACGCACAGCTTCCTATCCAATGAATACCGGGGGACTATTCGTGCACAATATATGGATCAAGGCCTGAAGTTGATAAGCCTTCATACTGTGCAACCAAGGCACATATACCGTTGTACTTTTAATATCTATCTGTGCTAATCGTATCGCACATTATAATATAATGTAATATAACATAATTATGTAACCAACATGACTCAATGCACAGTTTGTATCGAAAGTCTCGAGCACAGGCCTTTTACCTACGTCGTTCGGCATTTTTTTACGAAATAAAGAAGAACGCGTGTAGTGGAGACTTGATGCCTCTGGCGGTGACTTAGCATCAACGACGAAATTTTTTGACCGATTTTCATGAAAGTCGGTATAAGAATTCTTTACAAATTTTGTTGACCAAACGTAACTTCCGTGAAAATTGGCTCCGTGATGGTCGTATTTTACTTAAATTGTAAATGAATTTCTACCGAGCTGGAAGCACGTTAGCTCCAATTCTGATATTTTGTCTTAAGAGTGATGAACTATCGAAAAATATGAAATTTATTATAATTTATGTTTCGAAGTAAAGCATAAATATGGCTATAGAAAGAAATATACGCCTACATAGATGACCACTTTTCAGAACTGTACATAATGATACACTTTATCTGGTCAATTCAAATATTTCATGGACATTTATATAATCAGACCTACAAATCCTGCATCAAATATATTTTGTTGTGTTAAAATAATTACAAAATGGCAGCGAAGTGAACAGCGGCTTAGACCGCTTTACTTTGAAGAATACGGTACTACGATCTTTCGAAAGGTTCGAACCTCTTTAATAGTCAACACAGCATAACATCCCGGAAGACTTGAGTCTTCAGCACCACCGCTGTGAGCACATCATGCCTGTTTTACGTGTGACAGTTTTAGTGTCAGCGATATCGACGTGCGTAACCCAAAAACATGCCCACAGGTTTCGCTGAAATTCGATAAATGGCTTGTAGTAAGGGTAAGCGGAAAATTGTGGTTTTGAGACGTACGAAATTATACATGTATAAGGCCCAGATTACACAGTGTCATAACGCACGTCTTCCCATGCCTTGTAAGACACTTTAGATTTTATTCAAAATTGGTGATCTTCAATGGAATGTATCCCGTAATTCCGATTTTCAAATATCCTGGCCCAGGATAGTAGTATACGTGATTCCATAAAGAGAACTCCCCATAAAAGAGTGTTTGTTTAAAATCAACATGGAAGAATGTCACAAATTTTCCTTTTACAATTTGCACCTTAATACGCTTAAATCATTTCAGCAAACGGCACTGGTGATTTTAGGTACTAGTCTTCCTGTACTATAAAGTAAGGATGCCCCTAACGCTGCTAAACGTATGCAGCTTGCAGACAGTGATGACCCATACCTAAATCTGAAACACATATCACCTGTATCTATCACAGTCAGCTCTTTGTAGAACAAAGTGAAAAGCGCGATAAGGGAAAGATAATGCTGACAGTCCATTCTGAGGACTGTCTGCTACTTACATATAGAGATAAACCGTCGCCTCAAAAGAAGATAAATTTGTAGCACTTTTAAGAGTCGTATTTTCTTTAAGAAATGACTTATTGTCCAATCCAATTATTTTTGTCAAAATATTGCCTTCCCAGTTTTATGTCTGTCTAAGGAATATACGAATTCGACGGGGAAATTCCACTTATTTTTAAGCAGAGAAATATAGCAAGGGGAAAATTGTGAATCTGTCCCTATCCACGCAATGCAGGCATAAGGGGTTTGGAGGTATAATTCCATTCATTCGTAACCTCGGCATTAGCTGGAGGTGTGTGGTTAAATTCACAACCACGCCGCCTTACTCCCCGAAAAAAATCCCGTTACGCTTTGGACATTCCGAACTGTAGCAGGCTCTTTGGCCCGCAGAAATGGTCTGGACGCTCTGGAGGCAAGAAAAATGTTTTTCTTTTGCTGGGATTCGAACCCTGGGTCGTCCAGACTATCACATAGTCACTACACCGAATATGGCTATTCCGGCTTCTGCTACGGAATTATAAGAATCAGTTGTTAATTGAGCTGATCCCAGTGTCCGCGCGGTCTAAGGCATAAGTCTGCGGCCGAGCGCTTGCTGGAATCGTGGGTTCGAATCCCACTGGGGGCATGGATGTTTGTCTCTTATGAGTGTTTTTTTTTGTCAGGTAGATGTCTCTGCGACGGGCCGATCCCTCGTCCAGAGGAGTCCTACCGACTGTGGTGCGTGTTTGAGTGTGATCAAATGAAAATAAACAACCTCGACACCTACTGTGAGTAGGTAGAAGAGGGAAGGACTACGAAAAGGAAGCGAATTGTTAATTAAAATTTCTTCATGATTTTATTCATAGCGCACTGCCATTTAAAATACGCTTATGGAAATGTGGATTAATACAGGCTAAACAACACTGCAGTAGGTGTCTAAGCAACGAGGACAGTAAGGCACATATTATCGAGTTGCGTGGCTCTTGCCGTGGATCTCGCCTTTCGGTACTTAAGACTCCAAGCCTTTGCTGTTAGAACCCGATAAACAAACTCTTGGCCTTTATTCAGGCTGTAGAATTTATATCGGTTTAATTGACTGAGAAGAAGGAAATATCATAATTGATGGCGGTGAACAAGTGTTAAATTTGGATTTGGACGTACAGTGATAAGATTCGCTAAGTATATAATACTACGTGACTCAAAGATATCTGAAGAACAGAAGGACGTACTTGAGACTGAGGCCAAAGACCCAGTTCGCACCTACATAATATGCTCGGAATGTGCAGTAACATTATGAAATATGCATCTGAGTATAGGTTCAGTTTATGAAAGACAGCCAGATTAGGATACGTAAACACACACGAATCCGGTTCTTATTTGAGATAGCAGGCTTTGGGGTGGTGGGGTTTTATTTAAATATTATAATTTACACATGATTTTTGATAGTTAAATGTTCAATATTTTCAATGTACAGTGGTCCTCTGTTCCCCCGAACGGCAATCAACCTCGCTGTTTTTGAAATGGTCTGACTACATCTGAGGCTGTTCATACCATATTCCTTGTATGTGTGCGCACAGTGAGTAAAGGCTGCCTTTTATCATTTCAAGTAATAATTTGCTTATTGACGAAGTTATAACCGAGAAATATTGTTAAAAGAATTCAACTTCTACTGGAATAATCATGGATATAAAATGTCACGTTTCGTCTTATCATTCTGTTCACTTTGGTCATCTGGTTGACAGTTAATAAAGAAGTGATGTCGCTATCTTATTTAACCTTTTAAAGTCTAACGGTAACTTTATATACGACCAGGTTTAACATTAAAAAATTCTACGTGGTGCTCACATTGCGTTTATGTGTTTTGTACGGATCTCAGAACAAACAGCAACTTTTGCCTCATAAAACATTAAGAGACTGGTTTTTATAACCGAAGTGGAGAGTGTTTACAGCGCGGTACGCACTGAGTCCTTATATAAAACAGATACGCTTCTGCTTTGAAGGGTTAATGTAAGAGTGTTTGGCGCTGGCTGTCCTTCATGTAGTATACAATACGTACTTTCTCACATAAATGTAGTAACACATTTTACAGTACGTACGTATGACAGCATGCTGCCTGCACTCCTAAATACTTCTTCCGAATTTATGGGTCTTCAGCCTGTAACAAACAAAGAGTTCTGGGAAGAATCTGAGGCGCCGACTTTTCTTTCAGCGAATTTAGATAAGAGAATGTAGCATTTAAAATAACACAGCTTTAATTTACATAACTTAACAGCCATGGTTATTTCTAGTAATCAGCAAAATTTTGCCAGAACGTGCGGTTTGTTCAATATTATCCTTGCATCTAGGTTTTTAAGTTATCTCCCTCGTACGTGCATACACAGGCATACATAAACACGACATGCATGCATACATACATACATACAAACATACATACATACATACATACATACATACATACATACACAATACATACATACATACATACATACATACATACGTACGTACGTACATACATACATGCATACATACATACATACAAACAAACAAACATACATACATACATACATACATACATACATAATACATACATACATACAGACATACATACATACATACATACATACACAATACATACATACATACATACATACATACATACATACACAATACATACATGCATACATACATACATACATACATACATACATACGTACGTACGTACGTACATACATACATACATACATACATACGTACGTACGTACGTACATACATACATACATACATACATACATACATAATACATACATACACAATACATACATACATACATACATACATACATACATACGTACGTACGTACATACATACATACATACATACAAACATACATACATACATACATACATACATACATACATACATACATACATACATACAAACATACATACGCGTCCTTTATGTTTTGTCCTTATAATAAAAGCAGTTTTGCAGTTACTGCATGGTCCTGCCTGACCTTATAACTTTAAAGTAAAGATTTTGACGCCAAATCTTAATTCTAAAATTTAACAATGACAAGCGTAAAATCACGTAAAATGTTCGTTGCTTAAAACTGTAACAGGCTTGAACATTCCACATACTTGTAATATTTAGAAGTACGGTTCTTGTCTCCAACCCCAATACAAAACTCACGTGGTTAGTGGTTAGTGGTTAAGTTTCTGAGAAATAAACTGAAAGGTCTGTGAAGTAAAAATATTTACCATTACTGTATAACCATAGGACTGCTACCTTTCTCGATATACGAGGTACATATTTCTATACTATATACTACATATTATATTACATAACTTTCTCTTTTTTCTCTTTATTTATATTTGTTTTTTCCAAAGCATTTCAATCAAAGAACAAAATAAAGTATATTAACCTTACCGTTTTCAAAGTATTTCAAATCTGTCAGTGTCAAGTGACGAAAGGTTTGGGAGCCAGGTGGTCTGACTACTTGGCGAGGAACGTGCTGTGAAGATAGCAGAGACAGTAGCTAGATTTGCGGATCAAATGTCTATGAGTGCGTTGCAAGCAGATAAGTTACCTATTCCAACACGTCTAAATGCTGTGATACCTAGACAGCAGATAAGAAGTTATCGGTTGTACTAATTTGTAATGATGTATTGTGTGTTCGACTTACATTCCACACCCCTTCCCCCCCATACATACAACACGTTGTGCGACAGAAGAATATGATTCTTATGGTGACTCACTTTCACAAATTAGTGCGAAACAAAGAACGACCTCACCTGTTTTTCGTCGTGTTCTTCTACAAATTATTCTTGCTGTTGCGGCCCAGTTCGTTTGTACGATAAACCATCTTTCCTGCTTACGAATTAAACTCGGCCTTGAGAAGGTGTTTGGCCTCTCAAAGCTTTATATCCAGTTGGTACCAGGGGATTTTTCCAGATGGTTCCGTCTTCTGGATGGCGAAGTTGCAGATTTGGAATATGTGAAAATTTACCGCAATATCTATTATGTGTTCTTTTTAAGAAGGGCAAATTTGTCTCTGTCTTTGCCGTTTTTCTCCTTTCCGAAACGTCCAGACCGGCTGTGGGGCCCACCCATCCTTCTCTTCAGTGGGTAACTGGGTTCTTTCCCCGCAGTAAAGCGGCCGGGGTATGAAGTTACTCATCTCCAGGTAATCCCGATGTTGCGAATGTGTGGAGCTATAAATCTACTCCCTCTCTACGCCTTCATGGCATGGACATGGAAAACATTAGCTTTTTCTACTTTGCTTATATTCTTGGTTCATACAGACAGAATGCTTATTATCGTTGGAAAGATAAAAAGAAAAACAAGTAAAGAAGAGAAGAGGAAGAAGGGTTTCAGCCTTCAGACTTAAAGCATTGCTGTAGAACCTCAAAATTTATGGAACTGGAGTTTTGTTATGAGATGTGAATTACATTTCAGAACATCTGTTATGTCTACGATTCTTTGTGAAGCCAAAAGGGTAACAACGGGTCAAACATATACACGTTCCGCTCATTTACTAGAGTGACTGAATAAATGTTGAAAGAGCAGGGATTCGACTCCTGGCATAGGGTATAATTTGTCCTGTTGCCAGGACGTAAAGATCAGCTCTGGAATCTCTCGCAGGAAGACCATCTCTACAGCCGGTCCGTGACTGCTACAGGCCAAAGCGGCCTACGGCCTTTCATTTTCCTCTTTTATAAGTCTTGTTTGTAGGCATTTGACAGGACTGCCCGGACGACAGTTCGTCCTTTCGCACGGCCTCTACTTTTACAAAAAAGCAAAATGCACATAAACAACTATGTAACGAGTAGGATATGAATGCAGACGTACAAACATAGTACATTGCGAGACCACTGTCATCGAAAATTGCAGATGCAGTCTTTAATTTTTTGTAATAATAACGCAGTTTCAGCGGTCACTTTCGTCAGTAGTGATTATTTTAAACATTGTTTATGAGCTTAGAATCAAGGCGGTTAAGTCAGAGCTATTTTCATGGAAAATATTTCTTTGGGATTGATTTTATGTATTAGACTAACTAACTAACTAACTAACTAACTAACTACATGGAGCAGAGGCCTTCTTGAAAAGCTAACAGTTTCTCAGCTAGTCAAGAAATTCCCCTCATTTTCTGGAGCCCGGCTGTTCACCACCGCATTCACAAGCGCCCGCCACCTGTCCCTATCCTGAGCCAGCTCCATCCAGTTCATGCCCCCATCCAACTTCTTGAAGATCCACCTTAATATTATCCTCCCATCTACGCCTGGGTCTCCCAGCTGGTCGCCTTCCCTCAGGTCTCCCCACCAAAATCCTATGTGGACCACGCTTTTCCCCATACATGCTACATGTCCTGCCCATCTCATTCTTCTCGATTTGATTACCCGAATAATATTTGGTGATGAGCACAGGTCATTAAGTTCCTCGTTATGTAGTCTTCTCCACTCCCCTGTCGCCTCGTCCCTCTTAGGCCCAAATATCCTCCTCAGCACCCTATTCTCGAAAACCCTCAGTATTTGTTCCTCCCTCAGTGTGAGAGACCAAGTTTCACATCCATACAAAACAACAGGTAGAAATATAGTTCTGTAAACCCTAATCTTTGTGTTTTTGGATAGCAACCTGGAAGACAAAAGATTCTGCACCGAATGATAGCAAGCATTCCCCGACTTCAATCTGATCTTAATATCTTCACGAATGGCGTTTCGATTCGTTAGGGTTGTTCCCAAGTATTTGAATTCTTCCACCCTTTCAAAGGATTTATTATCTATTTTTATGTTGTGATTGTGTCCTGCATTCTGATTTCGAGACACGACCATGTACTTAGTTCTCTCAGCATTTACTTCTAGACCAATCCCCTTACTAGCAGTCACTAAATCTTCTGCCTTTTTCTTTATGCTATGTATGCTTCCGCCCAATATATTAAAATCATCAGCATAAACCAGAAGCTGATGTGTACCATTCAATTTCCAACCCTTCTGGTTTGCCTGCACCCTCCTAATGGCATATTCTAAAGCAAAGTTGAAAAGCAATGGCGACAGAGCATCTCCTTGTTTCAAGCCATTATTAATAGGGAACGTGTCAGACAGATGTTTGCCTACGCGAACTCTGCTATACGTTTCACTTAGACACATTTTTAATAACCTTACTAGTTTCATGGGGATACCAAACTCAATGAGAATATTATACAAGACCTCCCTCCTCACTGAATCATAGGCTTTCTTGAAGTCTATAAATAGCTGAGGCACTGCCTCATTGTATTCCCATTTTTTCTCAAGTATTTGACGAATGCTGAATATATGATCAGTAGTTGACCTGTTACGTCGAAATCCACACTGATGATCCCCAGTAATTTCCTCTGCATATGGAGTTAACCTTGACAAAAGAATGTTGGATAGAATTTTGTACGTAGTTGACAAAAGTGATATGCCTCGATAGTTATTGCAATCTGTCTTATCACCCTTTTTATAAATAGGCACAATGACCGACTCCTTCCATTCCTCAGGCAATTCCTCCTTATTCCAAATAGAAATAATAAGTTTATGGATTTCAGACCGAATAATCCTACCCCCTGCTTTAATCAATTCTGCTGGAATCTGATCAATACCTGGAGATTTGTGTCTTTCTAGCTTTTCAGTAGCCATCTTAACGTCAAAGGCACTGGGCTCAGACACTGGTGGTTCTGCCGTATGTACTCAGTCTGCCTAATATCATTAACCCCGTGTATATTCAACAGCTGGGAGAAATGATTCCTCTACCTAGCGAAAATACTGTGGGTGTCTGCAACCAGGTCGCCCTTCTCATCCTTTACTACATTAGTTTTAGGCTTGGTCCCCTTCTTAAGTGTGTTATTTAACAACACTCTCATTTGTAAAGATGTGTCAGTGATGAATGTATGGATCAATGATCGTGGAGCTTGGTGGAATGATACAGGAAAACCAAAAGTACTTGGAGAACACTGTCACCTTGTCCACCACCAATTCCATATGGATTTGTCTGGGATCAAACCCAGACCTCCACAGTGGGAGGTAGGTAAATAACTGCGTGAGACATGGCATGGCCTTCAAGTCTCTTTACTGCATTTAAAAGGAAGAAACAATTCTCTGTGGCACCAGCTGTGTTGGTATTTGTTAATTATTTTGTAAATTACTGAGTCTGCTGCTGAATGAAAGTAACAGGTCACTGGCCACCATGTAAAGTAAAGAAATTACCGTTGCTAAGAAGAGAAGTTTGTTTATTGCATACACATGCTAATGACCTGTTTGCAGGTGAAGGAATGAAAAAACCACGTTTGCTTACGTGACTGGAGTACTTTGAGCGTAGAATTGCTGATCACATAGTAAAGATTGCAGCCTTGAAGGAATGAATGTTAGCAGGCACTCCCATGATTTAAGACCAGATTAAATGCACGGGGTGCCTGCTCTCATTCAGTACAGAATCTTCGGTCTGCCCTGTTGCTACTTCAAAACGTGAATCTTAAAGTATATATAAATTTAATTTTACCTGCTGTTTTGTATTGGTGTACGACTTGGATCTTTAATCCTAAGGGAAGAAATGATGCTGAGGCAGTTTGAGAATGGGATGCAGTCGTACACGCTGAGGCCGAAGAGAGGGAAAGTAACAGCAGCCTGGAAAAAGTTCATAATGAGGAGCTTCATGATTGTTATTCCTTAGCGAATATCATGTGGGTGATCACATAATGGAGGGCGATATAGGTAGGGCATAAGACACACAATGGAAGAGAAATGCACATGGGAGTTTGGGTGGGGAAACTTGAAAACACCACTTGGAAGACCTAGCCATAGATGGGAAGGTAGCATTAAAATGGTTCTTTACGAAATAGGTTAGGGAGGGGTATCGGCAGCATTCGTCTGGTTCTCCCACGGACTGCGATACTGATCTGTGAATGCTGGAATTCAAAATGCCCTAAAGTTCTTTTATTGTTATCCTCCATTCAGTATATTTATAGCTACTCATTTGTGCCATTTTAACTCCTGTGAATAGATACCAAACCGCCGTTTGCAACGTCAACATCCATTCATACTCGATATATTTCACGGGTATGCCAACATACTAAATCTAAACAGTGGTTACGAAGAGTACACGAAGGGATTTAAAAAAAAACAGTCAAGGGTTGTTCTTCTTTAGGATAAGGTACATCACGTTCGCGTCTCCACTGTTGGTGGTATTGGTATAATGCCTGTTGCAATTTTGCATGCCTGCCGTTATTAGCGCTGCAACATTTCGGAACCATCGTTTCTAACTTCTGCAGAGGATCACCTTCTTTGCTTGACGTGGGTGATGACGGCTTGTCGTTCTGAGTAACGATAGTGTTCCCACCCATCCTTCCATTGTTCCCTAACGCTTTGTCCATCAAGCGGCGGCTTACTACTGTACCACTCATTCCTGCGCCCTTCCTCATTCCCGTTACAGACAGGACCGACGACACTTTGATGGCTGTTATTAGTGACTGCATCAAAACTATCACTGCGGTCATGAGTGACTACTGGGTGGCGTGCCAGTACTTGTACACGCACCAAATCGTGAACTGCAGGATCGGATTGGTTGATGTGCGTTGAGGAGCTTATATGAATACGATCAAAAGTACGTAGCGCCAAGTTAACCCTTCCTCAATCCCTACAAAAGGATGGAGAACTTAATACACCAACTCGCCCACTCCATATTCGCAGCGTGGTGCATATGCTAAAACGTGGAGGGAAATTGAACATCATTTCATACACAGAAAACAGCGTTTCACCTGCCGCCCAACCGGACGCTCCCGCCAGGTGAGGGGCTGATTTACCTCATCCAACATCATGTATGTCGCCTCCCACCACACGTAATCGTCCGCACGACACACGCGTAGTAGAACACGGAATACGCGAGGGCACGAGAACTCGCATGTAATCCGTGTTCTTTTTCGCGTCGCCGCCATAGTTTACCACACTGCAAATTAGATGCGTGAATTTGGTTCTGCCCGCGTTCTTTCGGGTGTCGAGGGTGTAAATTGCGGATTGTTCGGTTGGCAGCTGACATAATTTCGAAGTTCGCCATTGTGTGCTGCGCTGGATATTAATATCATTATGTCATTAAAAATTTTAGTGCAAACGGATGGCAGTAACAGACGACCTGGGAGATTTAAGAATTGGAAATGAGCTAGCAAATGACACAAAGTAGTAAATTGTCACTGTTACCTGTTGACAGTAGGAATGTTGTGCAACACGCATTCGGCATTGAGGTTACTGAGGATGCAACTCCAAATCTGCTATGTTATATGTATCGGCTACTTTGTAGAATATCTTAGACTCCGCCCATCGTGTGGATAAGTAGGAGAGGCAATTGTGATGGAAACAAGAAGAAAAGTGGGAGGCATTCAGATTGAAGCAGGTAGAGGAGAAGGTATGATGTGCACAATGTAAGATTTTAAAATATGTGTGTAAAAGTATTAAGACGTAGATGATAGGGCGAGCACTCACTGGGATGCTGGTGTACTTCGTACTGTAACAATGTGGCTGTCGGTTTTTGTTAGCTTTACCATTTCGAGGAAAATTGGCATCTTAAATTTTTGCTAGAACTGATTGTGCCACTTGTAAGGAACAGGCACGTGAAGTGATGCCAGTTGAGTTGAATGAAATCTTACTGAAATGCTGCAAAGGGAGGCATTCAGCGTCACTCAGCGTGACTTATCAAGCGTAACAGAAGTTAAAATTTGCAACTGAATATGGACTTACTAAGTGAAACAGAGGTATTCAGGAATTGTGTGCACAAGAAGCGTGTGTGTCTTTGCAGTATAAAAGTGAGGTGGTTGTGGCTCAGTGTGACTGGTCTTGATTTGGTTAATTCAGTTACAGCCTTCTGTTAAGTTTTTCATGTCAACACCAGTTGTGGTATGTTAGTGTTCATTGTTGCTTGATATTTGATAGGATCCTGGGTTTATATCTAGCCTGAGATTGGCTGTTTTTATTGTAATGATGCTGGTATAAAGTTTTGTGGGTTACTGTATGCTGCTACTGTGAAATCACAACAACAGTAAACACATTAACGTCAGTCTTTATTCTCGTAGATATGTACAGGTTATTGTTATGTACAGTTGTCCGTGTCGGACGTATTTACAAGTGCTTCTCCTTTGCTATTGTGGCGGCTAAGGGCCGCGTTAGTGAGGTCCGACAAAGTTACTCCTGTGAAGAACGGACTCACTGAAGCAGTGCAGTGAGAGTGAGTTCTGTACAGTGTCGGCCGGTTGCGCGGAGCAGGCTGCGCGGTGGAGAGCCTGGGACAGCTCTGTGGTGCCGAGCAGCGTGTGCTGGTAAACACTGCGGCGCGTTCCGCAGGGTGCGAGCTGTAGATGCTGCTAACGGGCCGATTGGCGGATGATGCTCGGGAGCCGATCGTGGAGGCTCGTAGCACGTTGAGTCTTGATATTGAACGCTGGATCCGGAATACTGGAATGCACACTTTTTGGCTGGAAATGTAGCCTTTTATACCTGGCCGTCGCTGGGCTGCCCGTCTGGGATTGGCTGGCGTGAAGAGCTTGTTGCAGTGGTGGGGAGACCGACTACCGCTGTACTGCGCGGAAAGGGCCGTTTTGCATTTGTGGGGATGTTCCCACAGTTTCATGAAAATGTGCCCATTATTTAAGTAGTAGGTTAGGAAGAATGTGGACTTTGTATTTGGCTAGTGAGAGTGGAGTTTCACTTGTTACTTCACGATTCTCATAGTTACGTGCAGGAATGTAGTTTATATGCATTGTAATAGTCAGCCAGCACAGACAAAGTGAAATGAAACCTGTGTCTTGAGAGAGATGCATGTTTGATCACATTAGAGCATAGGGCATAAGTCCATGTATGACTGTTACTCTGATAAATGTTGACTGTTATATTTGTATTTTGAGGTTAGTGTTTTCTTGTCATCTAGTACTGTTTATCAGGCAGCATCATGAGTGCCACGTGGTTTTGGGAGTGTGCAGTGTGTACGGTAACTGAGAGGTGTGACAAGATTGTGCAGTGGAATATGAATTTGGCTGCCTCCTACTTGCACAGTGATATTTCAGGAAGGATTCTCATTCCACATAGCTACTTCTTGGTAACAGTAGGTCAGTCTTGCTTTGGTTTATTGAGATGAGGTGAAATCATGTGTGCTGCACCTTCACACTCAGTTTTTACTTGGCTTTAAATGTTCTTATCTATCGCTTTATCAAATAACTGATCACATTTAGGTTGCATCCTGTTGTGTAATATACTCCCTGTAAGAGAGATCGGAGGTTCATGCAGTGATGCTATGAAGATTTATGTATGCAGGTATATATGCTACGTATGTATGCTCGTGTGTATGTGTGAGTGTGTTTCGGAGGGATATGAAGCAACCATCATTATTCTACCCTGAAGATGGAGGCAGCACATCTTCCAGAGTGTAGGTACCTGTCTGTGCAGGTGCATGGTGTTTGGGTTCTTCAAGCACAGCGTGAATAATGCTTGATCTAATGGGTGTGCTTAGTTGATAGTGTTAGAGTGGCATTATAGTGGAATGTGCTGTTAGTGATGATTTTGGCACTTCTAAAACCCCCCTTCAGCTGTTATCTGTGCTACTGAGAAACCTGGAAGATGAAGTAACTATTATATATCCATGGCCATGTGGAAAATTGTGAGCTGCAATATTGAAGTATCGAAGGAAGAAAGCTGTAGAAATAGTGAATGTGCGTAACTACAGTAGCAGTGATTGATGTGTACAATCATTTGAATTAAGGTATTTTCAGTTTCAGGTTTTGGAACACGAGACGTAAAATTCTGGGTAGTTTTGCAACAGTAAAATTAAATGATATCAAAATAACATTGAACCTTAAATCTTGTACAGACCTGGAAAATGGAAAAGAAAGGTTAAGATATATTCTTTTTGAAACATACGTTTTAAGGAACAGAATTTGAATATTTTAAAGTGTTGCTTTTATCTAAAGCAACTTTTAAGACACCAAGGATAGATCATCATTTCCATCACATGGTGTCTGAAAGTGTTGTGATAATGATGTGCTATGTTCGCCTGAGGCTGGAGCTGTTGAAGCACCAAAACATGTTGGGATGTGATTAAAGCCTGCTATAAACGTTATCGTAATTTATATATTTTAATTTGTATGCACCAGTTGGTGTGTGATACATATTATTCTCAGGGAAAAAGTTTTTCTGTGAGGTAGAACTCAGTTCTTAAACATTGTTTGTATGAACTTCAGCTACAAGATTAACAAGGGTGACATGTTGCAGGCTTGAGGCCAGAGATGAGAAATCAGTACCGTGGCCAAAAGATGTCCATGTGGTTAAACCTAATCCCTCAACTGCAGAGGCCTGAAGGGGATGACCTCAACATGTGACATCAACACTTTCAGGAAGAAGGGGTGCAGTTTTATGAAGGTGAGACCTTCTGACAGAGAAACTCTGTCATTTCTTTGCAGTCAGTACCACAAAATAGATGGCATTTTTCAGATCATAATTTGTGCTGAAGTTTTAGATGGAGAATTTTGTGAAAAAATGTTTATTAACTGTATTAGAAAGACACATTGACAAGGGCTCACTAAGCAAAATGTCAGTGTGGAACAGATGCTTTTCGTATAAACTTGAAAACTCGTCATCACTACTGTCACAATCATCTTTACATGTATTACAGCCTAAAATTTGAGTCCACGATCAGTGAGTCACATTGAGTGCCATGAAGGACACTACTTTTCCCACATTCTTTTGAAGACTTGACAGTATTCTCATGTTTAATTCCCACAGAACTTCTAGCCATTTGCACACCTGTGAAGTGGTTAGTCCCGTCATTTATCCTGCTGGGGTCAAATTTTGTTTTGGTGCCGCCAGCCATTTGGTCGAAACTTCAAGCACGAATACTTGAAATAGCTTGTTGGTTCAGAAAACCTGTGGGTGTAGTTGGCTAACAAGATTTCCTGGATTGTTAGTTTTGTTTTTAATTCTGCACTTATTTTTTTGTTCCCTGTGCTACGTGTGCTCAGAACTGGTCACACAGTAAAAGAGCTGGCTTCTCTCAGAAGGCAATCTGGATCTTTTAATTACCTTTCTGTAGCTGCAGCTTTATTCTTTTGTGGTCTCTAGCATGAAGATGAAATTTCTTTCATGGGAATTCAGTGTTTAAATATCAAGAGGCCCGAGAGTTGAGTACCGCCAGACAACACACTCATAACAGTGTAGCATATCTCCTCATGTCAGTAAGTTTTACTAATGATTATCTGAGCCTTTTTGATGTTCACAGTCTTACTTGATGACACGTTGACATGCAGGGGGATTTCACTCATACTGCTGCTCTTGTAACTTTATATCATTCACATCTGTGCAACAACAGTAATTATAATTAAAAACCAATGAAATGCACAAATTGCAGTATATATTCTATATATATTATCTACTATAATTTGTGCGTGTGGTTAGTTTTTAATTATAAAAAACTCTGTGTCCAAGTTTGAAACACAACTTCGTTGTCACAATGATCACAAATGTGAAATAAAAAATGTATTTTTTATAACTGCCTGGTAACTTTTGTGTTGCCCTAGTTTGTGTACTCATGCTTATGCCATTCTTTTTCCGAATCTTCAATGCCAAGGTTGATGCTGTGTGTGTCTCCTAACTGTCTTGCTGCAAATATAATTGATTTATAGATATAGGAAAGCTCCTATTAAGCTTTCGATTTCAATGCAACCATCTCAGCCTGATGGGCAAGTCAGCCTGACATGGTTGTATTGACTTCAGTTGTCATGAAAGCCTGAAGCCATGCAGTTGTCCACTGCTTTTGTAGTTCGTGGACATTTGGCACTCTCTGTATAGGCAGCATATTTTCTATTCCCTAATTTATGTAATTTTGTCTGTTTCTTTCTCCATTCATGTATAATTTACTCAGCTGCAGAAGGTCCAAATATCTCAGCTTTGCTGTTTCCTGTTCTTTGGCGTAAGTCAGCGTGTTCAGTTTGAAGCCCACAAAAACTGATCTGGCTTGTAAACATCCCATTAAGACAGACGTTTTACAACAAGATACCAGTTTGGACTGAAAAACTGTTGACTGTGTCACAGGCAGAAATCAGGGAATAGAATCAAGACAGGGAAGTTGAGACTCATTGTTTCGTGTGTGTTCAGGTGAGGTAGGGTGACACAGTAATTCCTTGTAGTACTTTCTGCAAATGTGTGCAGACTTCTGGTGAGCTATTTCTTAGCAATAAAAGGTGAGTTCTAGTGAGGTGTGTGACACATTCACTCACATATGCCAGAGGACAATAGTAGTGTATTTTTGGCCACAAGCCGCAAGGGAATTTTAGACAGTATTTTCTAGGAAGACAGCGTGTTTTGTGGCACAGAAAATTCTGTATGTGACAAAGTGACAGGATTTTGAGAGAATAAATTTTCATATGTTTTTCTCTGGATGAAATACATGACATTATTGTGTCACTTTAGTAAGTTCTATATAGTCAGGTAACATTATCAGAATTATCTCTCCCAGTTCTGCCAAAAGTTCACATGCGGGTTTACTGAATATCCTTTTCACTTATTAATCACTCAGTCATGACCAACACTTTGGATTTTAAAGTGTATACAGGCTACCAGTTTCCACTCAAAGAGTCATCATCAGGCCACACAGAAAGCACAGATTAGAAACTCTATACATTTTGGAAAGTGGAAGATCTTCCTCTGTTTCAGTAGGTAATGTAATAAAAAATAAAAAATGTGTATCATGTGTAAGTGTGTTGCCTAAGGGAATGAAAATTAAAAAAGTTAAGAATAAAAGGTATAATATAAAAGTATAAAATTGGATACGGTTTCTAATCATAAAGATATGTAATATGAAGAGCAGGACCAGTAAATTGAGCAAAATTGTTTGCATGTTGATCCATCTGTAAAATGTAAGACTGTACATAGGTAAATGCACTATTTTTGTAAGGCAAATTATTCGCTTAGCAGGTCACAGGAAGAATAGTGTGTGCGAGCGAGCGCGCGCGCGTGTGTGTCTTTATCTTTCCCGTGGTAAAGCAACTGGTTAATGGCATGGACAACCCACTCTGTCTAGCGCCAAGTTTAAAGGCGGTGTAGAGATATAACTGTATTCCCCAGCTGTATATGTGTTTGTTGGGTGGCGGCCGTACATTTGAAGCAGCACTGGCCAAAGAATAAGCAATGTAATTTAGTGTTTTATCTTAGAAACTGCAGAGTTAAGAAGGAAGTACAGTGGACAAAACATATGGGAAAAATGTGGGAGAATAGAGGGAAGGAGTTAAATGTATGACAAGGATAAAGAAAGGAAGAAACGAATTAAGGAATAAGGTATGCTATAAATTATTTCCTGTTGAATTTTAAATAGCCTTTAGTACCAGTAAGTGTGTGAGGGTGTAAGGATCAGACAGAGCTATGCACATGCCCATAGAGACCGTCTTGCATAATTTTCTGTTTAAATGGTCAAATGTTTTGTACAGTTTCAGCTTCTGGCTGGTATAATATTGAACAAAATTACTATATGGTATGTGTAAAATATTTATGTTTAAACATCACTGCACATTGCTTCAGGAACGTGCAAGCAGACAGTGCCATTTCAGAGGAACATGCTGCATTTTATTCTCCACAGTTACAAAGTTTCATATATGGTAGATGCAAGAGTTTGGTTGCTGAACAGTAAAATCCACACATAGATCTGACTGAGGACTGAACTCAGAGCCCCCTGAGAGTCCACAGTCTTACCTGAAGCCAGCAAATCCCATCTGCCTTATAATAGAATGTAGGAGTAGCAGATGATGTCATCCTCAGACTATCAAATAGGTAAAATATTTATGCTAAAATCAGGATCTTTTCTTATATGTAACTGGCAATGGACAGTGATAAAACTAAACTTAATGAACTTGAAACAAACAGTAAGAACAAGAATATCAGAGACTTGTATAGGGGTATCAGTGACTTTAAGAGGGGGTACCAGCCTAGAACTAATATAGTAAAGGTTGACGAGGGTGACCTGATTGCAGACTCCCACAGTATTTTGGCTAGGTAGAGGAATCATTTCTCCCAGCTGTTGAATATACACGGGGTTAATGATGTTAGGCAGACTGAAGTACATACGGAAGAGCCACTAGTGTCTGAGACCAGTGCCTTTGAGTTTGAGATGGCTATTGAAAAGCTAGAAAGACACAAATCACCAGGTATTGATCAGATTCCAGCAGAATTGATTAAAGCAGGGGGTAGGATAATTTGGTCTGAGATCCATAAACTTATTAATTCTATTTGGAATAAGGAGGAATTGCCTGAGGAATGCCTATTTATAAGAAGGGTGATAAAACAATGTAGTAATTGTCGAGGCATATCATTCTTGTCAACTACATACAAAATTCTATTCAACATTCTTTCGTCAAGGTTAACTCCATATTCAGGGGAAATTATTGGGGCTCATCAGTGTGGATTTCGACGTAACAGGTACGTACTTCAACGCCCCTTCTTCTCCTTGGATGTCAGTTTCTCTACTGCTTTATTAATAGCAATTTTATCTATTACATTTTCTGAATGCATTGTGATATTCTGTCTGGGACAATTATGAACAATATTGTTTTGGACGATTCAGGTCTTCTGCTTCTTGGACGTGACATGTGGTGTTTGGCTGTAATGCATGGCGTTACGAAAAAAGTAACACGTTCACGTTCAAGCGTCCTAGGCTTTGGAGATAAAGGCGGTACAGCCCTTCGAAACGTCGAAAAGCGAAATGAAGTCACATCCCAGAAGAGCAGATTTCTGTGGAACACAGCTGTGAGAAGCTCCAAATTCGCAACATTCTATCTATCGTTCACAAACGGTTAGTGGCCCGACGGCAACAGTTAGAGCAACAGTAAAGACACCGCAGGTCGGTCCTTCCGAACACAGCATAACAAATCGAGCACGCGGCATATTTAAACATTGTGTTGCGTTAGAAAAGAAAAGGTGCTTTCACAATTGCCGAAACCGGCGGCCGCGCAGTCTAAAGCGTGGGTCTGCGGCCTTTCGCTTGGTGGGATTGCGGGTTCGAATCCCTCCGGAGGCATGTCTCTTGAGTGTGGTGTGTTGACCGGTACATACCTCTGTGTCGGGCTGATCACCCGTCCAGAGGAGTCATAACGAGTGTAGTGTGTCTGAGGGTGAGAGGGTAGAAGCCTCTGTGTCGGGCTGATCACCCGTCCAGAGAAGGCCTACCGAGTGTACTGTTAAAAACGTTAAAAAGTTAAAACGAAGGTAAGCATACAGTTTTCAATGTAGGTCTATGTATTCTAATGCACAAGTCAGAAATAAATGTTCACACTAAGTTTTACAACACATGATGTAACAGTGCGTAAGCTCTGCCATTTCAGTTGCCATATTAAGACGGGAAATTAAATAAAGAAACGAAATGCTCACTTATAATCCACCTGATGCAAGAAAGAAAAACAGGTATAACAAAGTCAAAATTGCATTTTTTAACGTTGGTCTGTCTCCTCTATTACAGATGTTAGAATAAATGTTCGCGCTAAGTGTTACAACACAAGATACAGGTGTTTGTACGCTATGTCCATTGCAGGTGCCAGATTAAGACGGAGAAAAACATGAAATAACATACTCAGTTATAATCCACCTGATGCAAGGAAGGAAAATATGCATAATGAAGTCAAAATTGCAGTTTTCAGTGCACATCTCTGTCTTCGATTACAGAAGTCAGAAATAAATATTCACGTTAAGTTTTACAGCACGTGATGTAACTTCATACGTTCTGTCCTTAGCAGTCGCCAGATTATGGCGGAAAATTAATGAAACAAAATACTCAGTTGTAATCAATCTGTGGAAGGAAGGAAAAGCGCTATAACAGAGGCAAACAGTTTTCAATGTAGGCCTGGAGATCTTCGAAAAGGAAAATGCAGAGGGCTGTTTGTATCCTCCGAAATAAAATTAGACGGGATCTTCTCTTAGACAAGTCAAAGAGTCGACGGGTTCTTACCTTCGTGAAATCAGAAGTTTACGGCTGCTCTCCGTGCAGAAAATAAAACGTCGAGGGATTCTCTGTGCAAAGATGGAGAGTCAAAGGCGTCTTCTCTCCGATGAGTAAAATCTTGACGTCTTCTTCAGTCCAAGAGATATAAAACGGCTTCTTGCCCGTACAAAATGCAGACGGCTCATTCTTGCGGAGAATTAAAACTTAAAACGAAATGTGTCGTGTTCGAGAGACGCTCCATTCGGTTCGTCAATCAAGCGCTAACGGCAACGCTGTCCAACCAACGACGTTCCGTTTGTTCCCTTTCACTCTTATGGAAGCAGCTCGCCACTCTAATAAGAAACCTGCCGAGTGTAAAACAGCCTGGCGGCTTGTCACAGAAATGTGTATCGCTAAGTAACTCGTTTTCACTCTAGTTGTGACTACATCAGTTAAATTTCCTATATTTCTAAACTCAACATCGACATAAATTCTACCATCCTTACCGACACCTGCAGTACAGATGCTGTCGGTGTGTTCTTTCTCCTTCGTAACGGTGTACAAGACTCGCCTTCGGGTGCCACCCGATGTCCGTGATTCAGCTTTTGCTGCTGCCACTCGAGGTATGGCGCCTGCCTTTAGTTGTCCATCGGAGTCTGGTCCGGTTGCTGAAACTTAAGCTTACTTTACACATCGCATTAACAACACATTCACAAGAACATACTTATCACGTCATTACATATATATACAGTGTATACACACACACACACACACAGTATATATAACAGTGTCCAGTTTGTACATACTTATCGATTCAGACACGCGTCTTTGAACACCGAAGTTGAAGACGGTTAGAAGCAGAAGAAAGTTCTGTTTTATTGAATCATTTTCCCTGCAATGCAATTTACTCACACGGAGAAAACATGAAAGTTCTTTTTCTGACTCTCTCCCTGTCTTATCGATATCATTGGTTGTGCCGACCGAACCCCGCCAAGATAACGCCCTGGCGTATAAAAACAGCACACATAAATGCTTAAAACTAACCACCCGTACCTGAACGGCCCTACTGTCACATGGCGCTAATACACGCCAAGTATCCTATCTAGAATTCCTAACTGAGCACCTAACAGGGAGGGCAGGGAGGACGACGCTTACAAACAAAGTAAAAAAAACCACATGCACAGGGTTGTCAACCCGACCTTAACCTACGCCCCCAGTCATGGCGGCTACCTCATCAAATACCGTTTCTCCTTGGTCCGCATAATTACCATCTGCAGTAAATTCTTGAGGTTATGCGAGCGGTTGTACCACTGACACCCATAAGCTGCTGTTCTCACGGCCAGATTCTGTGAGCAGATTTTGAAGATACATGCACTCTTAAAGTGGAGTTGTATGAAGTATTTACATATTTGAAGATACAAGCTTTTTGGAAATTACTCCACGTTAATTGGTAAATGATTACTGACGTTTCGAAGGACCGTAGTGTCTTCTGAATTGTGGCCCTGAAAATGAAGCCTGCATGCTCCTCCTAAACGTCGATAAGTATTTGCCAGTGCGTGTGACGGTGATCATCTTGGATTGAGTGACCCTGAACATGAAGACAGTACGCTCTTCCGAAAAGTTGGTATCTATTTACCCCACTAATTTTCCAGAAGACTTGGCTTCTAAGTGTTTACTTTTCTTCTGGTTTTCCCACGAAAATTTTACAAATCTTAAATATCTCCCAAAGGGTCGCCCTTTAAGAGATTCACCACTAAATTTTGTATACATATCTCGTCTGTCCCTCAGGGTCACAGGTTCGTTTGCTTGTAACACCGTGTAGATAAGTAAGGAAAGGCATTATTCGTACGTTCAAGAATATCGTCCTGAAGACGTGAGGAAAACTGACGCGAAAGCTCACACATTGGCCTCGTAACCCCTGAAAAATGGCTTCAGCGTCGATTAGATCAGAGGGTGGGTGAACCGCAGAGCTGGTTAAGTAAGGCTACAGACACACACTCGGAGTATGTAACACTTATTGCTTTTCCACAGCAACAATGGTTACGCGAACGCGATTCAACGTTGCGTCTGAGAATTTATGGGTGCACAGCTGTCAAGTGTAACGTCTCTCAATAAAACTCCAACTTCCTAAACTTTTAGAAACCTGACAATTGAGAAAAGCTAGCAAGTCTCTTTCTTTTATTTATTTTATTTCTTTGCCTTAACTGCCCCCTCCCCCCCCCCCATGTAGTACATAGCTGTAGGTCAGACCCTTCTCTGTAGCTGTGTCTTCCTACACAAAATATTCTAATTATTGAAGCGAAATCAAGTAGGATGCTTATCAAGACTATGTTTAGGACTCGAACCCAAAGTGTCCGATAACATCAGGCATCTAGCACATTACCTGTCATGCAGACTAAAGTCATAATTTGCCCCTTTGTGCTATGCAGTTTTATTTCCTCAGGAAGTATCTCATGCAATTCAAATTACTTTACTTTATCTAAACCCTTAAGATGCCAACCCAGACTCTGGCTTCTTTCCATTGCAGTCGTACACCAACCTCAATCCTGGGCAACCTTTTGCTTGATTATAAACAAGATAGCGCAATATGCTTTCTGTAAAAAAAGCTGGACACAATTGAAACACATGGGCTAAAATAAATTGGACCTCAGAGGACTAGTCAGGTTAGGTCTGTAGAATATGCTATTTGTGTAGCCCAGATTGAATCCATATATTTGGTACAAAATCTCACATTAGAATGAATTCCACAGTCATTCATTGAAGCAGTCATCTTAAGAAACTGGTTTTCACACTGTGTGTTCATGTTTAAGTTCAAGATAAATTTCTCGTCCATAATTCAGTCATCTGGTAGAGACTGTGGCAGTTACATGATTTAGAGTACACAAAAGTTACATAACAAACGATGATGATGGGTGTGTGACTTGTCGTGTGATGTGTTTGGGAACAGATGTCATGATAGTCAGGAGATGTAGATTGTGTGTGTGTATGTGGTGGTGTGGGATGGTGTCTGTTGCTGGATTTTTATTTTATTTTATTATTTATTTTATTTGTATTTATTTTATTTATTTAATGCATTCGTTTGGTGTATGTGGTATGTGTCTTGTCTGGATGACAAGGCAGCTTATCTATAGGTGAGGGTTACAGTTGTTCTGAGTGAACAGCGGGATCTTGTAAACAGCATATGTCTTGTGCTTGCAGGAATAGATGTTTTGTGTGGTGATGTTGCTACACTTGCCACTTCCAGTGCCATAGCTTCCACCAGCAGTTAGAATAAACCAAATGAGGAGGTGGAGTAGGAGGACAGTTTAAATGTTTGTGTATGCTACAACAATTTTATGGCTTTGGGTGGGAAAATTTCTTTAATTTCTGTTAGTCTGTGGGAAATCCATCTCTTTGCACATTATATAGGTGCTGCAATATTCTGGGCTGTGCTTGTAGTTGCTCTTTTATTCTTGGTAAGAAAATTGTATATGTTTTTGAAAGCTCTCAATGCGCTGTAAAGTTGAAGATTGGCACACGAGAGGTAGAATGTTTGAATTCCAATAATTCTCAGGTTAGCTTGTCCCATGCAGAATCATTGCGTGCACAAAAAATGTAACCGCTTGTTCCTGTGCGTCTCGAGTAATTTAGATGTAATTTTAATGGTGAAGCATGGACACAAAGGGCCTGTCAAGGCCTACGTGCATCGGGACTGTAAGGGCTCGACCCACACTTACTCATATTCAGTGGTGAAGCATGTGAAATATATGCTGTTAGAGTTTCAGAAAAGGATATTTTTGCAACTTCTGTTAAACGTCACAAATTTACAGAGCAGATGGTCCATTCAAGATTTCAGGTTCTAACAGCATGGTTGATGAAGGTTTGGGGATGTGACACTGTGTGAGTTGGAAAGAAGTTAAAATGATGAAGATGCTGGCCATTTGGGATGAGACACCGTGTCATTCCACAAGCAGTTCCCAACATTTCAGAGGGCGGTAGTATATAACCTGTTGATGAAGATGCTGTGTTCTCTTGAAACATTAGGAACTGCGCAACCAGTGACACAGCATTGCACTCCAGAAGACTTGAATCTTCAGCAGTGCTGCTGTCAGGACCTCAAATCTTATAGTCAGTCATCAGTGTACTCTGTTTTAAATGCCAGATCTGTACTGTCAGCCAGAGCACTATTCAATTAAATGCCAATTGTGGGACCGTGTTTTCGCTTTTGGATCTAAAGCACATCCATTGAACGGGACAACGTTCTGCTTGTCGTTTAAGGGTTAACAATCTTTTGGAGGCGATTGCTGCTTCCATGATAACGGGTATGAAGTCTGAAGAACCTGAAGACTGAGAAAGGAGGCACCACCCACACATCAGTAACGTTTACCAGTTGACACAGTGTCATGTCCCAGAAGACTTGAATCTTCAGATGGTTCATGTGTCTTTGTATGTGGTCACTGTAGCATATAGTTTATTGGCTCCAGTTGCAGGTTAATTTTTAGTCCATTAATGTCACATTTATTTCCATGAAAGGTTGGAGATGTTAGGAAGAACAGGCCATACTTCCCATTGTGGCGATCCAGTCTGTATGCTGTTCTTCTGACACTTCTCAAAGAGTTGCAGAAGCCAAATTCTCCAGGTAACAATCATGTCTTTACAGGTGAACAAATTTCCAAATCCTTTGTAATAAAAATCTTGAACTTCTTTTCATGCAGACAGAAAGTTAATAAACTGAAGGAAGATTATCCTTTGGAGCCTGAAGCTAATCTAGTATATAAATGTTCAGCTTCTGCCTCTCAATAAACACAGTGCTCGTTTGTTACCAAGGTAAGTTAATGGCATTCAGAGAAATAATGGCAAAATAGTGAGATGTTTAATGGTAAAACAGATGGTATGTGTAGTTGTGACTTTGCTTTAAATGACTAAATTGTAGGCTGTTGTTTTCTCCTGGTCCATTAAATGGACCATATTGAAAGGCATTTCAGATAAGTTTGAGTGACATACACATTGTATGTCATGCTGCTGTTTATGATAAATTGTATAAAGTCTGTGATGTTTGAGGTTCCCATGGCTATCACAGACAGCAATAATCTTCATAACGTTTGACATAAAGTGCAGAGTCACTCAGTTTAATGAAGACCAGCACTTACGAACAAGGTCCCATGACCCAATATTATTTATGTGTATTGCTTAACAGTTTTATATCTGCAATATTTACAGGTATTTATGTGATTTGCTGTGTATGAGACATTATGTTGTTCTTTTATATGGGCATTCAGTGTACTCTCAATTATCCATGCACGGATTATCCAGTTCGCAGACGAGAAGTTACTGATAACTAATGACAAAGATGGGAAATAATGTGATTTATTATGGGATCTCAAAAGCAAACAAAAATCACAGACAGTTTACATAAATAATAAGCATAAGTTGTGTATTTTCCTTGTCAGATAACTTGATCCCTAGTGGCGCAGGGGTGAAGAGGCAAGCTGGTCAGGAGGGACGCAGAGTGCGCGCAGCTCCAGCTGTTTTCTGTCCCTTTCAAAAACATTGTCTGATAAATCAAAGCGCTCTGTAGTTTCGTATAAACACTGGATCGAACTGGAGTGTCAAACATTTCTAACAAAGTAATTCATAGCAAAGGAGACATTATTACCGAGGTAATGGAGCATTGCGATGAAGATAGACAATGTACTCCTACTCCCAACAGACTACATGTTTCTGGAACAGGTATAACTTTGTCTGGCTATGCCGATATGGGCAAAGCAATGGCCAAACCATGCCAGCTACAGCTGTGTGCAGTGTTAGGGAGTTTAGGTATCAAGTTGTCTGAATAGCAGTATATGTATTATATATATAATAAATTCAGTTTTATTTTTTGTTTGTGGCTCCATAAACTATATGTTTTGGTTTATTTGTGTTCCTCAGTTATCTGTGCACCCCCTCCCCACCATTACCCCACATAATGAAGGGTACACTGTAGTTGTGTTGTAACCTAACTTAACTTTTGGAGTTTAACTCTGTTCTGACTTACGAATACGATGGCATAAAACAACAAATACAATTTAAACACAAATACAAAAAAAATCACAAAACATTACAAAACAATACAATACAATATCAATTAACATAATTCAATATAAAAAACGGTCCCTCTGAGACGAATGACGACCTCAGTTGTCGTCAATATTGTGTTGAATTTGGAAGCATTTTTTTCACCCTTATCCCACGTACCTCTCAGGATTTCTTCTGTCCCATGAAGGTCAGAGCTGGTGTGTGCAGTTATATATGTTCCCTGTCCACCCCTGTAAGGCCTCCAACAGTCGCGATATGTATGTCAACACATTGGTGAACTGCGCATTTCTCGGCTGAGTAATACCATTCTAGAGAAGGAGTGTTTTGTTTATCAGTCGCACTGGAGTCGTGTGTGGGTTAAATATCAACAGTGTGCTATGAAGCCAGTTACTAATTAACGGCTGAATGGTTTTCAGTGGCGTACTGTAACACGTATTTTCAGACTGAACTAATACAAAAATACTGGAGATATCAATGAAAATCTATGTGTACAGCTACAGGAGCGTTCACAGGCGTGTCTGTTGTAGTTCTGGGACATTCTGTAGGGGTTGTGTGGCAGAAATGTGTAGCACTGCCTTCTAATATACTAAAAACGTCGTGTTCACCCTTGAAATACGTGGCATTTTTCACGGCATTTACGTCGTAGGCTTAGGCCTGTTTTGCTCTCATCATGTAAGTCGGTCGTTAGTTAGGTTATTAGATTTATGAGTGCACAGGAACACAAACCCGTCTTTGTAACAGATAGACCAGGGTAGTGTTCAGCAAGCAGTAGCAATAACAAAAATGATGCACCGGGTGAAGAGGTGGAGGAGGAGGAGGAGGAGGAAATACCAGGGTCCACTGTTTTTCACAGCGAAGCCAGGACGAGGTAGTAACCCAACCCAACATATGTCCTTCAAAAGGTGAACCCGTACAATGTTTCACACATAGCGCTTACGTTGCTCCAGCTGTGATTATACACACAAACATTCTTACTGCGTCACAAGCGCATTCCAACTTCCTGCCATGGTCATGGAGGCTTGATAACCCAAGCCATTAGAGACTGACAGAGACCCAACCAAGGCGAGGAATATGACCAACGATGGAAAATAAAGACAGTCTTTTTGAAACATTCAACCAGGCTTGTGCTAAATTCTATAACCCCTCGGAACATTTGGCAGTGGACAAAGTAATTGTAAAATTCAAAGGCAGGGTTATATTCAGACAGTACATTTCCAAAAAAAGGGAAAGTTTCGACATCGGAATTTATAAACTGTGTGCCAAATCAGGTTATACACATGACATGAGAGTGTACTTGGGTAGAGACTCATGCTGCGACTCTGACGACATGAGTGCAACACACATGTGGTGCCTTGTTTCGCGGACTATCACACGAAAACTAATTTGTGTAAATAGTGCGAGTGTATGTGTATGTGTGTGATGATAGAAGAGTGATCAAAGGTGCCATGGATCTTGTGCAGCAACCAGAATTATGTGAATAATAAAGTATTTACCCCACATTTTATATAATGCATGTAATTTGCAGGACGAAATTTATTGTAAAAATTCGTGAATATTTTTTCCCGAATTCACCAATTCATAAACACACTGCGAAGTTTTTTTTTCATTAAATTTGAACAAAAAGTCTATGAGATATGCTTTTTTATCCAAGAGCAAGCATTAGAAATTAAATGCCCAGAGAAAAACCTCGGCTGGCGGTCTTGCGCCGGGGGATTTAGTCGCAGAGTGAAAGGGTTAATAAAGTTCGTAGTTCTCTTATAAACTGCGTTTTGTTTCCGAAGGAATCAGCTGTATGTTTGGGTAATTTATTGAACACTTTTTTACTCATGTAGTAGACTCCTCCCTGTCATAATGTTAAGTTAGTTTGTGGCAGATGAAGAGATGTTCTATTTCTTGTATGTTTAGGGTGAATTGTATTGTTAAAAGTAAAACATTCCAGATTATTAACTAAAAATTTCGTCAAGGACAATATATATTGTGAAGGCACTGTCAGTATTATTCAATTCTTAAAAAATGGCCTGCATGTGCTTCTGGGATTTATTCCGATCATTATTATTATTATTTTCTTTTGTAGGAGAAAAACTTCATTAGTGTCTGTTGAGTTACCCCAAAAGACCAGCCCATAAGTGGCAGTTGAGTGAAAGTATGCCTGATAAAGCATCTTAAGTGTTTCAGTATTGCTATAGTGCTTCATGCATCTGATTGCATAGCATGCACTGCTTAGTTTTGATAATATAGACTTAATCTGCATTTTCCAATTCAAATGTTTATATGCCAAGCCAAGTGGTTGGCACTGCTGTGTTACTGTCAGGGCGTGAAGGGTTCAAATGTCAGCCCAGAGACCGATTCTTTTGAGCAGAAGTTTCGTGGTTTTTCTCAGTTTCACCAAGCTAGTGCTGAGATAGTACCTCAGATTTGGCAATGACCATTTCCTTCCATCAGCTGTCCTAAGTAACTAACTCAACTAACAAACTCTATGAAGCAGGGTCCTTCTTGAGAAGCTAGTAGTTCTTCACCTAGTTGAGAAATATCTTGCATTTTATGGAACCTAAGGTTCAGTACCATGTTCACAACAGCCCACGACTTATTCCTATCCTGGGCCTAATTAATCCAGTCTGTGCTGTCCCATCTATGCCTAGGTCTTCCAAGCAGACTCTTTCCTTTGGGTTTCAACACCGAAGCCATGTATGTACTTCTCTTCTCCCCTGTACATGCCACATGTCCTACTCATTCCGTCAGCCTTGATTTGATCACCAGAATAATGTTTGGTGAGCATCACAAATCATGAAGCTCCTCCTCATGCAGTTTTCTTGAGTTTTGCAGTTTTCAGCGTGTATTCTTCTCGTTAATGTTGGACATCCAGTTTCACGCCCACACAAAATTATAATTTTGTATATTTTAATCTTTTATATAATTAGACAGCTAATGAGAAAACAAAAGTTTTTAGACTGAGTAGTAGCAGGCCTTCAGTGAATGTAATCTGCTCTTCATTTTCCCATGCATGCAGTTTTGATTTGTTAGTGCTGGTCCCAGATATATTTGTTTGTTTTTGTGTCATTTACGCTGTATAATCTAAGCTGTGGACAGAAAATCCTGTTCCGTTACAGTAAGGGGTCATTAAGCCATAACTTTGGCATTCGACATTCTTGCATAGGGTATGTGTAAATATTGAAAGAATTATTCAACCAAGTTGGAATATTGAATTTAAGAGCTTCAGCCATTCTCACAAGTGTCGTTTGTAGCAACATGACCTGTAGTGGATTGAGTAAAAATGGGCAGATTCATAAGTTTCATAGTCTGTAACTTGTGTGTTAACCAAGCATTTTATTTGTTGGTAGCATGTAACCAACATGTGGCACAAGAGTCATTCTGTCAGGTGGTGTGAATGGGCTGAGTTGATGTGCAATGGTAAAAGTAGTGGGAACTTAGTCCTACAAATAAGTTGATAGTGTAGTTTGGTTTTTATGAGAAAAACATGTTCTGCCTCTGAAACTTTACCACTAGTTGATAGAGGTGTTTGGTGCTGGCATAGCAAGATTTAGGCATATCAGACAGTGGAGCAGAAAGTTTGAAAATCCTCACGTATATGTCCATAATAATGATCACAGTTCATCCCTGCATGAGAAGGGGAATGTGAATGCAGCATGTGTGGAGGAACTGATTTTGGAAAATCAGTGAGTCACTGGGGAGGTCACTGACTTCTGCAGTAATGAAGAGGTGAGAGCGAATGTGAATGGCCATGAATTTGAGAGTCTGATGTCCACTGCACTGAGCTTTTAAACTTATGCCAAGATGGGACAAACACAGCATGTCCATGGGGGAGGATGCTGAAAAGTAATGATACCTCAGTGAAATAAATTAGCTACATTTAACATTGTAATTACTTAGCATTTAATTTTTATGCCATAGGGAACCTTACTTACTGGACAAGCTTTGTACACATAGCATCGTAAGTCTGTTTCTCCTTTTGAATATCTGACAGCATTCAAATTGCTGCACACCTCTGTCTCTGGTGAACCAGGTTGTCTGGATATGTTTCAGGTAAAATCGACAGAGATTTATCACTGAAAAAAGTTCTACAATGTACAACCTCAACAGCAGGAAACTGCAGGTGGTACAGTCATCCCAGTTCCTTGCTCATTTGATGTGATCCTTCTTGTAGACAAATGGGAAACAGCTGGGTGAGTACAGGCAACAGCAGAAAGTATGTTCCATCTTGCCAGCGCAACATAATGATGGAGCAGATAAATGGAAGTACAGTAGAGTAACAATCTCTGTGAACCTAAGTGTTTGGGATTTAACATTTTGTGATCACCCGTTGCAGTATGGTTGTTTTGACATCTTTGTGACTGGTGTGGATGAATTGGAATGAGACTTCATGGTTGGTGATTTGACTTTCTTGACTGTCTTGTTGTTGCACAGATCACAAGACCTCATCCCAGCTTGTCAGAATGAGTCACTGTATTAAAAGCAGTGACCATGAAATATGAAAGTCTGTAAAATAAAGATTCATGACTTTTGAGACTCTATAACATACATTTTGCAGCCAAATTCGGCGTGACCATTCATATTTTGAAGTGTTGGGTAGAACTTGTCTTCTGTTCTGTTAAACATAATTTTCTAATGCTGGTGACAGGTTTGTAGCAGTCTGTCTTTGTCTTTCACAGGGTGTCTGAAACAGAATGTCTGCCTGAGGACACAACCGTAGCAGCACTGTCAGTTCTGGGTACACTGTTTGAGCTCAGACACCTCAAGGTGAGTGACTTCGTGCAGGTGTGCTGTGAGGGAGCAACGGGCCAAGAGGTGGTGCTGCCAAACATGGTGGAACACAAAAGAATGGATGACCTTGCCAAGAGCATTTGAGATGGAAGGCTTCATGACCAGAAGGTGAAGCATATGGTTTGTGTATCAAGGCACTAATATGATACAAGTTTCTGCTGATATTATGTGTGGGAATGATACAGGTAATGCAGGCCTGTCTGAGCAAATGTCCTGAGGAGTAATATGTTTTGTCACGTGCAGTTCCGCATGAAGCAGAGTGGAGTGCAGAACCTGGTATACCTTGGAGAGAGTCATGGAGACAACACACATACATCCCTGCCCTTGGATACAGTGAACCAGGCAACCATCAACACACAAGTGGTGAACAGATTCACAGTCAAGACAACTTCAGGTCACCATGACTCCATGCATTACCTGTCCATCATGACATGCCTGCTAAGCGCTGCATACTGTAACAAGATTTGACTGGCTGCCACATCGGGGACAATGTTGTGTCTGTGGTGACATTCTCAGAATTCAACAGTGCTGCAAGCAAAACCAAGGTAATCCTTATATAAGTGTTCAGATGTAGTGGCAGGTGTTCAGATGAGATCCTAGGTGATTCATTACCCATAAAACTTACACATGTGTTGTGTAAGACTGTGCTTTTTAACATATATTCAAATGAGTCATTGTCTGTTTTACACCAGGTAGTGACTGAATGTCCTGACATTTTGGGGGAAAGTACTGGCTCAATTATGAACACCGATAGTGTGGTCGATATAGCGACCAGGCTATGGGCTGAACTGTCTGGGGTTCAAATCTTGGTAGGGACAAGATATTTTTCTCTTGTCTGAAACGTCCAGATGGGTTCTGAAGCCCACCCAGGCTCTGTCAGATTGTTACCAGGGGTCCTGTTTCTGGGGATAAAGCTGACTACTCACCTCCTTCTTGCACCGAGGTGGAGAATGTGTGGAACTCTACCTCTTTTCCATCTGCATGGCGTTATGACAGGAGAGGGACAACTTTACCATTTTTATAACTGACTGAACTGGTTCAGCATCCACCTGAACCAGTTCACTTACCCTGCAGATGGAGGCAGTATGGCCCTCCAAATTGTCAGAATATATAATTGCTACATGGTATAAGAACACAAAATATGATTGTGCCCTGCCACTCAGTCAGTTTCAGAGACCATATGATATTGAGGGTGCAGCTGAGAGCAGGTCAGGTTTTAGAAAGTGCTTGCTATGATTCATTTAAAAATCTTTTATACTTGTGGGACAAATTGGTGTTAGTGGCACTAAACTCTCATATTCTGAGAGCTGATGCAGTCTGTCCATCCTGCTGTGTTCCTCCTTCTGTATGTCCTCCCCGTGTTCCTCTCAGCCACTTCTGTGCTGTACATCTGCTACCTAATTTGCTCGTTGTTGCAGGCCCTCAGTGTGCGGGATATCTTTGTGAGGCAACTTGTTCAGCTGCACAGTCTGTCAGATCAGAAGGCATAAGCAGTACTGGAGCGGTACTACACACTGGAGTCGTTATGACAGCATACCAGGCTGAAGGCTGAGGTGGAGAGAAGCTACTTGCCAACATCCACTATGGGTCCCTGAACCATCTTATAGGATCTGTTGTAAGCAGGACCATCCAGCAGTTGCACACCAAGCTGCTTCTGTCATAACTGTTGGCAGACTGCAAAGCAGCTCAGAAGCACCGAAGAAAAGCATGCAATATTAGTAATTGCATATCGCATGTTTGTCTTTTATGACAGTCTAATAAATATTTTTCTCTGTTCTCATGCCATCATCATCATCAAAACTTTGCCATGCAAGCTGAGACTTTAAACATCATCTCAGAACACAAGCCGTCATATCGTAATTCCAGATTTTATTACATTTAGTGCTACATTACGGAAGAAGTAGGAAACAGTATTTGTAAAGAACGAGTTCTGATAGGCTCTGCAAGATTATAACATATGAATGTAGAGGAAGGTCTGTAAGATAGCGAGTACAATGTTGAAAATTTTCAGTTAGTGAACAACTAGGCCTAACATGGGAAGAGTGATGATGACATTTTTTAAGCTGGTGTCGTTACTTTATAGTTGTGGATCTCAAGGTGTGGTCTGTGGTCCACCCAAAGCGAGGGCAGGGGATCCACAAAATGACATATTCCTGTTATAAGTTAGAAGTTAAAGGTACTGCATTAAATGTTAAATTTTTATATCTGCAGCAATGGTTTGATGCGCCAGCGCGTGCACGCACACACATGCGTGCGTGTGTGCGCGCGCGCGCGCGCACACACACACACACACACACACATATACGGTGTTTCTCTACCATCAGTGGGTGCGTACTGCCTGTGGGGTTCTCTTGAAGTTGAGTAGAATCTTGTCAGTACAACATGAAGTTTGGGGTAATGTTAGTTTTATTGTCGTGGTTTTTGTAATGAATTTTTACATTGACTTGGTAAGTTTTTAGCACTTAATATGTCTGTTGTCTGTATTTGTTTGAATTTTGGATGTTACCCTCCGTTGTGCCTTAGGAGTCGGCAACATGAGGTAATTTTGGGGAGGGCTCGTGCAAAATTAGTGACACTTTGTAAGGGGTCCATAATACCACAGTGTTTGAGATTCACTGCTTGATAGGTCCTCCTGCTCTATCATGAGTCTTATTTTTCTTGGTTTCTTCCTTTGTTTGACTTCACTGCAAAGTGCATCATTTCTCCATTGTATCCCATGAAGGTTTATTGAAGTTTGCACATCCGAAAGCATCTCTTTATTTTACCAGATTTTAGGTGCTCACAGTGATGTTGCTGACGGTTCAGGTCTTCTGGGATATGATGCTTTACTGCAGTGCAAAAATGGGACTGCTTGCCTCTGAAGGTGAAGGCACCACAGTCCTTTGAAATATCAGAAACTGCACACTCGACAACTGCATCACATTTCAGAAGACTGAAACGTTATGTCTCTCTGTCCTGGTTATTCCACACCTGCCTCTCAGAAATATCATTTAAGGAGTATCATTTAAATATAATTTTGTGTGTGTAAACCCTCTGTTGTCTCATCCCATTTCATCTCTGTTGTTAATAGAGACATAAACTGACTTTTACGCGAAACTCTTTTTGTTTTTGCCACCCACTTGTAGTTCTAATTCTTTGTTATTGTGTCTTGTACTCCCCCAGTATCCAGTATTCTCCTTCTCAAATAACTGAAATTGCCCATCTTCTCCACTGCATCCCACACAGCTTTGTAACATCTGGGGTTATCACAGTGGTGCCAATAAAGATTGTACTCTTCTGGGATATGGCTCCATCGACAAGGCTACCACTGTTCTGGGGCGGATTGCTGCCCCATCTTTAGCATATTTCAAGAAGAACAAGCTGTGTGGAAAACGACTCAGTATTACACTAGGGAGAGATGTTAAAGGTAACGCCAGTAGCGGGCCTTTTGCAATGGCCTGGGCCACTGTTGGAGTATGCAGAGGATTGAACAGATGTCCTCTGTGGTATTCTGTCCTCTTACCTGACTTTCTGAATGAACTAGTGCAACCGTATTCATAGTACTGTGATCTGATACACTCAGTCAGGCTAATATAGATGGGAAGTGGAAAAAGTCATATCCATCAACATTCATGTCATCTATCTCTGTTTGCTTTTAAAGTCACTGATACCCCTATACAAGTCTCTGATATTCTTGTTCTTCCTGTTTGTTTCAAGTTCATTAATTTTAGCTTTCAGATATTCCTTCTTTTTGTTCCTGAAATGTCTAGCTTCATGTCTTATGTTGTGCAGATTACCTCCATTATTTTAGTTTGGATCCTGTAACCACTGAATTTTAGCCTGCGTCCTTTTATCTAAAAATTGTGCACATTCTGCATCAAACCATGGTTTATGCTGCTTCCGTTCATGCAGACCTAGACTCTCTTGAGCCGAGATTTTTATATTCTCTTCAATGTTTTCCCAAGCCCTATTTATGTTCTCATTAACATTTTAAGTTTTCCAAGCTGCAAACCTGTTTAAGATCTTAAGCTGATACTGTTTCCTAACCTGTAGTTCACTCAGCTTCTTGAGATTAAATTTCTCCAGATCAAATTCTGTGCTGTTTATTTACTTACTGCCAGTCTTTCTGTAACTTTTGCCACCACTAGATAGTGATCAGTACCACAGTCAGCTCCCTTGAAAGATCGCACATTGAGTAAACTCGAATGCCATCTCCTGTCTATCAATATGCGATCGATCTGATTATGAGTCTTCCCATCAGGAGAGGTCCAGGTGTATTTATGAATGTTTCGGTATGGGAACATCATGCTCTTCACAAGTGGATTCTTTGATGTGGCAAAGTTTACTACTCTAACACCACTATCATTACTATCCTGATGTAAACTCTCATTCCCAATTGGTTTGAAAGTATCCTGTCTCCCCACTTTTGCATTAAAATCTCCTAACAGAATTTTCATATGGTACTTGGGAAAATGATGAAAAACCTCTTCTAATTCCTCATAGAAACTGTCCTTTGAATAATCACTTTCCTGTTCTGTGGGTGCATGCGCGTTCAGAACAATGATATTACACCAGCGGCCTCTCAGCACTATATATGACATCCTATCACTAACAAACTCCGCTCTTTTGATTGCTGGTACTATTCTTTGGTGTACAAAAAAATCCTGTTCCCAACTGATGATTTTCCTGCCCTTTGCCATAGAAAAAAGTATACTCCCCAGCTGTTACAGTTCCTTCTTTGTCCCACCTAACCTCCTGTACACGCACTTGATCTAACTTATACTTAGCTAATTCCCTGGCCACCATCATAAGTGACCCTGACCTGTACGTGCTCGTCACATTCCATGTTCCGAAACTCACATGCCTTTTCCATAGCTAAGGTCATATCACAGAATCAGTCCAGGTTCGAGGCTTTGTAGGCTGTTTTGCAACATCATAATTTTTTACGGCGAGGAACTGTTAGCACCTCGCCCAACCCTAAAGCTGGAGGACCACCCCTTGTCTGCTGTCCACGACTGCTTACGTAATAAATTCGCAGCTACCCTCCATAACTGGAGGCCGTTGCTCCATCCGCAACCTGAGGACCCGCCATGACGTGGTGACATGGACCCACTTAACACGGTTATGTATTAGACCTACGACTAAATTAAATAATGGTAATGACAGTTTTGTTCCCTTACTTTTATTTACATTTACATTTCTTTCCTTGTCGCCAAGGTTCATCACATATTTTCTTCTACGCATGTTTTACTTCCCTAAGGATTGTTCTGGTAGTTATTAGGAGTATCACATCCTTAGTCTCAGAGTTTTATCTCCTTGAACAAAATTACCTAAGAAGTTTAGCTCTGCCGTTCATCAGATACAGTGATTCACACGGCGCGCTTAGGTTAAACAGAACTTACAAACAACACTGCAAATCACTATAGTCTTACTCACTTTTTAATGCCTTCTTCAGACTCTCTCTCAAGTCTTGTATCTCACGTAGTAATGCAGATATATTCTCATTCACCGCTGCTTCCAACGCAATGGTTGTAAGTTTAGGCCCCTTATTTTCGTTTCTACGATTGACTACGACACTGAGTTCATACCTCATAGACGCGGGAATGGCCGTGGCACTTATCGTGACGTAACCTTGAGCGGAGATCTGCTCGTCAGGCTGTGCGCCACGAATTCTGCGATAAAACCTCTTCACTTCGTGCCACTCGTACAGCAACTGTACTTGACTCCATAGGTGATAGATCTGCCCGTATTCCGTAAGTTCTTCACCACCCCTAACGGCCAGTGCTACCAACATATTCAACAATGCTATTATAGCTAGAAGTACAAATAATACAGAGGTGATAATACTGGCAAATCTCATGTTTGACAGCGCTTCTGTAACATATGACACGTATCCGTCCTTACCCTCAGCGTTTTCCGTGTTGTTACCGCCGAAAGTTTTATAATCCCCCAAACTGTCTCCTTGGAGGAGTACCAGGGTTGTGTAAAGAAACGCGTGCCAGAAATTGTTGAAACTTTCGTCACTATCATCATAATACAAAACAAGGAATGTCACCGAGAATCCTACAAGAACGAACAAAAGAACCAAAGAATGTTTAAGCATCTCTTTAGTAACAAATACAAACATTCCTGTTTGGTAGCTGATCAAGGAAATTGCACTAGAGTAGAAAGGGACAGAAAACCATGAGAGCAAGAAAGATACTCCACACCATTCCGCATTATAAGGAATGCAGACTGTAACGATGGTCAAGGTGGGAGGGATAACGGTTAGGAGGGTTTTGCTGATTCGCCGAAACGTCGAGAACTGTCCAGGAAGCAGATAAGGAAAACAGAAAATAATTACGTGGACAGACAGCAAGCCAGCTGAAACGCGCGTCACCATTGACAAAACACTCTCCGGAGAAGAGGTGACGAAGAGGGTCAGCATTAGCAAGTAGAGAAGATATGATGTAAATCGGTACCAAACGACGTATTTGGACTTCTTCCATTCCACATGGATCAGCGTCTTCAACAGAGGGTGAAGAAGAACGCGTTTATTATATCTGTGATGTGAATACAATCTATTAGCTACAGCCATTCTGTTTTTGGTTTTAGGACAAAGCACTTTCAGCGAGACATAAAATTTTTCCTTTTCACTGCTCGGCTTGGTCACTACGATACTCTCGTTCAAAATCTCCGTCAGAATATCTTCCCCCTTTGGTACATTGTTCAGAACCAAGTACAGTGCTGTATGTTTGTCTTTGTTTTCAACAAGCAAATCGGCACCATTTTCTATCAAGTACTTGACGCTGTCTGCGGACCCTGACATGGCAGCCAAATGTAAAGGAGTATTTTCGCTTTCGTCGCCGATAGATAAATCTGATTTGTTTTCGACGAGTACCTTAATAGACCCCATACATCCTAACTGGGCAGCTAAATGAAGCGGTGTGTTCTTGTCCTTATTTGTCACATCGGGTTTGGCGCCTCGACTCAAGAGCACTTTTACACATTCCACCGATCCTGATTTAACTGCTATGTGGAGGAGGGTATTATCATCACTTTCACGAAATATCGCATTGACGTCTCCGGGGTAGTGTATCAAATGTTTCTCCAGCTCCAGTGCATTTCCAGTCACACAGTATGTTCTTAAACTGTTTAAATCGTCAGAGTAATCGCTGTTGTTCTGTGTGATAGAAACCACCACGTTTGTAGTTGCGGCTGTGTTCTTCAGAATTCTGCTTACAGATGGCTCTTCAGACTTGATGTCCACATTTCTGGTACCTGTGCAATATAATATATAGTCTGTGTGAGGGTAGGAACATCTTACAACATTTCAGCAACACCTCATGGCGGGAAAATTTGTGACAAATCCTATATCAGATGCATTTCTTTTCACTATAATTTTATTAATTTTCTGTTGCGTTTTCTTTCTTTGTTTATAGAACTTTAGTAAGAGGTAACTGAAAGAGCAAAAGAGAGGCGGTAAAGCTACCCTTATTGTAAATGTTCAAAATATGGTATATTAGCAGCCAAACACCATGTAACTTAAGTAGAACAATAGAAGAGCATTGTGTTATCATTAGTTACACGCATTTCCTAAAATGACTGGCGTTTTTGCGTCTTTTCTTAATTTCTTCAATTAGACACTGTTCGATCTCCTTGAAAGACGGCACAGTTGTCTCTTTCATATTTTCCATAGCTCACGCACACTCGTTATGTTATTTGATGCTATGGAACGGGATTGCCGTGTGGGGTTATTTCGAATTGACAGCCAGCAGATATTTCTTAGTGATATAAAATTGGTACTTAAATAAAATTACGTAAGTGTTAGATATTCTTGCTGAAAGAATCACAATTTATAGATACGTTAAAATATAATGATATTATAAATAATATAATAATGATAACAGTATTATGAATAAGTAGTAAACATTAATGGCCATGTTATTAATTTTATCCGAACAAAGTCGCAGATCGAAATAAAATATTCGCGAGTCCCTTATGGTCCGCTGTCCGTAATTTGCACGCCCTTACTGCATATACAGCATAGGATCGGCTGTTGTCAAAATATATCATTATATTAACCAAAGCACTAAAGAAATTACGCGCTGTCCCTATTATTGAAATGACAAAATTATTTCTTGTTTCTTAACACGGAACGCTTACAACAACGAAGTCTGTTTTTTAGCGCTGAGGACTATGAACACAAAATCCGAAACGATGGTATATGTTGTAACTTATTTAACCTACTTCACGTGTGAACGAGAGATCTTATTCAACAACACAAACCACTTCTGGTCAGAATATAGTGGGTACTTAGCACTGTTAACGAAGGTGCCTTCTAGTAACCATTCTCTCTTAATTAAAATTACTCGTGTCCTTTTCTCACAGAAAGATATGTGCTCCTTAGCACAGAATCTGCCTGCAGACTAAGAAGTGTAATGTTATGAATAAAGATTAATAAGGAAAACTTAAAATACTTACGTCTCGTAAAATAATCCATTTGAAGTGGAAGTCTGACAAGGAATATTTCCTTCAAAATGGAAAATTTACTTTGATTTGTTCAAAGTTCTGAGTTGAAAGTAAAACACTAACACTCTTATCAAAAGTCGTCTTGGAATCCAACACGTGACACTGAGATTATCTTATCACCTAGTAGTATCACTGATATTTTAGCGATTGTTTCACGGAATGAAGAAGCTTCGTGTATAATTTTACTTTCTGAACATCAGTAATTATCGTGAAGTCACTATATAGCGTAGTCGCTATGGTAACTAGGCTTACGTCCTGGAAAACAGAGGAATCGTGTTTCGAGTGCGAGTAAAGGCAAGTGAATTTTATCTTCTTGAAAGCTTCCAACCCAGGGCTGACCCAAGCTTTCTACGAAGAGCTAAATTGGTCTGTGCACGTAGCCGACCACTTGCCTCTGTCTAATGCCGAGGATGATAATGCACCAATTAACACCTGCACTCCCCCACATCCCTTCATGGCGTTTACGGGGACAACTTTACATTTAAACGTAAGCCTCTGGAACCTATGAAGGCACGGGATGTAACGTATGAAGGCTAAATCAAGTACCTGTCCAGAACACCCCAGGGGGCCACCCAGCCCCCTGTCAGTGGGTACCAGTGCTCCTTCCTAAGAATAAAGCAGCCAGGGCACGGCGTTGAACACTCACTCCAATCTAACACGTATTTTAAGAATGAGTAAAGCTATACCTCTCTCTCCCTAGTTGTCTGTATAGCATTTCATGGAGAGACCTTTACCTTTTACAGTGTTTTGAAGTTTTCAATACGTTAGTTTTCGCAGTGGCTAACATGCCGTGAATATGTATTACATTTAAGTAAGTGGAGAGCTTTGCTCTGTGGCTGCTTTCCTGCTCTAGTCCAGTTCCGTTTCAATAGGAATATTGTGATGAGGGAAAAATCTCACTGTTGCTGGGATCAAAGCGCTGGCATCTAGCTCATGATCATGCAGTGTGCTGACTGACATTTCCCTAATAATAATAAAAGTTAAAATGTTCCCATTTTCCTAAGTGTCGTGTCATGAAGACATGCAAGTATGAAAAATAAATAAATAAATAAATAAATATGTTTACAATTCTGAAGTCTCTAATTGCGCACTACGCTTATCAGAAGTCAGAAAGGAGAAGCAAATTCTCTCTTTCGAAATAAGGCGCCTGTTGCTTACCCAGTGACTTTGTTTCAGCCAACTGCTCTGATATTATTTCTTACTCCTGTCTCTATTTGCGATGTAAGGGAATAAAATAAGCAACC
>BLKM01000120.1:757105-800341 GCA_013340265.1 Coptotermes formosanus
CTTAGAAGGGTTCGAATTTAAAATCTCGTAAGATGCCATGTTGCTGATGGTGTATCTTGCTAAGACTGCAAGCTCATTTTCAAGCTGTTAAGGATAAATACTACAGTTGCCAATTTAGGGAAAGAAAACGGGTAACTGCTCGAACACATAGGAGAAGGGTATATAATGACAAGTTAATTTCTATAATGGGAGGCTTTCTAAGGTATAGGAGAAGCGAAATTTTTCGCAGAAAGTCGTGTTGTTATGCCGAAGTTTCCGTGTTTGTCTTTTATATGATTGCTCACCCACAGGCCAGAAAGCAATTCCAGATTTTGTTCCCGCAATGGCGCACTCCATAAGTCTCTATGAAGTTATGTTTTGTGGGCTGTAAATTGTGCACCTTGATACACGAGTAGCAAACTACACACCCCAACAACAGAGAAGTGCGTAATATACATGCTTCCCAACCTAACAATCCTTAATTTTGTACTAACCTTGCACAAAAGACGGTAGTTGCATAGACAGCAAAAGAAAACTGAGAAACTCCAGTGAGTATGTAAATATTAATGTTACGCTCTACATGCTGATAGTGATAACTGTCGTGAAGATACTGCTGGTGGCAGAAATGTGCTTTATTTAACGGCGCTGTCAGTTACTAAGGTCATACACAGTCAAAGGTAGAAGGGTAATTATGAAATAGATGGTTGATCGAGGAATATATAGACAGAGATATAGATAGATAGATAGATAGATAGATGGATAGATAAGATTAGATAGGTAGATAATAGATACATACATAAATACATACATACATAAGACATACAGAAATACATACATAATACATACATACGTACATACATATATACGTACATACATACGTACGTACATACATACATACATACATACATACGTACGTACATACATACATACATACATACATACATACATACATACATACGTACGTACGTACGTACGTACGTACATACATACATACATACATACGTACATACATACGTACATACGTACATACGTACATACATACGTACATACGTACGTACGTACATACATACATACATACATACATACATACATACATACATACATACATACATACATACATGCATGCATGCATGCATGCATACATACATACATACATACATACATAAGTACATACGTACATACATACGTACATACGTACGTACATACATACATACATACATACATACGTACGTACGTACGTACATACATACATACATACATACATACATACATACATACATACCTACATACATACGTACGTACGTACGTACATACATACATACATACATACATACATACATACATACATACATACATACATATGTACATACATACATACATACATACATACATACGTACGTACGTACATACACAGGTAGATTATTGAGTCGCAGATGAGCATCTACATGTACTTGAACCCGTATAATAACTGGCTTTTGCGGAGCTAAGAGTGTTTCATACATTTGCTTAAATTTGAAGTGGTCTGTCTGCTTATTTTTCCACATCTGCATTCTGTACTGATAACACGCTACTAGCAAACGCTTTCGCGTTCTGAATACAGCATTGTAGTTTTGCCAGTCCCTTTTTCCTGTAAACTGATGTGTGAATGTTGCCGTATGGACTTCACTTTACCATTACGTTTAATTTTAAAAACATAGCCAATAAGTTTGTTTTTATTGCCTCTGCATTAGTGCAGATTAAGATTTTTGAAACATGCTACAATTGAAACTTTTACTGCACAAGCACTTCGCACTCTGCTTTTTGTTTTTAAAGTTTTTCTGGAGTCAGATATGATTGATGTGCCAACAGCAAAATATAGATCACCTTCCCGTCCGGTTTTATCCAAATCCCTGCTTTCAGCCTTATCTTCCCGCTGCTATCCCTCGATGAAAAAATTTAAAAGCAACTCCGTAAACCATTTATTTGTTATCTTATGTAGCACGTTTTCTCCCGCTTGCTATTTTATTTGTGCTATTTAAGCCGCCCGGTTTGTGCATACGCTATCACATTCTTAACACTTTTACAGAACAAGGGACTGGCTGTTTAGAAGTCCGACGTCGTATTCGTGTATATTTTGAGGGGTGTCATTGTAGTAAAACCGGTTAAATTAAGAAGTTATGTACATATTCACATTTGCGTTAGAGAATAGTACTTAACGTAAAGTTGGCAGAAGGTGGCACAGAGTCTGGAAACAAATGACAAACTCATTGCAGCATGCATGATTTCAGGTTTTCAGGCGGACCGTGATAACAAAACTAACACAGGCATCGCTTTACTAATGGACAGCTGGATAAGGAAATAGCTCGATAACGGCTAATGTTGTCGATTTAGATACAACTGCTGAGCTCACACAAAATTCTTGTATAAATAAAAGCTTCTCACCGTTTGTACCCCGGCTGGAATTCCACAAACATGCTGATTGTGTTAGTAGTAACGTTGCTGTCCGTAGCGGCAATACAAGGCAGTAATTCTCCTCGAAGTAAATGCCATGGAAGGGAATCACTGATCAGGTTTAAACAAGGTGAAATTCAGGTCAGGTCGCGATATTTAATACGGCAACAGTATTTTGTGGCCGTAGGAATGGGCTTACAAATTTGCGCCACTGCTGTTTCACTGCCCTGTTTGCTGAAGAAACAAATAATAGCAACACCGAGAAGATGTTATTGAAACGTATATAACAAGACGCGGTCCATTTTTTACAGGAATCAGTACAAGGAAACATCCTGTCCTTTCGTAACACCAATTCCTTACATGCCTAAACCGTTATATTCCTAGTGACAGGTCGAGTTAAATGATGTTTTCACCCGAAAGACGTTGCCCCAGTAAGGGCCCTCTTTTTGTCGCAGTTTTGCCGATTGTGTTAGGAAGCTACCACAGGCTAGTTCTGTGATACAGAAGAACTGTTCCGTGCTGTCTGGCATGACGAGCGAAAAAAAAAAATGCTATTTTCTTCGACGTGACGCCGTGTAGTCTGAGAGACGTTCACCGACTTTTCACAGGAACCGGTTACCTACACAATAAAGGTAGATAAAAGAGCTTATTTTTCTGCTCCGAAGATGGAGGCAGCAGGTTACTTGGAAGCGATGTTAAATGTATACCAGACTACACTGCGTCGCTTTCGAGACAGCAGTAATCTCCATAGCCACCACAGTGAGAAATTCAAATCCCGCAGGCCTCTGGTCAGTTACTTGTGGTTCAGACACATCAGTGCCTTACTTTTCACGGACTTCCATCCAACATTCCCACACAATATCCACTGTTTGGTTTACAGTCAACTCAAATGCACTGGTTACCCGAGACGGACCGTTCAGACGAAAGCTTCACTTGAAGCCACATTAAAAGCAATGGCATTCCATCCGCCAGAAATATGCCGGTCATGTCACCATAAGCCGATTCCAGTGGCCGCGCGGTCTAAGGTGTGGGTCTGCGGCCTCTCACTTGGTGGGACTGCGGGTTCGAATCCTGCCAGAGGCATGTATATCTGTCTCTTGTCAATGTTGTGTTTTGTCAGGTAGAGTCCTCTGTCACCGACCGGTCACCCGTCCAGAGGAGTCCTACCGAGCGTGTTGTGTGTGAGTGAGATCGAGCAACCTCACAGATGAGACCCAGGCCCACTTGGGCTGTCGAGTCATGAAACAAATTTTCGCCTTAAACCTGTCTTTGAAAGTTGCAGGCATAATATTGTAGCGTCAATAGATATTATGATTATAAAACTATGAGTCACCACCGGTCATAACAGACAATGCATACTTTCAAAATTTTAATTATTTTTACGACAATGGTTTGGCCTTCAGAGCCTGCTTTAAGAATTACCGTTTACTGCGTTAAGGGGATGACACGAACGCGTAAAGACTCGCAGCCAGCCTGTCCCCGTATTCTTGTAACTTTTCTGTGAGGATGCCGAAGGCAAGTTTCCACTGCGACTAACGACATATTTGCGTTTTGTACTTCAGATTATGTATTCCTGTTCCCTTAAAGAAAGAAAAACACTTAAAGACGACGTAATTTAGAAGCTGGTAAATGCTTTTTCCAGTGTGGCGACATTGCAAAGCTGGTAGATATGCACTGGTTTCTCTTACTTTTTAAGGACTGTAGCACGAAGAGAACTATTTGAAAGAATTAAAAAATACTATTATATTCAGGCCAATAATCTAGTAATAGTGAGCCAAAAATTATGTGTTACTGACGACTCATATTTTCTCTTAAAGTAACAATACAAATCTTACAGGTACTTTCGTCTTCAGGAAAATATTGTTTCTCTGTTGCAGGTGATTCTCTAAAAGCTAATAACCGTCCAACATGGCTGATGCCAAAGACTGCTAATGTCCAGGATAAACCTACTCCTTCTTCATCTCGGCTTACTTTAAGGAAAGAAGGACGCCTGTACCAAGCGGACTCCTATCCAAGTCTAGGAATTAAAGATATATCCAATGACCCAGTCAATACACCGTTTCCTTTCTTTCCTTCGATAGCAACTTTCGGTTTCCCACCCTTTTGGCAACCACTGTCTGGTACTGGTAATTATGGGTTACTTGTAAACAGAGTTGCACGTCTCGAGGAAGAAATCAGACGTCTCAAGCTGAAGATTGTGTCGATAGATGGCTTTTTGCGTTGTGTCAACACTACATCGTCTCCCAGCTGCGCAGGCCTTCGTCCTGTCTCGGTCTCTGCATCAACGCCTGTACATATACCTTCCGGAAGTTTTGTTCCTTTCGTCTCCAGCCAGACAGCAACTGGAGAAGGCAGCGGTGTCGTGGTCAGCAGTACGTACAACAGACCGGCCGGTTCCGAGGGGCACGGCACAGTGACTGTTCAACATTTAGGTAACAGACCTCGGGCTTAGTGCACAGAAATAAAGCTGCGATAAGCTATGTAATTATAGCAGTGTCTTCTTACTGGATATTCACGATTAATAAATACGGATACCTAGCGGGCTATGACATCATTCACCACAGGAAACTAGGAAGGCGGAGGCTTGATGCGTCTTTTACATAGCTACAGCGATAGCGAACTGAGGGTAAAGTAATTACACTGCGCTTGCCACCTCATGTTCAGAGTTAAGTCCGTCCGCCAACTGATAGCAGAGTAAACCAAAGTACGATCAATACGTCCCTCACAATAATATAAGGATTGAAGTAGGTAAATATGCAACAAATTTTCACGTCTGTGTACCTTCAGCTTGTGGAAGTCTGGGTGTAATACGCTTTTGAATGGTTGCTAACCAAATGCCGGGTGTGGCATTAAACACGGATTCCTTCTGGAGCGGAGATTAAGAGTAAGTAAAGTTACACGTCTACTCCATCTCTGTGTCTTCATAGCATGTTACGGTGTGACCTTTACCTTTAGTGACCTCTAAGGCGTCACAACCCTGTAATTTGCGGCCTGAAGACGTTCCTTGAAAAAAAAAACAGCTTTGCAGCCCTCAACAAATGATTCTAAAACGGTACGAGCTGCAGTTTCTGTAAGACACACTCAAACTCTTGAAAGTACGTAGCGTTTACAGGACAGGCTGCCGTAACTACAGTAAAATAAAACTGTCCTTTCGTACGCCATGGAAGTCTATGAAGAAGGTAAGGTACAACTGCACTTATTCTTAACTACGGTGCTAGATGAATATGATGGTTAGCTTCACGCCCTGACCACTTTATCCCAGGGGAAAGAGTCCCCGGTACCCACTGAATAGGGTGTTGAGTGGGCCTCAGAACCAATCTGCAAGTTTTGGAGAAGGGAAGAGCTTTTGGCCCTACCGGTTAACAAACCAAGATCCCTCTGTTGTCTAGGTGGTTCCTAAGATGTACTGTACCTCTAGTCAACTTCATAGTAGGACCGTTCACACTGCTGTGGTAAGCTACAGTTCATGTTTGTTATGTATGCAGCTGCACATTGAAATATGGAGCATAATGTGCAGGAGTCATGTATGGGCACTTTTAAAGGGAAGAAAGTAATTCATCTCTCACACTAGATTTATGTCCTTGTACGTGTACTTTACCTGCGTGAATAATGTGACACTGTCTCTTCTACCTTTGTTCTTCCGCGTATTATTTTTTATGTGCGCAAATTTTACAAAATAAGTCTTCATGCGATGAAACCAGAATCGATCTCTTTCACAAAAGGTGTAGCGTACAGGATTCCTACGAAGGTGACGGACTGCAAGTTGAAGAGAGGGATATTTGGCGGTGTCGAATTGTAAGTAACTACCGAGGTTTCAAAGACTCGTCCTTGGTCTGCTTGAGCCCACGTACGAAAGCTATATAATTATTAGACTTTTCGGTAACTATTTACCAGTCGACATTGTGCCTTATCCAAGGATACTCGAAACTTCAGTAAGAATTTTGTGAGATCCTTGAACCTCGCAAATGTAAAACTTATTACCGTTAAGGGATCAGTCAAGCAGGAAAAAATCACCCTGTATAAGTGTAAAGCGGATTAACTGAAAACATAACCTCGCGCGCTTAAAATAGGTTAAAAATTCGGCTTTCACATGGACACCAAATATCCCGCCTAGCAATTATGAGATGGCATTTATAATTTCCAAAAATTTCCACTATATCTTGCCAAAAATCCTAAAAATAGTATACAGATTATACACTCAAACAGAAACTCCATTAACCTTTAATCTTAAAATAGTAATTACAAGTGGTTATGATTTAATTACTTTGCTGCTGTTGGAGATGAAGGGATGAATATTTTTCATTATAGGACTGATGTATTTTTAAGCAACGTCCTTATTTGGAAGACGTCACTTATCTTGTCACCGATTTCCCTGGAAAGCTGAAAAGGAGTGATGCTTGTTATTAGCATGCACTAAGCACCTAATGCTAATGGCAGGCCCATCTGCAGTATTGTGTCCTTCAAGTAGCCAATTTGTGCCCGGACGTTTCACCACAACTTTAATATGTTTATCACACATGGCCAGCTTTCAGCTGTGTCACACTGGGCACAGTTAATGATATACTATGTATTCTATGCAGAGACGCCTTACGAATGTCTATATATGTATATGCATCAGTCTGTAGCGTGGTGTTGGAATGGAATGTGTAGTACATTGTTTATTAAAGAGTGGTCCACCTGCTCTAGAATATCCGCATTTTCTATTAAGCCTTGTCATTTTCTTTACCAAACGCTAAAGAAAATTTAGTTTACAGCAAGTGTCATGTCTCGTATTTCGATCGGAAAAGAAGACGAGATTGACTTAATATAATATAATATAATATAATATTTTTTCCGACGACATTAAGGCAACTTGAAGGTAGTGGAGACTTAAAGAGGAAGCACTAGGTCGCACTCCGTGGGGAGTTTGCTTTGGAGGAAGCTACGGAGCTGTCTTAAGAGAGACTCGTGATGATGAAGAACGTAAAATACTTCACATGTTCGAGCATAAATTTTGATTTCGAATGTTCAGTGTTAATTAACACTTTGTGAGTTCTCTTTTAGTATCATGTGTGGACAGTATTATGTACAATCTTAAACTGGGTCATCCCGGTGTGTTATTCTAAATACAGTAATAATAAACACAGTCAGACACACCACAGTATATATCTACTTTGCACAATATGTAATCATACTCTAAGGTTGTGCCAATGCACTGCATGTTTCTGCTTGGCCGAGCCATCATGAGCTACATGTATAAATGCTAAACTCAGATCCTTAATCACATAATATAAAATAGTGTAAAAGGTTTAGTGAAACTTCACTAGTCTACTGTTTGTCATAGACAATAAAACCATTCAGAGGAGAATTGGAGTAACTTAACCCTAAGCTAATATAATGAATGATCCTACATCCGTCCGTATGTCGGGGTTTTTATCGTAGAATAATAGAATCCATTTCCGAAGATAGTTCTCATTTAGTCTTGACTATCTAGCATTGCAGTTCCAAAATTAACCACGTCCATGGTTGAGACTCTTTTCTTCTTCCTTTAAAAGTTAGTAATTAAAAAATATACATCTTCACATGTGTATCCGACGTGTTGATTGGTATTTGGAGTGGCCCGCCACTGCCTACTGTTATGAGTCTCCAGAAGCTTTTCCAAATCTCCACCATTGTTCTACACGATAAATTTTATTAATACCCTGCACATACAATAAAGGCGTAAGGGGGAGTATTGGTATAGCTCCAATCGTTCTTAACCTCAGCACTAGAGGAAAGTGAGTGGTCCGATTCATGGGTGGGCCACTTTACCACCGGAGAAAGTGCTGCAGGTCCCGTTGGATAGGAGACTGCCTGGACCACACTGCTCTTCTAAACAATCTGGAGGCGACAGAAATATGTTATTTCTGTCGGGAATCGAAGTACGAACCCTCGATTTTCCAGCAAGTAGTCTGGTCGCAATACCGACTGGGGTATCAGGGCTCCTACCGCCACATAGTTGAATTACCTAGTTGCCATAATTTAAAGTACCCCGAAATGTAATGTACACACCAATTTTGAATATTTCAATTTAAAAACAAGTTTTTTTAAATTACAGGCTTTTGGACATTTTCTAAATACAGCAAACCTGCTATCGACATATGCAACTTTTTTTGTACGTCCTTCGTTGAGTAATTACATTGCTACTTTTACCAAACCTATGTATGTATATATATATATATGTAGTAATAGTCTAAACCCACCATGCGTCTGCAACAAAATACATTTTTCGCTGAAACTTCCTCTACTATCAGTTCACTTCCTCCCCTGTTTTATACAAAATTGTTTGTGCTGTCAGAATTGAATGTACTCTCATTTACCGCTCATCTTTTTGGAAAGCACGTGCATTATATTCGTGCTAAGATATTAAACTAGTATCAGTGAAAATATCACATTACATAATACACAGGGCCGAAGAAACCTTCTACCTGTCAGATAACACTAGACTACCTTGGCTGGCTAGTTCCTCGTGGTTTTGAAAGAGCAGACGCCTACTAAATCTCTAAAGGACAATGCTCTTTGTTGTTCTCTGTAGGCTGGTTTTCCCGGTACAGCATCCTTGAAGTAAATTAATTTTACATTCCCAGTACGTAATCATGTCGACAGTTACTGCTGACATTAAGATTCATGGCCATTTGACATAAAACCGGGACACACACGTATGTATACGATCATGTTTGGAAAATCAATGTGGCAGTGCAAGGGGTTTCCCCAACACAAAAATCATTGGCATTCGCTGATAAACCATGACACAACAATGTGGTGTAGAAATAAGTGACCTTCTGAGTGAGTCAAGACAAACAGTGACACGCCATACATGATACTCGTCTTAGAAGAGTTTATTCATTTGCGTACTTGAGTGTAAAGGACAAGAGCTCAGACGGCGGTCATGCAAGGAAGAGTGGCGATTCTGTTGCTTGTGTTGGCGTGGCCAAATATCTTTCTGCACCTCGGTAAGTTCAGTGATCTGAAGGAGTGAATACGGTAAATATACACTTAGATATTATGTCATATCTTAGACACTGTCTATAGCACTGCTTATGTTATGTATTATATACGTTTACACAGCACATTCTCTTTCCGTTTTCACGTGATTTGATTTAATGTACTCAAAAATTTTCAAACTTTTATTTTCTGGTGGTCTATGGGTTGGCATAATAATATGATATTCAAAAGGCCGCGGGTTCTAATTTTTCCGCCCGTCCGGTCGCATATCTGATAAAATAATTCTGTCCACAGGCCAAACAAACACTGCAGTTGGCACACTATTGTTAAATAACCTACGATACGTCCATCCAATATTATAGCAGGTCAATAAATACGCAGACTCTCCCCCACTTACAGAGTATTAACATACCGGAACTTCCGGAAAGTCGAATTTTGCTCAAGTCAGTACTGAGTATGCCTATTGTCAAGTATAGCCTATGTGTGCGAACAAGGCAGACCAATTGAAACCCAGACTGGATCCTGTGTGGGTCCATGTGGGATTTGTGGTGAAAAAAATGGCACTGGGGCAGATTTTTCGCCGAGTACTTCGGTCTTCTTCTGTTAATTAGTTCTACCGGTGCCCCATTAAAATGGAAAAACAGAAATAATCCTCAACATCTTCATCATCTTCCTCATAGGGTTGCACGAGAAGCCTTCAGCCTGCGGTGTGTCCGTAGCGTCTGCTGCGGGGCCCTTCAATACAATAAAACACACACACACACACACACACACACACACACACACACACACACTGGAAAATGATCGACGGCAGCATGACTGCCCCGTTGCCAGTGTTATCACCCCGCAGTATTCTTCCACCATTTTAGTCTCATTGACCTCTTATTTCCGCAAGGAAGAGTTTTGACGTGCTTTACAAAAATTGTTTCATTTTTTAATCTTCTAAAACTGAGTGTCTGATACTGCGTAACTTGAAATTGTGTAAGACGGGGAGTGGCTGTGTGTGTGTACCGGTGAGTATTTTTGTAGGTAATACTGTATATGTGTAAATATATATACACATATATATACCCGTGCATATATACGTAGGTAATACTGTATATTTACGCACATTTTAGTGTATATGTACGTATATATATATATATACGTACATATATATACGTATATATATACACGTACATATATATACATATATAAGTCTACAGATTTACCCACACGTAGGCCTATACGCACGAGTATATTTGTATAAATACAGACAATCCCCGACTTAAGCAATTTCAAGTTACGCGGTATCAGCAATCAGCCAAGCCAAGAACTGTGTGCCCCGAACTTTCGTAAACAGAAATTCATGAAATATAAATTTTTGTGTATGTATGTATGTATATATATATATATATCATGAAGTTCTATCTACAGAAGTATGAGGTGCCCAATTTTTGGCTTAACTGATTACTTTCATTTGCTAAGACTCTATTACACCCCGAATGAAGAAAAGGACGCAGTAGATGACGGAACAATGCCGGAAAAACAGCAGCAAATTAGGTCATCGCAGAGTGTGAGGTGGCGGATCGCACGTTTTTTCAATGCAACTGCTTTTCCTCACATTAGGCCTATATTGTTAAATACACAGCCTTTTACGTATGTACTTGTCATGCAATATGTTTTGCACGAGGCGGATGATGAACGTAGTAGGGTGCGTAAGTCATATCCATCCTCAAGTTTCATCTCCGAAACAAGTGGTGTCGATGCAGTTAACTTTGCCATTATGAGCCCACATATAGCCTACGTTACAAGACATAGCCCCTTTTCCTACAAGAAAGCGCAACAACCAAGACGTGCCGTGGTCCAGCACTACATAGGTGGACTGGAATTTATTTCTAAAAAGGTAAAAACTGTAAGGTTCACCCTATAACAGGCCCTGAGGGCTCAAGAGGGGTAGTAGAAATATAGCTCTAACCTTTTTTTTTTTTAAGTGGTGAAGGGCCCCGCAGCAGACGCTACGGACGCACTGCAGCCATGAGGCTTATTGTGCAACCCTATGATGAAGATGAAGATGATGATTATTATTTTTTGTCCTTTTCCTAGTAATGGAGCACCAGTGGAATGAAATTGACAGGGGAAAACCGAAGAACTCGGAGAAAAACCTGTCCCAGTGCCACTTTGTCCACCACAAATCCCACATGGACTGACCCGGGATCGAACCCGGGCCTCCGCGGTGGGAGGCCGGCGTCTAACCGCCTGAGCCATGGCACGGCCACTAGCTCTAACCTTTCGTGAGCCTCGGCACGAGGAGGGGATGGAGTGGCTAGTCCCACGCCCCGGCCGCTTTGCCCCTGGGAAAGAGACCTGGTGCCCATTGTACAGGAGGCTGGGTGGGCTCCAGGGCCGGTCTGGACGGCTGTGTAACAATCTCGCCTCCACCGGGATTCGATCCCCGGACCGTCTAGCCTGTAGCGAATCGCTATACCGACTGCGCTATCCCGGTCTCCGTTTCTAAAAAGGTCTTGTCTTAAAAAGCATCAGTGCTTATCATAAAACGTAGATCACGTTGAGATCCGTAACTACAGACGTTCTTGAAATTTCTTTAGTTTCACGAATGTTTAAGGAAATACCAAATTAAATAACTCCTGACACAAAGTATTCATTCACTTATGCACAAATATTGCCTGAACAAACACGCGCACTCTGATTCCCTTGGCCATGGCATTACTTTCACTGAATGTGAGCTCTGCGTTCAGAGCGCATTTGTAACCACAGTTCTAGCCCAAAGAAAAGAGGAGCTAGTGCAGCAAAGTTTTCTGAGATTACAGTTGAGTGTCTGAACTTATAAATGGTTTGCCATTACAGAATTCCGTTTCATTCAATTTCAGCATTACATCTTCTTTTGACAGCTCATAGCAAGTCACGCCGTGCTATAACATTTCGTGCAGTCAGAATAAAAGGAAGCTGAGTTGGTCCCCCTGTTCTGTCACTGACCTTGACTGCCCCATCTGAACAGTTTCTGCCACAGCATCTCTCTAACCCCTAACCACCAACAAACTGCCATGATCTGGGTCACGATTTCGACGCCGTTCTCTGCAGTCGGGATGTAAAGTACGTGATAGTGAATTACTCGTACAGTATTTTACCACTTCTGTATTTATACAGGCCTGTGAATTTGTGCGTGTTTATACGTGTGCCTACGTTGGCAGCAGTGGCAGTATTAATGACGACTGCAGTGACAGTAGTGAAAGTGAAATTTTGTTTGGAGTGAAAGTGTTGTCGGTAGACGCAGGGTGGGATAAGCATTACCAACATTCTAGCATTATTATATATGAGTTGCCTGGTCCCAGTGTGCCAGCATTTCAGGATCGCATTTCTGTGGCCATTAGTAGTAAGGAATTTTATACGAACATGGCCCGACACTCAACGGTAAGAGATTTGTGGATCTTAAATATATACACATCTCGCCATGTACCTGATAATCGATACTAACAAAATATAAGCTTACACTATCAACAGTATATCGAGAAGTTTCTTAGACTCTTAATCCCATAGCTATGAAGTGTTTTGTCTTACATCAGCCCAACCAGGCACTTCCCCTAGCCACCATAAGTATCCATTACTTTGTGTTACCGTTAGAAGAATCTTTGACAATATGAAAATTTCTACTAATTTCTGCTATGAAATATGAGTATAATGTCATATTTTTACAAGACTAACCAATTTAGTGATTACTATGGTGTATATTAGAACAGTTCTGGAACTGTTTTATGATTTGCCCATAAATATCTTTGTAAAATTTGTTGGATGTTATAAAGATATCTTGTAAAATATGTTAATTGACAGTAATATTTATATTTGTTTATTAGATGTAAGAAACCGTGAAAATTAATTAGTAGAAAAACTTATACTTTTAGTATATATGTATGACTTCCCTGATGATGGTTGAACTTGACTGAAATAAAATAAAATATTTTAAGAAACCTAAATGTGCACTGCAGGTAGTGTATATTTTGTTAATATGGGGCTAAGTATATTTAAAATTGAAGATACATTTAACAGATGTATTTAAGCGCTAGTGAATCTAAGCTTGTAATCTCATATGATACATTCGCTTTAAGACTATCCGTGGACGTAAAGCTGTTCACTAAAACAAATAATTGCAAATATGGTGACCCTCTCTCCTTATAACATGCCAACACTTAATTTACATACTATGGTTCACTGTTATTTTGCACTTGGAAGCGGCTAAAAACCATAATTTTTGTTGAATGGATAAGCGAAAAAAAAAGAATATATAGAGTCTGATATATTTTGATACTTAGACAACTCACAGGAGAAACGCACCATTTCACGATAACGAATTGACATATTTGCCCCTTATTCTTGTTGCAGTGGGTGGCGACGATTCTGTTGTGTTTCCCGACAGTGTCGCAGACACGATCAAAACAGCATCGCCGCAGCCAAAGAGCGGCAGTAATCATGCAGACAGTAAACCGAAAGAAGAAGCCAAGCCTCGATTTGGTTTTGACACGGGTGGGCTGAGCACGACTTTCGGCTTCGGAATTCAGCCGAGTGCCGGAGCGATATCTGGTTCTGCAAGCTTTAGCAGCAGTTACGGTGGCCAGGGACAGAACCAGGGCCTCAGTGGCAGCCAAAGTCAGTCTTTCAACTTTCAGGCCGGCTCCAATGGTTTCAGCGCTTCCCACGCTGCTAGCCAAGCCTCAAGCTTCGACTCTCAGTTGCCTGGTTGTTACGGGTATGAAGTAGGAAAGAATAACGTAGACAGTACACAGTAACCTGTGGCTCATACTTCTCGTGCGAGTATACATGCAGGGGCGTACAGAAGGCGGTGGAACGAATGATGTCGCCTCGGGCAGCAGAATCCAAGGGGCAGCAGAATGAACGTCTTTAATGAAAAAATTTGATTTTCTGCCTTCAATAAATTTTAAATTACTGAAGCAAAAATTAAGAAATTCAGCAATTAATTGCGAATTTTTAAGTTTATAATTTTTGTTAAGAGCTGCCATTGTGGTTACTTGCCCCAGGCGACTCATCTCCAGCTACGCCACTATATACACCTGACAATTTTTACTGAAATTAATAATAGGCTAACCTACGTATTCTTACGGTCTACTAGGAACTGTACCAGATGTACTTTGTCATACGGCACGCAGACCCCAAACATCTTAAAGAAACTACGTCACTTGGAGGGGTTGCAGAGCGCAAAGTTAAACAATGGTTATAGATATTAAATGCAGAGCTGTCGTGGTCTATTTTGAAGTATTATTCTGCCATTACCCTGACGGGATTGAAAACCCCATAGATATTATCCAAGACGATAGATGGGATTCTAATCAACCGCGCAACGACACAAGCCACACATGCTGCCGCCTGATATAAATTGCTAATCGGATTTTGAGTAAAAGCCTGGGCATCCCGGAAGATCTGATGATTATTCATGAGACGCTTTGCGTGTAATAATGGAAAAGATCAAAACATTAAGAGGATACGAGAATAGTTCCTGTTTGCCTGGCCGATGACACCTTTGCACGAATACTTGTACTATGTAAGAAATTTGGTCATTGTTGGTCTTTCAGAAGTCTTAAATTCCGAAAAAGTCTAAATTTTAGCAACTTGTAGAGGGGTTTGTCAAAAACAAGGTAACATTTAGAAAAAGGTGAAAGGTAAGTTTTCCCACGTGCACATTATGATGGCAGCATATAGGGGGAGTAGAAATGTGGCGCCTCTCCTACTTGGCCTTGAAATTAGACGCAGGAGAGTGATCACATTCAAGCCCTGTCCGCATTATTTCCGGCAAAGAAGCCTCTGTTACCTCGTAAATACAAGGCTGAGTGAAAAGGCGAGACTTTCGGGACGTTTTGGAGAAGGGGAAAGTCTGTCGTTCCTGTCGGGAATCGAAAAACTTCCTTCAGTTTTTCAGCCCTGACCTAGTCACTACATCGACTAGGCTATCCCAGCTCCTACCAAATTTAAAGGCAAAGTTTATTACCCGTGTCTTCCACTTCCTTATCTAGCGCTGACTTATCACCGCTTCAGAGAAACATAAACAAACGTCGATTTTCCTTCATTATATTCAAGGTTGGATGGATCCTACGTACGTATCCAAATTCTATGCTGCACGTAAAGTTAGGGTCGGAATTACACAGTCGGCATAGCGATCACTACGGGCTGGACGGTCCGGGGATCGAATCCTTTGCGGGCGAAATTTTCCGCTCCCGTTCAGACCTGCCCTGGGCCCACTCAGGCTCCTACAAAATGGGTGCAGGGTTATACCCGGGGATGAAGCGGCCGGACCTTGGCCTCAACAACCCACACCCGTGTACTGCCTAGGTTAAAGAAAGAGCAGAATAATACCTCTACTGCCCTTCTGTGGCTTCGTGGCAGGTTATATGGTGAAAATTGCGTTTTCACGTGCATACTCTTAGCTTTTGCACATAAATTTAGTTTCAAAGAACAGTTTCGGTGGCGAAACTTCTGCGCAGGTATTTAGGTTTTGTCTGCTGAGATGTAATTATGATTGGTACAAAAACATCTTAGATTTTGAATGTACTTGCACAAATATTAACTTATGAGAGAGGAAACAAATGACAGGTTTTCCCAAGCTTCTGCCGTAATTTATTTGCTCTTTATTTCATCGTGAATATCATCTGGTTTGTTATGTTTTCCCAAATATTTATCTTTGTGTTATGCGTTCGGAAAATTTATGTATATATAAGGGTTACTTTTAAAGACATTACAGTAATGTTGTCTTGCGTCCCTGGACTGGACTCAGACAGACACTTGGAGCGCGAATGGCTTCATGCAATTAAGCTGATAATGGCGAGCTTTAATGGCGTCACTGGTAGATGAATGAAAAATGCGTATGGAACATTGGTGGAAATATACTGACAGGGGAAAACGGAAGTACTCGAAGAATTCCCTGTCTCAGTACACCACAAATAACATAGTGACCGGCCTGGACTGGAAACCTTCCACAGACTTCCGCAGTGAAGGACCAGCGACTAACCGACTGAGACATGAGATGGTCACATACACTTACGTTATGTTCCTGACGTCATTTAGAGGCGAGCCTTCTTACTAACGTCTGTCACAGATTACCTGACTCTCCTTATGCTAGGCCTACGTAAGCTTTCGTGACAGCATCAGGGTGGACCGGTATCTGATGTGACCAATTCAGTTAACAATCCATTAAAGGGCCAGGTAGATCCTTCAGAGTGTCTCCAAGTAGATGGCACGATAATGTTGAAATGCATCTTACAGAATGGAAGGTAAAAGTGTGGTCTGCACTTGCTCAGTGTTTGGCTCTTGTGAACATTGTAAGGAAGCTTCTGGTTCTATAAAACACGGAATTTCTTGATTAGCTGCGTGACTAGTGCCATTCAAGAGATGCCTTGCATTGTCAGGTCATTTAACGTATAAACAGCAGTGCTAATAAGGATAATTCTGCACAGATTTGGGCGCCCCTCAGTATCAGGCGGCCAGGCCAGCAGTCAGGCTGCCAGTGTCTCAGGTGGTGCAGGCGTAGGCTCGGGCTCTGCTGCTTCCAGCCAGGCCTCCAGCTTCGGTTTCCAAGGATCTGGAGCTGATTTTGGAGCATCCAGCAGCTCTGCAAATAGCCAGAGTTTCTCGTCGTCTCTACGGCGCCCTGGTGGTGGATACGGTTACTATCCAGCTGGAGGAGTGTTAGGTTCCAGCAGCCAGAGTGCAGGAGCATCGTTTGGCGGTACTGGGAGTTACTCAAGTGACAACCTACATCCTGATTTTATCAGACACTTTCAAAGAGGATATAAATATAGTAACAATTATGGACGCAGAAAGCGGCCTGGGTGGTCCGACCAAGCTTTCGCTGTTGACAAAAAGAGTACTTTTGTGTACCCGGAGTAGATTATAACAATCGAACACTAATTTTGGAATCATCATCCCGTTGTGTATATAAGCGACTTTTTCAATCTTTGTCGTAGCAAACACATCGCTTTTCACATGCACCGTATATTTGCTCTACAACTTGTTTCGGCAGCGTATGTCGGCTATTATCAAGTAGAAATTACAAGATCTTGTAATTTCTTTTTGGCTACGACCCGCATACGCGGCCGAAACATGTAGAGAAAATAAACAGTGCATGTGAAAAGTGCTGTGTTTACTCTGACAGAGATTGAAATAATCCAACACTAACTTTAGATTTAGAGAAATTATCAATATTAATAACGATTAAATTATTATTATTATTATTATTATTATTATTATTATGTATCGTAAATCCGTTCCACTGAACCTCCCTCCAGGTAAAGGTTTGGTTATGATTTCAAAGTAATATATGAAAACCCTTCTGCCTTTCCACACTTTTGGCTTTCTTGTCTGCTTTCCAGCTTGTAATCGGTATAGGATGCCCTCGTCCTTATTCACGACACTCCTGAAATTTATTCCGTCGTCATAAATACAGCGTCGTCAATTGTGTTGTTTTGTTAAACGTAAAATGTGACACTCAAAAATAAGGCCTAATTTGAACGGATTATTTTTGGCATATAATCGTAGATTATCAGCGCAGCACATTTATAAGTAGAAAGGCTTAAACCGGATTGTGAATGGTGTACTATGTGGCACAGCATACGGGCTTTACTGAGGCTTTCTTTACTTTGAAAATATTATAAGTTTTCACGAAAAATGCGTAAATGTAATTTCATTTACTCCCACATGAAAAGTGCAGCCTTCCCGGGCCGATTTTTGTGGAACTAATAAATACAGTCGTAAATGTTTTTATAATATTTTTATTTTTGCATTAATTTTAATAATTTTTGTTATTTCAAAGACAACGCAAGTTTTCTTAACAAGGTAATACGTACATATTACTGGTGTTATTTCGCTTGGGACTGACACTCCGCAAAACTGCACAAATACTGAAAGAAATTTAATGACTGCATTAATTGAGTTAGAATTGTCGCGAAGAAAGATTTCGGACCAGCGAAGTCATTGTAGCAACACGCTGTGGGGTGGTTTCACTGTGCCCTGAATGGCCTGAAGCCTCACCCTGTCTCTTTTCTATATTGTTACTTTCCCGAGAATACAAATGTTTATTCCCATCTTGCACCGAGCGCAAAAACACGTGGAATTTGTTTCAGTGTCAGGCACATCAGTCTTATATGCCAGGATTGGAATAGCGAAGCTTTTGATGCCTGTTGCCAAGTTTACACTACGAGGTGCAAGTAAGAACTGGCGCGAGTTTCCCATGTGGTTCGAAATGCACTGGGAAGCTTAGTGTAGGTGTGGGCAAAATCCAGGCGAAAGAAAAACACGCTCAAAAAGTTCATATGCCGTTCCAGGTTACCAGATTCATAGACAATGGCTCTTTCCTTCGCTCCTTACTTTCATCTGACACCCATAAAGTCGTAAGTGACCTATAACTTTAGCTTCCTTACGTAAAGTTATTAATTTTTTCAAGTGCAATTCGAGTCATAGAAATTTCAAATCTTTATGGCTTCTTTGATGTTTGGCATCCCATTGTACTATCTGTATTAATAAATACTACATACAAGCGGTTAAACACAATTTTTTGTTAATAAACAACGTGAACATTTACTTCTAGCCACATGTTTCGTCTTACTGAGTCACCCTCAGTTTAGCCTGAGGATGACTCAGTAAGTCAAAACATGTTGCAAGGAGTAACGTGACGAGTTCATTAATAAACGGTTGCGTTTGACGGTGTATTTACTTTATGTCTGCCGTAATAACTGCGTATTTCCAGAATTAAAACCTGTCGCCAGTGTGTGCTTGTGTCTAGGTTAAACACATCTATATGTCATAAGTGATCAAGCAGCTGCTTTAATGAAACTTCTTTACCCATGATTTAGAACTGCCTTCTCCAATGACGACGTAGGAACATTAACAGAAACTGAAACAATGGAGAAAAGAAACTGCAAAATAAAAATTAAAGTACCTATGTGCTAGAATTGTTATTAATTAAACTAACTTGTCATGCCTTGATCAGCACATTGAATATCTCAAGGGAAGTATAACATGTAAGTCTAAATTATCAGTTTATTACTAATGAATAAACCACCCAATAAATATTCGAGTTGGCCTCCGTATTACGTTAAGTCTCCTTTAAGACAGATGTAACCGTACTTATATTGCTGTACAAATGAAATAATTGTAAACAATTAGAATTTTACATCGACTACGAAGCGTATCGCTTACGTAAAGTGGTGGTATGGTCTGCCAACCGAAATAATTACTCATACCTGAATTACTGAGATATTTGCTGCTGCTCACTTGTACAGAGTTCTTCAACTATTGGTGCATATAGAGTTGTTGCGAGCTGGTAGTTACCAAGTGGTTTCATGTGTTAATAAACACTGTATACGTGATCATGTGTATCAGCCGAAGTCTTATTTTGTAGCAAATTAAAAATTGGAGTTAATGCTTCTCTGTTCTGGTACACAGATTGCCTTACTTTCTATCCTAAACGAGTATGCAAAATGTGCATTACTAAAGCGCCAAAGAAAGTGGCTAAAGTGTGAAAATTCGAACTCATTTTGTTGACTAAGTTTCGTAATTCTTATCGAATTGTACGTGAAAATATTTAGAATTTCTGGCAAGAAACACGAAGTGTACTGTCTGTGGGATGCCTTCATCTGTAGGAAGACGACTGCAGGAAAGGCTAATTACAGTCGAACAACCTGTGACCCACCTGCGCGTAATGTCCAGGAAAATCCTATACCATATGTCATGCTGATTTGTGTAATGGAAAGGCCATACATTTTATCTCCCCCCCCCCTCCCGCATGCCCGGGCTTTGAGGTAAGGTTTATAGTAATGGCTACTTCAGTTAGCCGTTATATGCCGGATTGTTATTTAAACAACACTTCTACCCTGTGTATATGTTCCATGTCTGCTGCTGAAAAACCAGTTGTTCAGTTAGAAACTTACGTAACGCCAACAAATGCACTATTATATGTATGTTCGTACAATCTTTTGCGTAGCTGCTACATGTTTCGGCGTTATATCACGCCATCTGCTGTGATCTGGCATCGAAGTTTCTATAAAACTTACAGAAACAAAACTTGTCAAAATAGGCCTACATACGTTGTGATATCAACAGTGCACTCTGTTGCAGGTTTTTGGTTAAAATAATATACATAAATGTAATATAATAATGTTGGCCAGAATATAATACAGTTTGTTTTTAAAATAGGTAAAAAATATACATATTTACGTTGTAATTAAATCTTTGCGTACAACCATCTATTCTTCTTTATCCAAATTGAACCATGTCCTGTAAAATGTTGCTGTCAGTTTTATATCAACTTTGGTGCCAGTTCCCTGAAGGTGACATGAGATAACGCTGAAACATGTAGCAGCTATGTAAAATATAGTAGATAATAAATATAGAACAGTGCATTTGTTGGTGTTATATAAGTTTCAAACTTTGTCACAATGCACGGAATAAACAGTACAAAAACAGGCCTTCAAGTATTGACAGACACTAGAAAAGAATGCTTTTATTGACATATTCTATTGCCAAAGAAATTAAGATCGGATAGTCCAGTTTCTTAAGTGAGAAAGAAATCTTGTAGGATACTTCGTAAGGGTTCACATTGCCAGGTGTCATTTGATAGCCCAATAAGCATTATTATCACATGAACACATATTTTAGCAGACGGAGGTCGCTTCAAAAATGGGATCGCGGTTTCGGTTGCAGTTGGATGCATGATGTAAAGGACCACGTTTTTCTATGTTGCCTTGTATATGTAGAATGGCACCTCGGTATATACTGTCATACCCCTCCTACACATGTGTGGAATTGCAATTGTTTCGGACCGAATTCCACATTAGAGCAGAATATACGTACCATAACACAGTAACAGAAGAAGCTAGAGAAATATTGAGGTGATGTCTGAAACACATAGGTTTCAATGTATGTACAAAGCTTGTCATTATATTTAGTTTTAACACCCAACCTCAAAGAGAAAAAAGAATATGCTTGTAACAGCTTGGCCTTGTGTTAAGCTTCGTATTAAACCAGGCCGGGGGAATTTCTGCGGAAGGCATCTTGAAAGACTTTAGTAGGTGGGAAGTACATCGGCTGACGTCACGTTAAAGTATAGAATAAATCAAATTGATGGATGAGATTTACAAGAGGTGCAAGGTCTAACGCAAGAATATATCAAGCGTGAAACTGTTTTTTTATTTTTTTTTCGAGTTTACTTTAACCCCTACTTCGCACCCAACTCAAACTGAAGCTCACCAGTCTCTAAAATCCTGTTCAACTTTTAAAAAAATGTAAGGTTCGGTGGAGCATCTTTCCTGAAAAGTTCATAAGCTATCAACTAATGAAGAAATTTTCCCCCGCCTTTTAGGAAAGCCAAAGAATAATTCCAGTTTTCATGAAATTTCGCCACTGCAGCGACTTTCAAGACAGATTAATCCGGTTAACAAAATTTAAGACCTTTTTCTTTACGATACATATTAGCGTAATTGTACGGGACAGAAGACCTCAATTCGGGAGAGGAAGAACCCTTCTGAATGACTGCTGCTGACGTCAGTTGACTCAGATCCCTCACGTGCCATTTCATATCTGGAAAAGATGAAATGCGACTTCACAACAAGAGTTCCGGCTTTGTTCTGCTCTGTCTAGGTCACGTGATGTGCCGCAACCAGAAGGTCAGAAGACCCAGACTTCCAGGATTTCTACACAGTTTCGGGTCTGGCATTATATAAATATCCAAATTTTACTTAAGAAGAGGGATGCGCCGTAAACAAGTGCCCCAATTGAAACTTTTTCTTTATTATCATAAACCAGATGAACTACCGAAAACTTCTCTTCGTGTTCCAGTCTGTGGAAGCCTTGTCCGAAGATTAAGCTGATTCCGTGGCCGGTTAAAGCCGTAGTCGACTCTCAGCAGCTAGGAAACAAATGTTTTTGCGAAGTTCGCAACTTTCTATGTTATCATGTACATGCTGGAACTGAAGAAACACGCATAAAATTTTTTTCTGAATGGCGACATTTCAAGGCTGCAGGGTTATTCCAAGGTAATAGTCGAGATTAACTGAAGAAAATTAAGGGACTGTTAGGTTATCCGTCACTGCGTATGACGTAATTCTCTGTAAGAAAGACTACTGCCGTTGAATGAGCAAGGTATCGCTATGTTTTTCCGCAGGCGAAATTCTTCTTTTACCGTCTTCTTTCTTTTGTTTTAAGGTTAAACATCCTGTTTTTTACTTTGTTTAAAGACTGTTTCTCAGCTTCACATGTTGCCTTTTGTTCGCATGAGGAGTGTAGTAGTGAATAATTTATCGAGAAGAATGTGGGCAAATGACACTCGTGGCTTATTTTGTGTAATGTCCCTGTGTTCCATCGCTTGGGCTGATCAGAAGAACCCTTCCAATTTGGAGCCCTGTGTAACATTTGTAACATATTTGTAACTTACTCTGAGGATTTTTAACCCTTCGTCCAACCGCTACGCTGTAAACCCACCCCTTTTCCGCTGTCCACGACTGCTTATTCAGTACTTCGCAGCTACCCTACATTTATCTGGGGACCATCTCCGTTATCAGAAAGCTGTGGATGAGATGGTGTCGGCGTATAGCTTGTATGCTGCTAAAAAGAAAGGTATACTTGGTTTTGGTGGGGAAATCTGTAGGGAAGAATTCACTTGGAAAAACTAAAATTATATGGGATAATAAACATTAAAATGAGATTTAAAGAAGTAGAATGTAAGGAAGTGGACCGAATTCACCTGGCTAACGATAGGGTCAATAGGCAGGCCCCTGTGAAGAGGGTAAAGAACGTTCAGTTCCCATACAATGCGAAAAATTTTACTGAATACCTGCGGAAATCTGAGCTTCTCAAGGACGGTTATACTCCGTGGAGCTAGTTTCCTATTTAGGAGTTATTTCCAACTTCTAATAAAAAGGAATGACTTAGAAATACAATGAAAATTCTCAGTCGGAATGGGCCTAGACTTACTTCTGAATGAAAGAAAACACAAGGATCCCCCGAATAAAATGCAGGATACTGTTCAACTCATCTTGACCTTAGACGTTTAACTCTTCATTCTTTTACTACATTCTGACTGTAAGCGCATCTTCGAGGTGAATGACAGTTTTACTTTTGGGAATAAACACCTGCACAGGCAGTGTTACTAACTTTTGTAGTGACAGGCCAGTAGCCGAACTTAGTTTATGAGACTGCATTTGATTCCCGTACGTCAAAAGCCATAAACTGTTACCCACTAATAACCTTTTAAAAAATGGACTTAATCTCAGTTACATTTTATAAAGATTTACTTCCTGCCTCACAGAGGATGAATTCCAATCACCAGTCAGTTAATTTGTTTAGGGAAGTAATTGCTGTTTGTTCTAAGGATTGCCTGCAACACATTTTTTTTCTGGGCGAAATGCAAATACCTTAAATGATAGGTCAGGTGTTACCTACAGTAGCTCGTGGCGTTTGGAGGGCTCTGACTTAGTGTGGATGCGGAGGAAAATGCAGCCTGTCATAATCAGCGCATGGCAGAGCAACATGCCTTCAGGGAGCACATGGAGCAGAAACAAAAGCTGCACAGATGATAGATGGCTATACTGTACGTTCAGAGGGCACTTGACTTCATCTGAAGCACATTGACATCAAATATGGCAGTTAAGTGTTTAGTATTCGTGTTGCTTTTTCAAGAGGTTTTGGTTTCGATTATCAGCTCTGAGGCCGACTACACTGATTTACGTACTTCTGGTTTTCTTCAGCCGCTCCAGGCATTTGTGTGATAATGTGTAAAATCAGTGCCACTGTAGCTACTTTCGCTTTCTTTGGAATCTACCATTTGGTCATTTCTCCTTTACACTATGGTTAAGCAGGATATTGCGTAGTGAAATATATATGGCCTATGGCCTTTCTTATTTCTGTTTAAAACGGGGTTCTGAAAAGGAGAATTACAGCATTTCCTCTGTGCCTAAGCGTTAAATTATGCATGCGTATGAAGGCTGGAATTAAGGTTTTATATCTATTAGATACCGGCGCCAAGAGGAGGTAATAATTTCTCACTGCGAAAATTTTATTCTTGTTCCCGGCTGGTTGGGAGGCAAGACGAAATTATGAGACGTTATATCAGCCAGTAGTCTGTAATCTTGTTAGGATAAAAAATAATACACTGTGAACACATGAAACATAGAATATTTGTCTGTAATATTGGTTATGGGAAAAAGCAAGGAACGAAAATTAATTTTTCAGGTAGGCAACACGATGAAGGTTTGAAATAACGCTCTGTACTCTTCACCGCTGCCCATTAATTTGACGGACCTTGTTGATAGGGCATGAGCTGCACTGGCTACAGTTACACCCACCGTGCTTACAGATATGTGGCTTGGGCTTGAACACAGATAGGATATGTGTTGTGATACACAATGTGCCCTCAGTGAACCTCTACAGATTAAGTACAGGTCGCACAGACGTGATCACATAACCTGCCAAAATACATTTACTTGAATTTTTTATGTCCGTGTTTCTTATTCTTTGAACAGTATTACACTAAATTCTGCTACATTTAATATGTTTAGTCTGTATGTAATAAATGAATATCAAACCCCCTGAACATTAGAAATTTCAAAGAACGTTTTTGGGAAAGTGGTGTATGCCTCTACCTTTTATTTTTTTTTTTTTGAGTAGTGGCAGTAATTTTGTATACGCAAATTATTCTGGAACTTCCCCGCAGGCTGATAATGATCTTCCATCTATGGTTGTTGGGCTACTTGACTGAGAATTGTAACGAGAGAGTTCAAGGTTTCTTAAAATGATATGTCGTGGATATGCAGTGCCTCAGCCAGTTGAGTATGATGTTCCGCTTGCTGGAATTCCCGTCTCTACCAGCAGCTATGTAATTGCCAAGAAATAAAGCATCTAACACTCACGACTGCAAAATCACGCCTCAGGAGTACAGTTCGATGGGAATATCTGTCGCCACTTGGAGAAAAACTCCTAGAACACAGTTTTGAAGCCGGGGTTACGCTACCCCCAGGGGGTGCCTGAGATGTATTTCATATATTGGTAAGCACAGGTCGAAGAGACCTAAAAATGTTTTGAAAAATTTCTTTTGTAAATGTTTTTCTGTGCATGGAATAAACAAACTTTAGTTAAAACGAAAATTTTTTATACTTCTTTTGAAGATTCATGTCTTCTGGCATGTTACGCTCTGTCGTTGGAAAAACCGCTGCAAGAACTTGAATCTCGCGTAGTCTTGTCCTGTTTACTGAGCGAAGTAACACGCAGTTTGGGGCGTAAATTAAGTAATCACTGAGGAGGTTAGAATTGTGTGTAAAATTTCATTCTGAAGCCAAGAAGTACGTGAAGTTTAACTAAGACAAAGGGACATTTCGACTGCAAAAGATTCTGAAAGGTTTTTCTATGTCCTTTTCGTCTTCACTCCTATCGTTTGCTGTGAAGAGTAAGCAAAAGGGACAGTGTGCCCCTCTGATATCGGCTTAGGCACCTTCTAATCTTATTCCACACGCCTTGGTTTTCCACGCGAACCTAAGTAAATATGTTTGAAATATTCAGGGTTTACTCACCCAAATCATAACGCCGGTTTACGAGATATCCTTGTGGATTTATATACTCGTGTCAATAGGCCTAATTACTTTAAAATCTACTGAAAATCGTGCTTTATGGCGGTGGTTTCTTACTTAGTTTTCGGAAGATCTTGTCTTTGCTACTCTGTGCCGAGACCATCCACTCTGTCTGAATAATTCGGTGTGTTTCCTCAGTCCCTCGAAGGTAATGTCGGGGTAATGGACCTACCTTAAACAAGGCCACAATCTCTTCCTTCCACATTCTGTCCATTTTATTTTTCACTTATCACCCTAGCATTTGATGATATATATTCTTAATTACTGATAGCGTCGTGAAATAAGGTATAAATAATAGTAATCAGAGATCCTCCTTGTGGAAACAAAAAATCATCATCTTTAGGCGAACATAAATTTAGAACCGTAAGATTTAAACATTTGACAATATATAGTGGAAAAGTTGTAGATTAAAAGAAATAAAATATCGGTACCTAAGCCGTAAATAAGAAGTAGACGGTGACATCATTACTTCCTGGATAAATGTTATCCCTCTGTCATAACGATCAATAAACACATGTAAGAAATTATATAATCGTTATGTTTAGGCTGTACCTTGTCCTTTCGTACAAGACATACGTGACCTGTAAGTTCTTTTCTTTTGATGATCCATCTTTGCAAACAGTTCCACTTGGAAGATGCTGGTCTTACTTTCCACGCCTCTTTTCTTGTCTCCTTCCTTCACGCAAGGGAGATAGCCACGCGGACCGGGAATACGTTGAAGTATATATAAACAAGAACAGGATACATGAGCAGCATTCAAGGGCACCGACAAGAGGCAAGGAATCATGCAATTGTTCCTTGCCATTGTTGTAGCGTTCAGTGCGTGCCACCTTGCAGTAGGAATTGAAGATGAAGACGCCATACCAGGTAAGGTGACAATTAGCAGTAATTTATTTCAAACCGGAATGTCACGTTTTCATACAACCGAAATATTTGATTGAATTTTTAATGCACGAGTCTGCAAGAACAACACCTAAGCACAATTGTAATAACCTTAATATGTTGGGGTAGTTGAAACAAGAAAGGTGATGTTGGGAAACACGTGTAGCACTGATAAATGGAAGGGAATATGTAGGTACTGTGACTCGAAAATCCCAGAAAAAGAGACCCCTTCTGTAGCCTACTAGTAGATGAACATTTAAAATTCTGAAAACTAAAATTAATCTAAATTATATATACCATTCTATTTCTCCTTTACGAAAAAAGGACTGCTTCCATATTATAATGTCGAATCAGTTAATCCTGTTTACGAAGGGACCGCTCTTTTGGGGGGAGTCATATGAAACAAACAAGGAGATGTGAGGAAAAAATACAGAGTCCTTGAATTTCAAACACATTGTATATTACATATAGTAACTGCAGGACTTTAATGGGTTCATAATCTGCTAAAATAAAAGCAGTTGAAGAGGCAAATAGTTTTGAAGTACCGGTGGGCTAGGAAGGAGCCGGCTTTTGTAATCGCTGTGATGATTTCTGGGTGTCATAAGAGTGGAGAATTTTTAAGCGCACATAAAAAATCATGTATATGCTCGTAGATCACATATGTAGACGCGATTTTGTTTGTATATATGTGAAAATATATAATACAGGAATTTGGTGGGGAAACCTGTGGAAAGACCACTTGGAAGACCCAGACGTAGATTGGAGGATAATATTAAAATGGATCTTTAAGAAGTGGGATGGGCATGGACTTGATTGATATGGTTCAGGATAGGGACAGATGGCAGGCTCTTGTGAAGGCGGTAATGAACCTTCGGGTTCCATAAAACACGGGAAATTTTTTGACTAGCTGAGGACCTGTTAGCTTCTCAAGAAGGACTCTGCTCCATTGAGTTAGTTAGTTAGTTAGTTAGTTACACTTGCAGACTTCATGTTTTTCTTCAGAAGAAGAAAGCATGTTTTCTAGTTACATAAAGAAAATGAGTGTGTTTATGCAAGTATAAAATTTTTTCCCCTTAAAATACGAGCTAGCACATCGTAATGGCACAGTTTCCTCCACAAGATACAAAAACAAAGTTTTATGTTGTTACGAATTTGTCTGAAGGTACATTAAATTCTTATTAACTTATCCTTGGTTTAGATGCTTAGGCTGCCTTTTTAAGAAAGAATAGATTCACAGTGTTTTATACATTTTAAGTACTCATTATTTCTTAAAAAGCTAAATAAGTGTTAATAATTTATTACGTATGAAAATGTACGGCTTGAAAACTACTCACACTACAAATGTAACTGCATGTTCACACAGTTACATTAAAAATATGCCACAACGAGAAACACATAACATAATTTCATACAAAGCTCTTCACAGAATACAGTAACAAAGACACTAATGCCAAGGCTTTTATTCCATTATTCAATGTTTTAGTCTATTTATTCTGTTGTTCTATACTTAGGTCAAATTTAACTACTTCGAACGGTACATTTTTGTGAAAGATATTGTTCAAGCAACTTTTTTATTTTCGTTTTTGAAGAATATGTCTCCGAGTTGTACTGTTTTCCAAACATTCGGATAATTTTCTCACTGATTTATGTGTTTAGTTTGACTGCATTGTTTGTTAGTGCACGGTTAGTGTTTCCTGAGCTTATGACAAGGTGTCTACATTCGGACATTGTACATCTTTCTGGTTTCTGCAGATTTTGGAGTAATATCTAATGTGTTTTCCGAAATTCTTGTTTGTTTCTTTGTGACGCTACTGTTTAAAAGTTGACCAGTTAATTACTAATTGCAGGTCCATATTTTGTCCAAGCAGTTCATTTTCACGTAAGATTTAGGGTCTTCAGTGTTGTAACTCTGAAAATGACAGTCTTCTGTGGTGTGATGCCGTATATAAGAAGGGATATATACTGACCCTTCAGAGGAACTTCAGTAGGCCTATATATCTCCCAGACTACACAGCATCACGTCGTCAGTAAGACAGGTCTTCGATTCATCTTTTTGTAAATTCCCTGCAAGAACCCAACGCGTTGGAATAAAATATGGATGCCATTTACACCCTGTTGTTTACGTAGATGCTTTTTTTATTTTACAATTTTTACACAAGTATTCGGGCTTGAAGGATTATTTGGAACAGCGTAGGCAACGGAACATGGATATGAGGTTTGGAAATTGAAAACAGGAGGTTCTAGGGCTCAAATTCAGTAAACTTTGGGGTTACATTTATTGGGACTACATGTCAAGTGGGAGCAAGGGTGGCACACAAGCAACAGATAAGTAGTAGTCAGTGCATCTGTCTGTGGGAAAGGAATGCTGATTATTACCGTGTGACTTTTTTCGTACTTGAAATGGGCTGATCACAAATGAAGGGGGCAGATATTTTAAGTGATGGAGTATTACTTGCGAGTATAATGCAGTGTGTCCATTCTTGTTATACTGTTCAGAATACGCAGGCCCAACTGAGGCTAACATGATTAGGCAGACATAAAATTATTTTTTGAGAAAATGAATCATATATTCTATAATCTTTCTAAGAATGCCACACAAAAATTTCCGGAAGAGATTAAATGTAATAGAATACGTGTTTATTTCCAAAGCTGTTCTCTGGAACGAGGATACATGAAGTTCCTAACGACACTATTTACCTTTACATGAATATCGAATAGAATTTTATACCATTTTTCAACAGATGTATAATTCCACGTGTCCGAAAATTTGGCACGAACTGTGCCTCCTGCGATAACAATATTTTGTATGTTCCAGTGCCTGCCACCAGACTGCGCTCCGTGGTTGTGCCTGTGAACCCAGGCACACGAGTTATGTACTTAGTAAACTTGGTCAGCGTACCTCAAGACCCCGATGCAACCCTCACCAATAAGGTACTACCAGAACAGGAGGGGAGTCCCCTGGCCAGACTGTTGCTACTGGCTGCCAGGAACAAGGAAGAAGGAGAGGAAGATGAAGGTCGCTTTGTTTCAGGTTATTACTCAATTCCACTTCCTGCTGAGATAGTGACTGCGCGGAACTACACAGCCATAACTCATCTGTCTTCAAAGCCTGAGAGCAAGAAACAGGGGTATAAAATTGCCTGCTCATTATGTCACAACTGTCAGTATGCAAAACGTAGGAACAAAACTGCCTCCATGTCTAAACGTAAAGAAATATTGGCTTGTAAGTGTTCCACTATCGATTATGCACGAATCTGGGCGGGGCCCACACCCGGTTTAGTACCAGCCTCTCTCTTTGCTTAGTGGACCATGGCGTCTCTGTTGTGTGTACAAGTAACCGTAAAAACTGCATTTTTCTTTCAGGTAACAACCACGAAACAGAAGCAAAAGTAGCGGGGGCTGCTGATTCACGAGATGGCACAACGATTCAACAAAATGGCGACACCGTTGATAAATCTCGCAAGAAAAGATCCTGCGCCAAATGCGGTTATGGAGGAGGCGGAGGTTATCCAATGGGAGGAGGTGGAGGAGGCTATCCTGTAGAAGGAGGTGGTTTCCCAGTGGGTGGTGGTGGTGGTGGTGGGTATGGAGGCGGTTACAAGAAATATGCTGTTGGCGGAGGTGGCGTGGGCGGCTGCGGCGGTGGATTCGGGTGTAGTGGGGGCGGGTACTATCCATCTGGTGGAGGCCACTTCGGTGGTTATCCGTCAGGTGGAGGCCACGTCGGTGGTTACCCTTCAGGTGGAGGCCACGTCAGTGGTTACCCTTCAGGTGGAGGCCACGTCGGTGGTTACCCTTCAGGTGGAGGAGGTGGATATGCTCCTTCTGGTGGAGGCGGCTACTGTAGTACCTGTGGAGGCGGCGGGGGTGGTCATGGCGGTAGCGGTTCCTATAGTTCTGCCCAGAGTTCCAGCTCCAGCTCCAGTTTTGCATGGTGAGTACAGATACACAGACAAGCTCTCTGGACACGTAGTCATCTGACGTCTCGGAGACCGCAGAGAGTGCTTAGGCGCTACTATTATGAGTGACAAAGACTGGTCTATAGACACACACGTAGACGTCATAGAACTCAGACGTCATTGGCCAGGAACTAGACAACGACAGAGCCTCTAGCGGAGCTGAACGGTCACAAGTCTCACAGATTACCCAGTTCAATGTCGCTAAGGCCGAAGATGACAATCATTTACATAAAGATTTCAATCAAAAAGCATTGATCACTGGTCTCTGCACTGAGATTTGCCCGCCTGATTTATTTCTGCCGCTATCAGTAAAATATAAGTCTTGCATTATGTAACAATATTATAGAGATCCTGGTACAAGCTCATTGTGTTCTACTAAATTTATTTGTACATTTATGATGTGATATAAATTTTATTTCCATAAAACTAAGAATATATATGTCTATGCATGTTCGTGTATGTGCTCTTCATTAGCTTCGTGCACAAATCAAGTTACATGTTTGTAATATTATTGCTGTAGTATTTGGAATAATATGTATTGGTTTTTTCAATAAAGGGACATACACGCCAATGAGAGAAGCAAAGACGCAATACACACTTTTAGAAAATATGGTTCGCGACGCCCCCACATACATTTGTTAGAGTAGGGGTGAACATCCTTCTGCACAGGGGAGCCAAATTAAGAGAACAAAAATATCTCCCGCCCACGTTAAAAATGATACATATAGGTGGGAAGATACGGAAGGCTCTGTCATATTTTACTTCAAAACAAGCTTATTCAATGAAACTAATGCCCAATCGGAGAGGCTCATCCTTCAGTGGGTTGTGCGAGTTTGATGAATTGCTCAGTAATGAAATTTGTGGCAACATTTCTACAACAGCATGACGTACTGCTCAGGGTAATGCAGTAACACGCTGACTAATGTCTGTTTGGTTATTGCAGGGGCCGGTGAAACCGTCTGAATGTAAGATGAAGATGCCTGTCTCAGAGACCCATTCTCCGATTTTTCAAACTGGACTGAAACTTGAGGGCTATTAATATAAGGGATGTGTAATCTGCAGGCGATTAGCCTCTGGACATGCCAGTATAGACCGTGGGTTAATTTGACAGACGAAATGCAAAATAATTACATTTGCAGCTACTCGTGTTAAGGACAAGTAGTATCACGAGCTGCAGGTGCCGCACAGGTGCCTGAGTATTCAGCAGCAGTTTATGTTCCACACTTATTAAGACTAAACTACGGAAGACTGGGGGCAGGTGGTTAGTATTGCTGACTTTTATTGGGAAGATTCGTGGCCTGATATTGGCTATACAGATTAACGTTTTCCATGGTTTTTTCAGTCTCACATACCTCAAATTTGGCCACAAGGGCTTCTTTCCACATCCCTTTAATTTCATTCTTTCGTTATCATACTGCAATTCCACACTTATGACCTGATATACTGGTGGCGTCATTCAATAATGTAATGCACTGATATCAAGAAGTAAATGATTGGATCTGTACTAGTCTTTATAGCATTCTGGTGTACGTGAGAACTGTTCTTTCCTTGTAAGCTATTAAGGCTAAATTTTAAAAATGAACGTGCGATGTGAAATTTCTAATATAAAATAAGAACTAATTGCTCTAATTTCTTTTATGGCCAGGCATTGGCTTTCAGGTCTTAGTCCTTTCAGTTCTGGTTTTCTTTCTTTCAATCTTATGTTGTTATAGTAGAATGATGACGTAAAATTCGTGGTCTTGAAATACTACTAATAGCTTCAACTTTTTAGAGCATAAGGGACAAATTTCTCTTGAAGTACACTCACGCTTATACCAGGAAGTCCAGTGTTCTTAAGCAGAAATTCTATTTCATGGAACGGTTAAATTCAGTCCGTTAAATAAAGGTTACACATCGCTTATTTACATCGTAACCGCTCTCCAATGGACAGTACTAGTTTGAGAGCCAGCATTAATCTACTTTGCATGTCGTAATAATTCTGCTTTCATGAAGAGATGTAACTCATTGTTTGTAAATAAACATTTTTCGTATGAATATTTTTTATTTTATGTCAATAATACTGAAATAATTGACCATTTTTTGATACAATTCCATGTTTTTGCACACCTTGATATGTTCATTGAATTAGAAATTGTCATTGTTGTTAACTGTGTTAGTGTTTGTCAACCAGTGGAAAACCTCGAAGTGAAGTACTCAAAATGGGAATGTTAATCATACTGGGCATTTTTTTTAGCAGTTAATGGTCTCAAGTGACCTCAAGCAATAACTTTTGTTTTGTTTTTGGAGGTATCCTCTTCGAATACTGACCTGAACACCGTGTATCGTAATTCATATTTTCTGTAGTTTTCATCAGTCCCTCCTTTAACGCCGGAGGGCATAGAGCATAATGCCACGACCAATCCATCCAAGTTTTTCCAATTTATTTTTCAGTTTTTCAATAATCGCCCCATTACTGGACCAGGTACTCTCTACAATATGAGCTACTGGCAGCATCCTTAAATTAACAATAAATAAACAAAAGGTTGTCACTCAACTATTAGCATATTAACCCTTTAAAGCAGAAGTGTATCTGTTTTATATAAGGACTCAGTGCGTACCGCGCTGTAAACACTCTCCATTTCGGTTATAAAAACCAGTCTGTTAATGTTTTATTAGGCAAAAGTTGCTGTTTGTTCTGAGATCCGTACAAAGCACATAAACGCAATGTGGGCACCACGTAGAATTTTTTAATGTTAAACCTGGTGGTACGTAAAGTTACCGCTAGGCTTTAAAAGGTTAAAGAAGAACTCTGATTTTGTGTGCAGAATAACACTCGTATTATGGTGCATGAGAACAGAGAGACGAGCAGAATATTTGCACCTAAGGGGGTTGAAGTTACAGGAGTCTGGTGAGAATTTCGTAATGAGGAGCTTCATAACAGAGTCTTACATGTCACGGCATAGTGTTACGATCATCATGTCACGGCATAGTGTTACGATCATCATGTCACGGCATAGTGTTACCATAATCAAATTAAGGACGAGGCATATACTGCGTATGGGTCGGAAGAGTAATGCACGTAGAATTTTGTTGTGAACATCTGAAGAGAAGGGCCCAAGCGGATTTATGTAAATAATATTAAATTTGATCGAGGAAAAAGGTGCTAAGGAAGATATTTGGGCCTAAAAGAAACTATGTAACGGGGCAGTGGACAAGACTGCATAATGGGGAGCTTTATGATCTGTGAAGGTAAGGCTAACCTATACAGGGCCTGGATATGCCCTTAAGGCTCCAGGAGGGTGAGGCTTCCAGAATTTCTAGACAATAGGCATATGAAGGTCACAAAGTAGTCAGCCCTACGCACCGACCTCCTTTACCTGCAGGAAATAATTCTGGCTCTCGTTTCTGTTAGAAGCTGAGTCGACCCCAGAGACATAGTGCGACCGGAAGGATTAAGTCAACTAAAAATCCCAATAACCCTTTCGGGAATTGAACTCGCGACCTTCCGGCTTGTAGCGCACTGCCCCAACCAACGTACTGTACAACGTCCGTGAAATCCTGATAACTCACAGTCTTGGCTACGTCCGTCATCTTAAGTTAGGTTTGTTATTTTACTGCAGGTTAGGGTCAGTCGCGTCATTGTATACCCGTAGACCTGTTATGTCGAAGAATGTCGTGTGCGTATGGAGCTACGCTTGTAGCAGACTGAGAATTCGTGGTGTGTTAACAAGGGGATAATGTGACATGTAAGTATGTCACACAAAGCTACGCATTACTTTTCCCCTTCCTGTCAGGTCTTAGGCCTTTCTACTTCTTTCGGGTTCATTTCCCATTTTTACGTGCTATCCCTGTGTCCCTTGTTCTTTTAGGTTGGTAAGGGAGGGCGCCTGTTTCGTACCTGTCTTCCTCGATCCTTTAGATGTGTCCTCTCCAGCTGTCTTATTATCAATAACTTTATCTGATTCTAGGAGTATAATATTTAACCCCCGTATTGAATTTTTCTTTTTGTATTTGATGAAAGAAAGTACACCTTCTGATTGCTCTAACAATTTCATTCCTGTAATCTGTATTTGGATTTCTTCCTTTTAGGTAAACAGCTCTAATTCACACCCATAGAGCAGGGATAGTACAGCCGTAAATTTATAGAACTTCAGCTGCGTTTCTCTTGCAGTATCTTTCGATGAGACTTTCAGTTTCACATCACATCGAATTTTAACGATGTAATTTAGTGCGGAAGTAATTGTTTTGAAGGTACCTTACATCGCATTCGAAGTGGTTGAAATGCTGGGCACGAGAAGGCCAGTAGTTTAGTCCTGTCGAAGACAATTTTTGTAATATAACTGACAAATATTTGCGACATTTCAGGCTTTGCCGAGGTGTAATTGAGGGCTTTCCTTTTCTGGAAAGTTGCGCGGCCTGGGTTGATAATTTTTCAGCAACATTGTGAGGGAATGCAACCCTCCCATCTTCAATATGAAGATGGGAGGGTTGTCCCGAAACTATGGTGACAAATATCAATTACGGCTGCTCAGTATCCCAGAGTAGCGAAAATTCATACACTTTACGCAATTCTGGAGCATTTCTTTGGGGTTCGCTGTAGGAGTTTGCAATGGTTATTTGATCTTCTGCAACCAGCAAAGTATTTATGCGTATGTCTATCCATCACACATACTTGGTTTACTCTCTTGCATGCTCCTAGGGCTACGCCCAAATATATATATATAAAATATATATATATAAAATTAAAATATTTCCTTCCTGATAACTCTGCAGCTTGAGGGTGGCCTTGGTTGCACGATAAAAATATTTGGTGTTCCCAGTGAAATATCGAGGGGATCGGCCTTTGAACACGATTTTTCAAACTTCGTTTCAGATAAATTTTTCATAGCCTTTATCGGTATCTACGTAAAGCAAATGGGTTTGCAACTTACATCCTCACTCTTTCCTATGACTTGACTGAGTGTAAGAATATCCCCACTACAAGAACCTCCGGGTCGAAGGTCGTGTTGTACATTCAGACGTAAGACCCTGCCTACTGGTTTCAGTATTTTATTCACAATCGTGGCATTAATTTACGTTACATTACACAGTGCCATCTTATAATTCTAAGATAAGCTACCTGCTTAACGCGTTCTAACTTGTTGACCCCGCCCACAATTCCCTTACGCTGAGAGCTGACCTTTGCCTTGGACAGCATCTGGGAATCCCACAGCTGAAAAACACATCGGCTTAGGTTTTATTTTGACGGAGAGCAAACAGTACAAAATAATTAGAGAGGTGGTTTCAACTTTTAGTAAAGACATTGTGCTTGGATGTAACACAGACGATTCGTGTACTTCTAAAGGCCATTACCACATCTTTGTGTTTTCCGTTTACCCAGTTCCAGATTGTGAATACCCATCCTGTGGGAATCCCCCAGAATATCAAGTGGAACTAAAAGAAGTATTGCTCAATAATCTGAAGGTCGAAATCTGGAAAATGTAGACTGTGATATATTTTGAATATACTTGTCTTGCATGAAATTTTATTTTTAATTTCTTTCTTTATTCTTGCTTTTACGTATTTATCTATGCAAATTACTTATATGTATCCGTATTATCTGTTTATGTAAGAACACTTTATAAAGAGCTGATGTTGTCACCACCTTGAGCGAAAATACGGACACAAGAAGAAAAAAATGAGTGTAGTCAGGTGCAAGAATAACCCTCTGCGCCTGCAGTGATTAGGTGGAAGAGGTCAGACTAAGAAAGAAAAAAGAAATAAAAAAATACTTTTATTTATTTTGTACGCCGTGTATATATAACAACATACTGCTACCTGAAAAAATAAAAAATGCAGAATTTTCTAAACAACAAATTGGGACGGCTGCAGAATGAAACAGCGGCAGGCCTGTTTGAGGCAGGCCTATTCTTCCAGAACTTGTCAAGGGGGACTGAAAAAATTTCGCTATGGTTACCTGTACTAGGAGAGAAATTTGAAATTGAAAATCCCCGAATTCGGAGCTTTTTTCATGAAATCTGGTGGGCCTACATATTTTATGATCATATCGGAAATGTTAATGCTCAAAATACTAGGCTACATCGATTTATACAGAAGCATTCAAAGTATCTGCAGAGATTCTAAATTTGTGCTAATTAATGCTCGGCTGACAGCATAAATTTTTATATTGTATATATGATAGAAAAGTGGATAATGCTGTTTCACAATACTTGTTAACGTTATTTATCTTTTAACTCGTTCTCAAGTCATATCATAAGGCTCTGCAAACTGTATCGAAAAGCATGGAACTATACTATTAAGTGAGGCTGCAGGGATGTTCACATTTCAGTGCTACCCTGGCATTCAACAAAACATTCTTTAGCCACCACCAACGATGATCATTATTCAGTTTTCCCCAGAATTCTCTTGTTTAACCCTTTTTAGGTTCAAATATCATTTTCAGCATCCTATTCTGGAATACCCTCAGCGTATAGTCTTCGTTTAACGTGAGAGTCCAAATTTCACACCCATAAGACGCAACAAACACAATTGTCTTTCTCCGTATTTTAATATTTATGACTTTAGATAGCAACAGGACGAAAACAGATTCTGAACCGAAAGATAGCAAGCATCCTGCGAGTTTCTTAATCTCTTAACTTCTTCATGAACGAAACTTTCGTTCGTTAGTGCCGTTCCCAAATATTTAGACTGTGCCACATTTTCAGAACACTTATTAGCTACGACGATGATGATGTAGTGTGGTCCTATATTCTGTCTATCGGGCATACAGTGTATTTGTTTCCTCAGTATTTGCTTCTAGATCAATGTTCTTACAAACGTCCAACAGAGATTCTGTGTTTTTCTTCATACTAGTCTATGTATGATTTTTGCCAAACAAATAAAGGCTAGAAGAGGCCAAAAGCTGATATATTACATTAATTTAATTCCTCATAATTTCTTGGATCTTGATCATGGAATATAACAAAGAAACAAACTTAACTTCGTGCAGTTTTTTCTGCAAGAATTGGGAATTAAGAAGAGTTTAAACTGTAATGTATAACAGGAGAAATTTGTTTCCATTGACATTTTCGAAAGTTAAAGACAACCCGAGCAAATAATACCAGCGTTTCTAGCTTCGTGAATGTTAGATCAGAGGAATGAGCTTTTGAGCTGTGAATTGGACTGTACTGACGCGGATAATGTCAAAGGAGAATTTCGATATTAATGGACGGGACATACGTGAATAAAAACGTATAATTTGTTGATGCGCTGGATGGCTATAAACATCTCGGGAAAGACCCCGTACTTGACGTAAAATGCTGATCTGTCTGGACATGACTTTCCTTTATGATTATGGCATCATCAGCATTAAACCGTTCCACCACGTCATTAGCATCTCTGTCTCTTTCCAACGTTTGTTTGTGGAAGTCTGAAGACCATACAAATTTGCACTGGGAAGGTAAAGCGGAATATATATATACGCACTGCGACATGAGTGTTGTGTTCACAGCAGGTCTATCATGCATGTGAAGAGTTCACGTTCCAATCATGCAGCTCCTTCTTGTGGTGTTCTGTTTCTGTGTGATTGTCCAAACACGTGCGACGGGGTTTGAAAACACTTTCCAAGAAACAGGTCTGTAATAAGACTACTAATTGCTTAACTTACCGATCCCAGTGGCCGCGCGGTCTAAGGCGTGGGTCTTCGGCCGCTCGCTTGCTGGTATTGCGGTTTCGAATCCCGCCAGGAGCATGGATGTCTGTCTCTTGTTAGTGTTGTGTGTTGTCAAATAGAGTTGTCTGCATCGGGCTGATCACTCGTCCAGAGGAGTCCTACCGAGTGTGATGTGTCTTAGTGTGATCGTGAAGCCTCGATAATGAGGAGGCCCTGGCCCATTAGGTGCTGTTGCACCATGGAAAAAATATTTAATTTAGAATAAATTTGAGAGAATTTGTGTTAGTTAATGTTGGTCTGGAACAATGATGGGCAAATTACTTTCATCTTGAAGCTTTGTGGAACCGTTTTGAAGTGAACGCACGCTGAAGTGTCTCCAGAACAGATGTGTGTGTCTGTGTGTGTGTGTGTGTGTGTGTGTGTGTGTGTGTGTGTGTGTGTGTGGGTGGGTGTGTGTGTGTGTGTGCTTAGAAACTCTGTCGCCCTGTAAATACACTTCATACGTAACCGGCAAATATAAAATGGTACGTTAATAATTAATTCTGACACGTTCACTGATTTGTGACTGGTGTTTCAAGGTGCTACGATATAACGTAACAATATCTAGAGTGGATTCCACTGAGTGTACTTCCATGGCAGCATTGATTTGTATTTATATATGCACAAGTATTTGCGATTGAGCAATCTTACTCAAACAACTTACAAGAAATCCAAAACTGAGAAGTGAGGTAATTAGTACGCCTAATAAAAGCTGGACATCGCTGCGGATCGCATTGAAACTAAGCCGGACGAAGCAGAGACCAGCCTGTTTGGTGTCAGTTAATAGCAGTCCGTGGTAGCCGCGCGCACAGAGTATAAACGCTGGGAAATTTGACAGCAGCCTCAAATTCCTGTCATGCATTTCCTGCTTTTAAATATTTGTCTGTGTGGTTCTGTGACACTGGGGGGCCTTACGTTGGGCGAATCCTTCATTCAAGGAGACATATTTCTTGTATGAATAATGTTTATGGCTACGCTACGGGCTGGACAATCCGGAGTTCGAATCCAGGTAGGCGAAAGGAATTTCGCTTCTTCGAAATGTCCATGCATGCTCTGGGGCCCACCCATCCTTCTACTCACGAGAAGTTAGGGTCCTTTCCCACAGGTAATGCGGCTGTGGCGTGCAGATGACGACTCACCACTATCTAGTCCAGAATTTAAGAATGAATGGAACTGTACTTCTACACCCGTCTCTTCGTTGAGTAGACAGGGATAACTTTCCCTCTACCAATAACGCTTGTAAAAGCCTGGTAACGCAGGACGTCGTAATTCGAAACTGGATGGAGCTCCCAGAAAAAGAAATCTGTAATTAAATAACCCCAAAATCCAGTTCCGCTTCAATGAGTTGTTATTATCACGTCTTCGTCTTTTTGCCACTTAATAAATTTTTAACCACCCAAATGATTTTCGTTCCCCTTGTTTTTATCATCGTGCCACTAGAGATCACCCCACGTTTGTCGTTTTTAACCTTCGATCTCCAATAATAACAAAATGGTACCCGTCTGAACTTGTGAAATATGGGCAAAACTGCAGCCATTGTTTTTGGAAGAATGTGTCTGCTAGTGTACAAATACAAATACTAGAATTGATGCCTAAAAATTAACTGCAAGTTTCATGGCTTTTAGTGATAAAATACTGTAGTTAAAGGGTGAAGCTGTCTCCGTGCACGCCACAAAGCCATACGAGTAGTGCGGCTATAGGTCCACTCATGCTTATACTCGGCAACAGGCAACAGACACCGTGAGTGTTCACTTCATGCCCCAGCCACTGTATCCCAGGGAAATATCTCGTGGTATCCATTCCGTATGAAGCTGAATAGAGCCCTAGAGGCTGTTTGAATGCTTTGGAGAAAAGTATAATTTCTTAATCCTTCCGGGAACAAAACCACGATATGTCGGCTTCCAGCCCGTAGCCTATACACTCTATCGACGGAGCTGTATCAGCTGATAAAGTATTGTCGTTGGAAATGTAAGATTTTATAGACGTACAGGGCACAAGCCTGCGTAAATTTACGTTGCAAAGGTTTTATGCTTTAACAAATAACAACACTGAAACACTGTGTGTGCTTTGAGTTATACGGCGACTTTGTAACATCTTTGGATAATGTACTGGAAAGTAAGTCTTATAAGGTCTTCCCAGAATTTCCTTTTACATAAGTTGCTATCAACGTTTTCAACCTTGCAAACGCCACATAATTCAAGGGATTAGTGCAATACAATGTACTGTTTCGCGAAACTTAGTAAAACTGCGCTCCTTATATTAACAGCAGGCGAACATTTTGGAAGAAGAGAATCTATGCTGAGTCCTTGTTCTAGATTCCACAAAGGGCCCGGAACCTGATTTCCAACCCAAGCCACTGCCAGCAAAATACAGCGGTATAGAGAAGGAGGTGGCGCCAGCACCCAGCCCCTTGGTGAAGCTCCTAGATGAGTCTTCAAGAAAGGACTTGGAGCTGAGCAGCAACAGGGGAGGTAATGTTTAAGCCAAGATTACGTTAAAATTCTAACCCCTTTGTCGGCTGCGTACCTGCTTTGAGCATCCTGACATCAAATGGAAGTGTTTATTGCTTTGTTGTATTTCAAAACTTTGGATTTAAACTTAAGAACGGGTACAACCTGCGGGGAATGCTTTACCTAAGGACGTGATATTCATCTTCTGGCAGGTGGCTAATCTGGATTTTTCTTAAACACTTACGTGATACCAAGTACTTCTAGTTGGGTGCCTAAATTAGCCATATTTCATTTCGTGCATAATTAGTTTTACGTCGAAGTTTGCATTTCTTATTTAATTCTGTGATATAAATACTGTGTCGGAGTGCAGACGAACGTTAGAGCAGATCAGAGAAGATTAAAATTATGATTCGAGTTTTGTGTGATGTCAAGCCTTGTCGACTGGTACCTGTCGACCTTTCGAAAGATCCTACTGCCTTTATCTTCCGGATCAAGCAGCCTTTGACCTTGGCTGCAAAAATACCGCAATCAGAATATATATTTATAAAAGCTGAAATATAAATAATTCGTAACCTTTATTTGACAGTCCCTGTAAATAGCACAAGGGCACACTCAAGGGGGGGGGGGGGACTGCCGAGTTGCAGCCCCCAAACCTCCAAAACCGATATTTAAAAAACACCGATTTTATATATATTATGACATTAAATGTTTGACGTGATTTACCATTCAGCCAAAATTAGCCACTGAATTTAGCTCATGACTAGTACATTAGAATTTTGGAAAATAAATTAATAAAATTAAAAAAACAAGAAGGTAGGACACTGTGATTGAGTCATGGAACATGTAGTTACATTCGTATGTATATACATGCAGTTGCAAAAAGTGTTATGTTTACTTACAACATGATTTTTATAACATAATTTTTAAAAACACACATAAATTATATAGAGCCTATAGCCTCAGGCCCCCCCCCCCCCAACCGAAGGAAAAATTCTGGGTGCGTGCCTGAAGTAGCCACACAAGCAACTTAACTGTCGGTCGTGATGACGCACTTCTCTTTATGGTAACAATGAAGGCCTTGGGGACCGTCATTTATTTGTGTTTAAAGCTACGCCACTCCTACTACGAAGTTAAAACTTCCTTCTGTTTTTTCTCATGTTGTTGTCTAAGTGGTTACGTTTCGTCCATAAGGCGATATGCCCCTGGAAGTGAAATTTCTAAATGTGGCTCTGATAATAACAACAATTCAGTTCAACTCAGTACTTGTTCAGTAACTTGCTGGCTCAACAGCACGGGTGTCACTTACAGAGCCGACATATATCCACAAATACGAGAAAACAAAACAAAAAAGAACACTTAAGAAGAACAAAAGATTAAGTGCTATTTTAACAGTCCTGTATCATTCCATCACGTCACATTACATTACGCCCCAGCTTATGCACGTATCGCCTCGGTAAGCGTAAACAGTTTGTTGGAAAAGATCTTGATGGTAAGTTAAAGCATAAAACATACCAAACTAACGAAAACTAGTGCTCGATGTAAAGGAAACATAAATCAGTAAGAGCTAAATTGCATAAAATTAGCATAAAACCGCTTTTAAAGTAGCAGTAGTGAAGTAAACGTACAGTAGAAGAGTGATAATAATAGCAATAGTAATAATAATAATAATCTCCTTTTGTAGATTATAACAAGCCGTCCCTTCAATTAAAACAACCTGAATTTCTTGCAGGAGCTTCTTATTCAACTGATCTGGCAGATGTTGTAAGCAGCTTTATATATTTTGCTTGTTGTGACGACGTAACATTTGTGTTGCTATACATTGGTAGATTGCCTTTTTGTAAAGCGTGCAATGAGATAAGGGTTTAAAAATACAGAACTGCAAATTGTTTTGAAAAAGACAAATGCGGCATATTGCAAGTGGAACTGCAGAAATTTACATATATTTTGAGAGCCTTCGTTTTTATGAAAAAGATAGGCACATGTGCAGTAAACTCTAAAATGATTCAAAAACGCTAATCACCAACAAATGTTTCGACCCTGCTGGGTCATCTTCAGGGAGAACTTTTTGTTATCGTTACACTAAGGTTGCACTTTGTAGTTGAGTGAGAATGTGCTGTTGACTGTGTACTGCGCTGTTTTTGGAGGCGTGAACTCTCCGCGGTCCCGGCCCGGGGGCCGGGACCGCGGAGAGTTCACGCCTCCAAAAACAGCGCAGTACACAGTCAACAGCACATTCTCACTCAACTACAAAGTGCAACCTTAGTGTAACGATAACAAAAAGTTCTCCC
>BLKM01000120.1:800569-982738 GCA_013340265.1 Coptotermes formosanus
GTCCCGGCCCCCGGGCCGGGACCGCGGAGAGTTCACGCCTCCAAAAACAGCGCAGTACACAGTCAACAGCACATTCTCACTCAACTACAAAGTGCAACCTTAGTGTAACGATAACAAAAAGTTCTCCCTGAAGATGACCCAGCAGGGTCGAAACATGTAGGAGTGTGTTACAATTGATGATAAAACTCTCTTTGTGCATTTGTTGGTGACTAGTGTTTTTGTATAATATAATGCACGGACATGGAACACATTAAATTTCTAAAATGATTGTTTTATCTCCACTTGCTAAAATAAGTGCAAGACGGTTACATCAGTTTGACATAGATTTTCTGTAGTTTTTGTGTGGTGAAATAGGCTTCATAGATATTATAAAGGTCTATATTTTAAGTTCGGTATTAATTTCTAGTATGATAAACCATTTTTGAGGAAAATATTCAAGAATTTTAAGCTCTATATGAATTAAAAATTATAAGCTAGCTTACACAATCCTTACTATACCAGCTTCGTCCAATAACCTTTCATCTGCACATCCCACCAATAAATAATTAGATGTGTTTTGTGCGTACCTTCGAAGATAAAACAAAGAAATAGGGTGGGATAGAAATGTGTGCAGACTTTCGTAAACAAGGTTATGAAATTTTAGGACCCCATCAAGATAAGGAGACTACACGTATCTAAAGAAGAGCTGATCCAATAAGTTAATACTGGGTGCCAAATTCAGACCGCTTTAATGTGCTGTCTTTTCTGTTTCCAGGACCGGAAAATCTGCAATGGCATGTCGCCGGGGGTGACCAGGTTGATGGAGACGCCCGCCTTAAGAGATCCCCTCACAAGCATTTCAAAGGATGTTTCTTTTGTGGACGTGGAGGTGGTGGTTACTACCCTCCGCCAGTTTACGTTCAACCCGTTTATGCGAAACCAGTCTACGTTCAACCAGTTTACGTAAAACCTATCGTATACACTCAACCGGTTTATCAGAAACCAGTTTATTCTCAGCCACATTATGGTTCAGGCTGTTCAACCTGTGGACAGTGGGGCGGTGGGGGCGGTTCTTTCTCTTACAGCCAGAGTTCGGCTTCTAGTTCCAGCTACGGCTATGGTTACGGGTGAGTCTGTACCTTACAGCAGAAGTGAAGGGTACGCATACTGTAGACTCTTATGAACGGAGTGATGAGTTGAGTGAGTGGTCAGATAATGCCGATTGTCCGGTACTTCCGAATTATATGTATGCGTACAGCCTAAAGTCGCCAAAACAGTAATAGAGTACTGTGTATATAACACTCATGCATACACATATTACTGTACACACATATAACTAACCTCGCAGTGCGGGTGAATTGGAATTTAATACAGTTCATATAAATATAATAAAAACACGGTCCAGATTGTGAAAAGAGCAATAAACTGCCACCCTACACGAGTGTCAGCAAAGACTGAGCGTGCGTCCATGTCCGCCACATAGCTACCGCTTTGCTAATTAACATCAAGACCGCTAATTACGCATATTCCCATTGCGGACGAAAACTTCTGAATCAAATCGTCCGTTATTTCCGAAATCCGTACATAAGAGGTCCGTTAATTCGCGGATCTAGGGTATATCAACGTTTTGATCGGAAGATAACAGAAGACAGGGTTGCTTGGAAACATAAGAGAAAACTGGATTTTAAAACATCACTAAAAACAGTCCGTTAAGTAACGGGTTAACTTAATATTCACGAATCAAACCACGTCGTCTCTAGCTATGATACCTACAGGTAACCCTTCAGTTCATATGTTCGTGTATATTTTCGCCCTATAGAGATATAATAAAATTACACGTTCACTTGAGACACCGTCATAGACTTTTTGTGAAAAATACGACTCTGCAATGACGACAGAAATGTAGGTAGATACAAATACTTCTTTTATGTTGCATAAGGACTGCCATCTGGCGTTAAGGATAATCAGTTACTATGTCGAAGCTTCAAGGCTTCTGGGATGTGACGCCGTGTTTGGACTGCTAGAAACTTAAAACTGAGGCAACGGAGTCCTTCGAAACGTCGGAAAATATTCACTGAACGCCATAGAGCCTTATCCGAGAGGACTGTAATCTTCAACAACAACGCTGCGAGAACTTGAAATCCCTCAACCGAACACTCCGCCATGCACTCACAAACCGAGTGTATTAATATACGTAGCCAATATACACATATTGTGACCTGTAGACTGGGTGTAGTGGCTCACCAAACCTTCAAATATCAGACTGCTCTTAAAATCTAACCGTTGCTTTCTTCTGTTTGCAGAAAGAAATAATCTCTGGTACCAGCATATATAGTGGGATTCCAAGCTTCAGTAAGTTGAGGACGTCTTTGACTACTTCAGATCTCCGCAAACGGGTATTAACAAAATATGGCAGAGTAATACTTTTCTGAGCAATTGATATAAGAAATAAACTTAAAAATAATACGTAATACATCTTTTTCTCCTTCTAATTCCCATCCTTTCGCCGCCGGCTCTGCTCCTTGCTCGTATTCTTTTTATTTTTATTATCCTTGTCCTTCTTTTCCTTCTTCTTCTGTAGAATATTGTGCAATCTCAGGGTTTTCCTGAACATAACATTTATGATGTGACAAGTGTGACATAGCGTCCTGTAGTAAAGACATCTGTGTACAAAATTACAGTGAATAGTTCTGAATACAGTACGAGTTACCATGATAATACTGCATTTCTTACATAATACGTACATATATAAAGTTGTAAGCAATATATTCAAGAGGTAATTATTACTAGATTTTGTAAAATAAAGCTAAATAACTACATGATAAAGTACCATCCTTGAGTAGTCAATCGTTATTAAAATTTTCAAGAATTTACTTGTCCTATTGAACCAAAGTCATACAACTCTTTTAAAAAACCCATACCTTAGGCCCTATCCTGAATCACCTCAATCCAGTATGCATATTAAAATCTTTCAGTAAAATCTATCTTAATATTTCCGCCTCTGTAAGATTAGACAAATGATCTTAAGGTTCACAAAGAAAATTAATGATTGCTCTTTAGCTTCTGCTCTGATGGCGATAACTAGTAAACAAATGGAGGCAAGAATGGGGGATTTGGTACGCACGTATTTAACAAGCACATCTACGCATCTTAGGCTAAACGTTGTTTGCAACCCGAAAATTATAAACATAGCGACTGTGCGAATATTTGAGGTTGTATCTGACAAAGTTAACGGAAACAGAATCTACACATGAATACAAAGTTAAAAAAACTTAACATCTGTGGTTACAGTAACAGATCTGTAGGGCTGAACGTCTGTGCAATAGGAATAGAGTTCATGCCTGGTAATTAAATATTAATGCTCTTCCCTGCCAGTGGCCGCGCGGTCTAAGGCGTGGGTCTGCGGCCATTCCCGTGCTGGGATTGCGGGTTCGAATCTCGCCGGCACATGGATGTCTTCTCTCTTGTTGAGTGTTGTGTGTTCTACAGGTAAAGGTCTCTGCATCGGGCTAATCGTCCGTCCAGATGGGTCCTACCGAGCGTGGTGTGTCTGAATGTGATCATAAAGCCTCGAAAATGGGGAAGCCATTGCCCACTAGGGGCTGTCGCGCCATGGAAAAATAAATTCTTCCCTGCGCCGTTTCTGAAAAAATATTACGGCTTGTCCTTCGCTTGGTCTGTCTTTATCGTAGAGCAAAGAAATTACATTCTCATCCCATTGCTGTACATCGCTACCGTTTTCACAAGTCCATGTTATACGTGGCTGAGCCTACATCTTGCTGCGCAACCGAAACACGGCGAGGCGCTGGGTCAGGCACTACAGCCGCTGCGTGCAAGCATTTCTGGAGCCGTCGTCTCTGAGCGTGACTTCCGGACGTTTATGTCATCAACTGCATTATGTGTGTGTGTGTGTGTGTGTGTGTGTGTGTGTGTGTGTCCTTCACGAATGCTTCGTCATACCTTTCATTTCGCTTTTCTTACGCACATGTCTCTTTTTAATTCTGCTGGTTGCAAGTGTAAGGTATTTCTGTATATTTAAGTACTGAGAAGTAAAATGTCGCATAACTTTACTCGGCAAGTTTCTGAGACTGCAAACATGATCAATCAAAGCAAAGATTTCGGAATCTGAACTGAATATTTTACGTATTTCCAAGGTTCTACCTTCGTTAGACGAACACTGCTGTATATCAATAAAAACGTAATTAATATCTGGAAATACTTTGTAAATGTTCTGCGCAAAAAACCGATATGATGAGGGAAGGTACTTTGCGACAATTTGAGTTGCGCCCCCCTTTATTAGAGCGAATAAACTTATTCCAGATGTAACAGGAGTTTCCTTGAAACTGGAAAGCGTGGCCTGTTTAATGTTACCGGCAAAACACAAAATTTAGAATTCTACTGCTAGCTGTCGCTTTTAAGGTCACCGTCGTCTGGCGTGTGGCGTCGTTTAATTTTGTAGACACGCACAGATATTTCGGATAAATTTGCTGCTTCCGTCTTCAGAGTAGAAGATCCTTTATCTTGAAGATGGAGATAGCCTAGGCGTCACACCGCAAAGCTCAGTAACTTTTACACACCACTGGAACAACCTCACATTTCACACATTAATGCCAATTTTAATTTTATGTGCCTTTATCATTTATTCGTTTTTCTTGTAACCCAGTGTTTCATAAACTGGTTCTGTTCCCTCTTCTGTACTCGTGGAACCTAATCCGCAACATCAATCTGAAGAAGCCAGTCTGTCAGTGAACATACGTCGCAAAGATCAGCTTGGCGGGTATTCTTCATCCCCGGACTGCTCGCCGTAGAGCGGACGACATTTTTATTGTTTAGCGACGGATAAAGCCACCCGCTCGGCTGTTCTCCTTTCGACAGTCATAAATACTCGCTGCAGGTAACACGCGTAGGATTACCGTGTGACGATGTTAATTGCGTTTGTTCTGGGTGTGGTTCGTTAGGAGGCTTTACTGGCGAAGCTTCAAATTCCATACAAGTGGAGATTCATTGATTAGATAACAAGTGTTTGCAGTGCGTGTTATTGGCTTGGAGCATAAACGGATTATTATTTACACTTTGAAAAGAGAGGTAATCACTACATGATTTTAGGTTGTCATCGCGATGATTTAGACCTGGGCTAGCCAACTTCAATCCACAGGAGGTCACATAATTCCTACGGACTCGCCCGAGGGCCGCGCTTGTGTGTGTGTGTGTGTGTGTGTGTGTTCATTGTGTACTCTTTTAAAAGTGATGACTTATGGTATTTTCTAAATATTTCCTCTACTAGTAAAGTTGTCATATTCTGTTCTGTAAACCTGTTATATTATAGTTGTTAAATTGTATTATTGAAAATATTCAGATGACCGAGAGCCGAAAATACTTTTCTCGAGGGTCACATGTTCGTCAGCTCTGATTTAGATCATGGGCCTCCAAATCCTGCGTCTTGTAAAGGAAAAAGTTTCAATGAGGACGACGAAATCACTTTCTGACATTAAACCCAGTACACAATTGCTTGAAAGAGCATCAGGGACGTTACAATAGTTTCGGTGATTTAGTTTGACTTGCATGACAATTCCACATTTTAAAAAAGGTACACATCAACCCCTCTGTTCCGTAGTGTAGGACGCCATCTCAATAATGACATCTGTCAGACTAAACTTGCAGCATTACATTAGGCAGGCATACGAACAACATAACAAATGCTTTTACTTGGTTTGATTCCCGGCAGGGGAAAGAAAATTCTGTTTTCATCAAAGATTCCATCTAGGTATATTCTGGAGCCCACCCAATCGCCTATTCGATGAAAATCTGGGTTTCTATCCAAGGGGTAAATCGGCCGGGTCGTGAATTTCACCACTTATATTCATCTAATGTCGTTTGGGAACGAATGGAACTATATCCCAATTATCCTTACACCTTCAGGACGTGCGCACGAAGAACTTTATCTTTAAGCAAACAAGAAAATTAAAGAGTAAAGCAGTCAGTCATTGTCTGAAAGTTCCTTGCACACACACTGACTGCTCATGACTATTTCATTCCGCTGTTTTTTGTAACGAGAATCAAAATGTATCCGGCTTTTGCATAGAATATTTCAGTTGTACGAATCCTTGTGGCATGGGCCTAGTCAGTTTCTACCTGTCCTCAAATAGATAAGTTTCGCTGCTTTTACAATGTGAAGAGTCAGCTAATGTTTTCCTTCTAATATTAGTTAACCTGCCTGGACAAAGTACGGAAAATGTGTGACATCTGGGAAATAGGCTACTTATGCGTAAGTTGTTGAATTCGTAGCGTGAGATTTCTATGCACATGCATTAGGCTACTGAAAATGATATTTCGAAGTACTAGGGTTTCAGTTGTCAAAAATACACGGGCTCAGCCGGGATTTGAACCCGGGACCTCCTGCACCCAAAGCAGGAATCATACCCCTAGACCACTGAGCCATCTTGGATAAGCTACCTTACTTTGCTGTTCACAAGGTGCTTATCTTGCAATGTCATTCTAGTTTATTTTTAACGCAACGTACGTGACTAATATGTTGTTGGAGTGGCTATTACAGTGAATGAAAGTAGAACCTCTTGATGGAAAAAATGTCGGCAGAGGAGAGCTCTCTCTCTGAACAGTTTAAGGAAAGTTTCACCATATACACATTTCCGCTGATGGTGTGGTGCGTTGACATCTGTGCTCTTCTGGGACATTACGCGGCGCCGTGTGGTAATTGTTTACCAGCGTTTCGTGAGAACGTGTTGGATCCATCTTCAAGGGTCAAGCGTCCGAAAAAAAGGAAAGCCTTGACCCTTGAGTATGGGACCGATTCGTTGTCCCGAAAAGTCGGTAAACAATTACCACTCGACGCCGCGTGATATCCCAGACGAGCGCAGATCTAATCAACATCGCGTCAGAAGCCTGAAATCAAAATGTTGTACGTTGTTCATGTCTGTTACTTTGGAAGCTGTCTGGGGGTTCTTGAACACGACGAAGTTTGGACACTACCTGGTATTCAGTGTTTATCCTCAGCCTTTCATCGATTGTTTGCAACAAACTGGCGAATAGACTTCAGCGTAAGGTAGAAAGAAGGCGTCTTTTCTCTGCGTTCGTCCCCTGTGTGACGAAAATCTATGGAAACTTAAGACGAATTGGAATTAGCATAATATGAGGATGGTTTTCAAAACTGGATACACCCTAAATAGTTTATTTATTAATATTAGACCAGATAGACATCTTCTGGATACGAGGCGCTGCTTGTTCGTAATCCTAGTGATGTGGTAAAAGCTGCACTGTTTAAACAGGTAGACGGTTTGGAGTACATCTCAGGAAAGACAAAAAGTCTCCTGAATCCGAGATTGATGGAAAGTCAAAACTAGACTGCATATGCATGATAAAGGTGGCCGTATAGCCAAATTGGGAAGAATGTATGTCAGGCAAACCCAAACAAGCAAAGTATGTAAAAAATATGAATTGTCCCACATGGCTTGTGTGACCGACTTAATGAGCTAGCCTAGAGATCCCTCATTTGACGTTGGCTGATTGTTGGGAAAAGCAAGTTATAGGAGAGATTTGTTTAATCTGCCTCATATTTTTTGTGTGCTTCTCCTCCCCCCCCCCCCCCCCACATCCCGCTTCACATCAAATATTCGTGCACGGACGGCACGAAACGCTCGTGGGGTCTTCATTTTACAATCCAAATTACCCGAACATAACATGGCAATGAGACCATCTAAACATTTCCACAATGCAAGAAGCATCACCAGAAAAGCTGGAGGACCAAAGTGCAAAACAGCAGTCTGTCGTTTCAGGAAAGAAAAAGAGAGAGAAAAAAGGCATCTATTAAATGGTGGGTGGTATGAGGCTTTTAAAATTAAGGGACCTAATTACTGTAGGCCTTGTTAGATAAATCTGAACCTGAGACTATAAAACGTGTAGCAGAGCGTGGTTTCGATCCACGGACCTCTGGGTTATGGGCCCAGCACGCTTCCACTGCGCCACTCTGCTTCTGCTCGTCCTGATGCCGACAAAGTTTATCTCGCGTACCTGACGATGGGCCTGCCTTTAAATAAGGGAAAACTCTGGACCGCATACAAGATGTCCGGCATACATGATCAGGTTGCAGCCTCATTTGACAATTGTAAGCCTACCCCAATTAAAACCTGTCTTCGTAAAACACAAGCGTAACTTGGCTAATAACACTGGGGGGGGGGGGGATTTGATCTTGGGTATTAGAAACTGTAATTTACGAAGAAGTCTAAAGCAGTTATTTTTTCTGTCTTTACACCACCCAAATACTGATTTAGAAAATATTTCTCCTTTTTATTTCCTGCGCCCCCCCCCCCCCCCGCGCGCGAACTCGGTTGCCAAAAAAGCTATTATGCGGTAGAAAAAATATTGTAGCGGCATTTGTTCCCCTTTCCCCCGACCAAAAGTTACGCCAGTGCAGTCAAAGATTTTCACCACTGCCAAGTGACATCGAAGGAGATGAAAAGTTAAAAAAGTGACGTCCTTACTTTAATACGATTACTGCTGCGCGGGTGCCATCGTCTTTGTGGGCATTTTGCAGTGTCAGAGGAACAGCAACGTTTCAACGAGATAGAAATGTGACCATGGGCATTCCGAGCATAACTGCGTTCACTGTCCCAAATAGTATACTGCTGTTAATCTGTAGCTGTTATTCTCTTGGTCTGTGTTTGTGGTTGGCGTACCTGTTGGAATAACCTAAATGTTGGGGTTAGGGAATGACATGTTTATAAAATGTTAATTTAGTTGGAAGTTGTGTGGGTGAGTGGGAATGATGGAGAGGCCTCTTCGCATGTGACTGTTGTCAGAATTAAAGATACGCTATGGAACGAACGAAGGTGATGTTTCATCCAATAATAAGTTCCATCCAGAAAATTGCGTTATACGAAACGAAAACTGTAAGTGTTTTCAGTTATTTTAGTCGCTGTGAATTGATATTAATATTGATATTCACATACGCGACAAGTGATTAATAATAGTAATTGATGCTCAGTGTTTTGTGTTTATTGTGGACACCCTGTTGGATTGAGGGTGTTGGCATTTTACTTCTCGTCAGCTCTACAGAAGTTATGCTTCAGTCTTCTCAGAATAATTTCGAGGTTTGTGTATGTCGGAATGTTAAGAAATGGGTTATAGAACCATAAGTAAAATTTGCGTTCAGCAGCATTATAGTTAGAATTTGTTGATTCAGGACTCTTAGTTCTCTCCACAGTAGAAAACTGGAAAATGCTCTTGTTACCTACAGTAGAACAAATTCGTATGCAGTGGGTTAATGAGTCGTTGACCAAAATGAATGTAGGTTATAATGGTCTGCTATGTAACTGTAAAGGAAACTTTTCCTAAAAGGGATGCTACTTCCATTTTTCTGTCATTCCCCACCCTGCTTCCATCATATTCTTATTTTAAAATATTGTCAGCACACTGATACATCACATTCAAAAAGTAACCAGTAAAGTGCACGAAACCATCACCACATCCACTTTAGAAACAAAGGTATGAAGTAATATTGTGAGTGTGTAATTATATACAAATGACCTAAAAATTAGACTGACACAGATTCAGCCATCTATCAGCCTACATGACCACACATGCTGATGTATCACACAATTATAGAAAACAGGAAAGTGTATTACATAAGAGATGCAGCATGGTAGAAATATGTCACACCTGAGACCCAGTAGCATCAGCGCAAATCTTCTGTTGATCATTTATAATTTATGGAATATTAATGAATGTCAACATTTTTCCACCACATGCCTGACCACCTGTGTGAGTGAATATGCAAGGATTTCAATGTAGACAGAAGTAGAAGCAGTTGACAGTTTTAACTGAATCCAGACGGGATCCTAACTTAGTGCACTATTATAAGGCAACCTCCCCCCCCCCCTTTTCTCAAATGATAAATTGGTTAAAAATCCTCATCTTATATTCGCATAAATACAGCATATAAACAAAGACTGGCATTATAGTCAATTTATTGCACCAACTAAATGCATGCAATGTTCATGTATATCACACATATCTCTCCGACATGTTTCGGTGTTCAGAACAGCATTTTCAGGGAGCACATAATGCCAAATTTAAAACCAGTTGCATTTAGTTGGTGCAATAAATTGATTATAATACATCATAACAATGCACGGAACATACAGCCTTAAACAAAGACTGGCAGGTTAAAGAGTGACAATAATATGCAAGGCTGTACACATGCAAAAGGAAACTTTACCCTGTTTGCAAGAATTTTATAGTTATTTACAAACACAGGGTGGCTGTACTGTAGCTCAAGTAGTTATGTGTTCTCACAATGGAGCCTTAGGTTCAAACTGGAGTGACTGAGTGTGATATTAGTGGTAGACAAAGAGACACTGGAGCAGCATTTCTCCAGATTTCTCTGCTCTTCCTGCACTAATCACCATTCTACCATTGCTCGATACCCACATATCACTCCCCCTGAAGTGTGCAATGGCCCTCAGGCAATACGTTACCACACCCTTAATCTTTAATTCTGACCTGATATTTAGCTTGTTGTAGAGTAAAGAATTAAGTTTTAACAAATATAAGGTACAGTTTATGATTTGTTTAGTCTTTGTAGCTTAAATTAATTTTCTCAGCTTACCACTTTTTTCACTGTCTTCAGTTATGCTTCATAATTTGCACAACTTTAGAAATGATATCTTGTCCTGTGATATTGTTATGTGATGCAGTGGTGAAGTGCGTGCAGCTCGCTGCTGATGCAGTGTGTATTCTGTCCTATGGCTGATGTGCATGAATCCTCCTTTGCTGTCCCTTGGAATAAGGGGATGGGAATTTGATTCGATATCAAATGTGACGTGTGAGAAACCAGCCACATTGACATACTTTTGAGTGTGTGTGCGTGTGTTTTCCTGCTGAAGTGCTCAAAAGTTACGTGTGCACTATGCAGGTATTTTCATGAAAACTGAAGACTGTGAAGGGGAATTGTCTTATATTTGGGTAAATATGGTAATTGTGCAGCACTGTGCATAATCTTACTGTCAGGCTGCGATACACAATTTTTATTTAGTTTTATGCATGGTTATGTAGTGAACTTTGTAACGTGAAGCCTTTGAGGCTGACACACATTTGCATGGCCACCCAGACCTACCCAAACAATCCCCCCCCCACACACACACACACACTTGCCATAGTGGTACAGAAACATTTCTTGACAATTATAATTTTGTGTTTCTTTACAGAGGTTTTATCTAATAGGATCCAACAACACCCAAACAAGATTCCGAGTTCTTAAGATTGATCGAATGGAGCCGTATGAGTTGTCAGTCACAGATGACAAAGTGGAATACACACAAGAAGAAATTCGAGATCTTGTTACCATGATCGATGTGGGCAATCGCACCCGTGCAGGTCAGCGATCAGCTAGTAGTGGGGTAGCCAAAGTGGTGTCAGCATTTGGGATTGTTGGTGAGCATTTTAAATTACGGATCCTGCTTGTTTAAGAGTCTTGAATAACGCGAATGAAGAGATAATATTCTAGCTGCCTCCCTGCAAGAAGAACATATGTTGTAAGTAACTGAAAATAAATTTATCAAAAAGTACTTAACCTCAGTGGAGATGATGTGGGAAGCCACTACACAACAAGAAACTTTATTATTTGTATAGCTGTGCAAGTAGTATGCGGTCAGAAAAACCTGGCTTGGCTCAGCACGTAAGTCAGTTGGATGTAACAAATGCCTCTGAATGTTGAATGATATGCCTCTAGGAAGGAGAAAACAAGGACTTTGGTGATAGTAGTGTACAACATTTGGGTTCTGTTGCCAGGGAGTTGGCATTTGTCAGTGATGTGTACAGACCAGATGCTGTCATTACTACAAAATGTGTAGTTTGTGTTGTGTTTTGGCTGGGCATTCACTGCTAAAGAGTATTTGAAAGGCTGATATGCGTGTATATCACAGCGTATAGCTTCGCTTGAATGATGTTTTATCGTTAGCGTATCTGTTTCAGCTTGCCTGTGATGTGTTTGTTACTGATGTTTTTGTCTTTTTGAATGCTGTTTTTAGTTTCCTGTAAAATTTGTAAGATCCTTCTTTTTCCAGTAAACTGCATTGTGTGACTTGCCATTTTTATTCCTTCATCATCATCATCACCACCACCACCACCACCACCACCACCATCTCCTTTATGCAGGGTATTCACACTTATATAGCTGAAACAAACTTGTAATTTGCATTTGTTGAATGCATGTGTCGTACTGTACATTTATACCCACTTAATACATGCATGTTTGTTTTACTGTCTGTGTAGAGGTTTACTGAAGCCAGTGGTCCAAGTTGTAAAAGTAAATTTACTCAGCAAAACTGTCCCTCCTTTAACAGTAAAATGGTTATTAGAACTTGGAAGAGAGGTGCTGATATTAAGATAGTGAGTAGGATGTTAGCTGATCCCAGTGGGCATGTGGTTTAAAGGATTCCTATTCCCTTATCTTAGACCAAACACATGCTGGGACTGGAGGTTTGAAAGATGCACTGTGCATGGATTTTTATGTGCGTTTTGCATCACTACCCATACATTGGCAGGTTCTGGTCCCCACACGGATAAAATGTTGTGCCTTATAAATCCTGATGTCTCCCATGATTAAGTGCACTTGAGCAAGACTGCAAAGGAACGCAGTAGGCAGAAATACAGAGTTAAAATATAAGAAGTAATTCATTTATAGTCTACACATCAAACAAAAGATTATTACAAGCATGTCAGGAGTGTTGCTTTTTGTGATTTGAAGTTGCTTGGTTGAGGTACGTAGCTTGTAGCAAGTCTTTTGGATTGTGGAACTGGCAGGGTACAGTAAATAAATTAAAGGCAGTTCTCCTCACCTCAAACATGGTAGCCTTAAGTCTGGTGTGATACAAATACATTTATTTCTTCGCTCAGTCTTTTAGGCATGTAAACTGAAGGAAAGTTCTTAAGTTTATTTGAGCCATGAAGCCTCTTATCTGAACATATTATTTTCCAATGTTAACATATTCAGGCCTATAGTTTGAAACTTCTGACATAAGTATTCTTCTGCTTAACCTTTTAAAGCCTAGCGGTAACTTTACGTACCACCAGGTTTAATATTCAAAAATTCTACGTGGTGCCCACATTGCGTTTATGTGTTTTGTATGGATCTCAGAACAAACAGCGACTGCTTTCCTATACAGCATGAACTGACTGGTTTTTATAACCGAGACGGAGAGTGTTTACTGCGCGGTACGAACTAGCTCCTTATATATAAAACAGATATGCTTCGTCTTTAAAGGGTTAATGCTTGTTATTGGAAATTTCTAATGTGTTACAAGGTTTACATTTGTTTTTGTAGTTAATGTCACATTTCACTGATAGTTCTTACAGTACAGCACTGGCATAGAACAACTAAATGTTATGGCTGAGTGGTTACGATTCCCAGGTTTTATTCTCAGCAGATGAGAAATGCTTTTCACCCTCGGCTGTGCTTCAACTCTTAAACTGGCAGTTGGTCTCACTAGAGTAAGAAGAGGAAATATTGAAATAGTTGAACAGAAAATATATGCATGTAATTAGATAAAGTGGTTCCCTTAGTTATTCTGTTGGTGCTGCAGTCCAGTTTGGGTAGATATTTTCTGAAGCCTTACTGAACAAATGGCAGGACTTTGTTGCACAGTCAGTGCCATTGATATACTCTGGGCTTGTGGTCAGGGCTTACCAGCTGTTAACAGGTTTCCCTTTTTCACTCAAGGCAAATTCTGGGATAGTACTGTGGCATATACAATGATCCCTCCTTCCAGATCCTTATCAAATCATCTTATATCATTTAACACACTGTGCCTTTTGTAGTGGAACATCATTAATTGTCCTAACAGTCATTCAGTAGGATTCTTTGGATGGAAAATCAGGCACACATGGAGACATGTGGACGAACATCCATGCCCCACTTGGTAGTGCACAACTACCATTTTATAATGCATTTTGTAGTATTTGAAGTAGGCTCCCTGAAGATGGCCATATAGGCTGAAACATAGGATCCAAGAAATAAAGTGTATTTATGATGGATAAATTGCGTAGTTTGTTGGTTACATTAGCAGTCCACCCCTGCAGTTTTTGAGCAGTCCTGGATGGTACTGTGCGGGCTGAACAAACAACTGATATTAGCACTAGGTTATGTTTACCTCATGTAATTGGCTCTGCCCATCGCAACTTGAAGCATCAGCGTCCATTGTCTCCAGCTAATGTATGTTGCATTGTGTTTGTTTCCATCTGACTCAGGGGGTAAGAAAACAAGCAATGATGAAGGAACAGTGGAAGATAGAGGTACAGCTTCTCGGAACAAACCTTCTTTTTGGCATTCGATTTGGAAACGCAACACATTCCCCCGACTAGTGCCGGCATTTGGTTTGCTTGGTAAGGTACCTAAAACTTTCAACCTCCATCACCTGATGTAACAGGGGTGGTTTAAGTTTACATGTTGTCACTTGGTTCCATTTTAATAACATCAAACTCTACAGAAATTTTCAGATGGGTATCTGTAATTCATCAGTTGCTTTTTGTGTTACATGTTCATGACTCATTGAAGAATGAACACTCATTTAACCTTTATTGGTCCAACATTGAGTTAACACTTGACAATGTGTTCCGTTGTATCAGCTCCAACATTGGGCCCAAGTAGGTATGTTATTTTTACCGTGTTTATGTTGGTTTTCCTTAAGCTCTTTCCACCTGTGTTCTGCTCTTTGAACTCTGAAGGTTAGATATTTTGGACCAGACTGTTTGAATTCACAAAAATAATTTGGATTGCAAGGGGTTAAGCAACTGTCTTAAAGATGTCTGTTGTTGGGAATTATTCTGTTCATAAATTCTGTGATGATAATGTATAAGGTGTCCTCACTACTGGCATTAAATACTGTAGGTATATCGTGGTTACACTTAACTTCAAAATCTGTTTTACTGCAGTGCTGTTTTATACTGTGTATAACAAATTGAAAAACGCTTGATTTAGTCATATCATTAATAATATCTGAAAGTCATTAGTAACTGGACTTAATTTTTTTCTGGGCTGTGTTTTCTGCACTCATGGTCTGGAGGGATTAGCCAGTAGCTTACAGTGTAGTGACCTCACTACTGGCTGTATGATCAGGGTTCAGTTCCTGGCAGGTGCAGATATTTTCTTACTCTTCAGACCAGCTTGGACCCCACCAGTGTCCTAACCAGTGGATGTCGTGTGCTCTTTCACAAGGCATGAAACAGCCAGAGTGAACATTTCGTCCATCTAATGCTAAAGCTACAAATATCTTGCTTGCCTGCAAGTCTTCATGGCATGTGCTTAATTAAGCAGTGGGTGCCAACTTTACCTTTACCTGGTCTAGTGGATTAACAGACTGTTGATGTAGACCATGTTTGTCAATCACCAGTGCATCAGTTTGGATTTTGGGAAGGTGGAATTAACTAATAAAACAATCCCAAGAAAAATATTGTATACTTAAGCCTTCACATCTGAACTGCTTAACTTGTTTGCGTGTATTTGTGTAAGGAACATTTTTCACCTGTAGGATTTGTCAAGTTCCTGGAGGGGTATTATATAATCCTTGTGACAAAAAGGCGGCGTGTGGCATTCATTGGGTATCATACCATCTACAAGATAGAAGACACTAGCATGATCTACATTCCAAATGATGACATTCATGTCAGCCACCCAGATGAACAGCGTTACGTCAAGATGTTCCAAAGCATTGATCTCTCTAGCAACTTCTACTTCAGGTAAACCATCAAGAAGGTGTGCTGGCTTATCGTTTATGCAGGTCACCTAGTTTTGGTAGTGTAGAGAAATAAGGGAGGGCAAATCTGGCTTTGCGTGTGTCTTTGTTAGGGGCTGAGTAATAAATGTGTACAGAATTTTGTGCAGTAATTTCTTGAACAGCTGCTGGTTGGAAGACCAAGGAGGTAGAGGAGGAAGGATAACATTGATACAAATCTTATGGAGATACCATATCACGATAGGCTATGCACACAGCTAGCTGAGCATTGTGTCTGTGACAAGCTGTAGTTTAACTTACCAATTCTTTTACCAGATTACAAACTACATATGCCATTGTAAAAGTTTTTCCTTGAATAATTGATACATCTAGCAAGGCAGGGTATTCTGTGCATGTACAGAATGCAAAATGTCATCGCCAGGCTCATTATAATGATCCTAGTGAACATGGTGATTTTTGGACCCTATTCAGACCATGTTAAACCCAGTTCACACTTCCCACACAGTTAATTCAAGATCCACTATTATCGTACATTCCCATTTACTTCTGGTCCTCGTACATGGCCTCGTGTGACATTTTACCAACAAAATTTGTGTTTCTTTCCTTCCTCCATGAATGCTACGTATCCCATGCGTCTCATCTTTTTCTTGATTTAATCTCCTTAGCATTTTGAAGTGAAGAATACAAATAGTGAAATTCATCATTATGTAATTTGCTCCAGTTGTCTGTTACTGTACCGAAGTGTAGGTACATATTCTGGCAATATGGTTTCTGTAAGAAGTGACAGTGTCAGTAATGATATGCTGTTGTCTCATCCTGTTATACAGTTACAGCTATGATATCACACACACATTGCAGAACAATATGTCTCCACCCCGAAACATCATACCAACACCCAGCAGTCAAGTCAGCATGGCTGGAACTGGGACTGTGCCGGAGAGCAGAACATTAGGTAATCAGGTCATGGAAGTAATTTTCCTAATCCTTTGATATTTGCACCTGGTTTGGTTATTATGTAAGAAAGTCTTATATATTCTTCTCTTTGTATTTGTGTCTGTTGTTCTGTATACCCTCCTTTATTTTGTTACTCCACATTGTTCCAGTGGTTCTTTCATTACTAATCATGTATCCATGAAACAGTTAATAATATACAGTGAATTTTTCTGCAGATGGAGGAGAAAGTAATCCAGTGCAGGTGGCAGATAACTTGTTTACATTCTGGAACTTTTTATCAGAAGAGCAAGAGAAAAGGTCAGTGTCCACTACCTTATTGTCATCATGAGATGTGTTTGTTACCACCAGCAAGGCTTCAGGACTGTAGTCATGGTGGTTTAACCATTGTGTCTGTAGTGGAGTTAATGCCACTATTGAGACATAGGTTTTGGTTTTGTTACAAGCATAAAATGTAAGCCATATCATAGTGAACCAGATTTTCGTAATAATCCTTGCACCCTCTTTCTTAAATGTTTTCAGATCTGAAGTGACAGTTGTGCAAGGTGGGAATTACCATCATCACATTTTGGTATTTGAATCATTTATTTGTGATGCTGCAAGTATATGTTATGGACATACACTGTTCAGTCCTGAATCAGAAATGCACCATGATGAAGTTTGTTTTTGTGTGCAAAAAGTAATGCATCTGCACAGGAATTGCTTTCTCAAAATATTTTGTGCTGCAGACTCAGTAATTATTTTGGGAAACTTAACAAGTTCCCATTGAAATTACGATGGTCTTTATTGCAGTATATCGTATATCAGTCGACAAACATCCAGCACAGTGCATACTTGTTTATGTATTTCAGCTGGTTTGCTATATCTCCTACATGTTTTGTCGTAACCAGCTTGTTGGGGAACATGTTGAGAAACGCAGAATTATGATGGGTTTTCCATCAGTGGTGCTGGATTTGTAATAAATAGGCACTATTTTGCATACCCTTCTAATCTGCTATTTGTAGTTCTCAGTGTGTTTCCCAGTGTCTTCCCTGATGACGGCCAGTTACAGGTGCAGCATTCAGGAGTTCTAATAAACTGGTGGACATACATAAATGAGTACATACTGTGATTGTTATTTCCTGATTGGTACTTACCAACAAACATGCACTATGAAGATCAGCCAATCTAAGTATGAATTTAAAACTGTCCATACTGTGTACATATTATTATTATCACATATAGTATCACCAATGTATCTGAGTCTTCCCAATCTTTGCACATTTGACATATAATAACCTTAAGTTTCTTAGAATATTTTGTTATTTTTATAGGATGAGGCCACTATCAGGGTATATAATAAAACCTGATGCTTGTACTCTGCTACATTACATTCTCTGGCACATCTGTAGATGAAGCTGTAAAGTATCATCTACTTTTGTATAATATTTTAACACACGGTGTCAAGTGGTGTTTTAACAACATGATTTTTAATGATTTTTAACCAACAAGGCTTGTGTATTTTATTTGTATTTTATGTGTTCTTTGAGTCTCCGCTGAGGATGGTGTGATCTCACACTGAAACATGTTGTGAGTTTTATAAAGTTTGTTATATTATACATGATTATTGTGTACAAGTTGGTGGTAATATGTGTGATTACAATTTAAGAATGTTTTACACATTTTTTATATTGCTCAAACCATGCATTGTCTTAAGTATAGAACATTACAAACCAACTACATGCATACTTTTTTTACACACAGTGTTTTACACGTCTATAATTTGCATTATTCTGGGACTTCTCATAGCCATGCATTGTCAACTGAGTGAACTTTGTGTTTCTTTGCAGGCCTGATATTAAGTATAGTGAGAACAAAACAGTGGATTATGGGGTCCGCAATAAGCCCAACAGGCGATTTGTGTGGAATTCTCATCTTCTGCAGAAAATAGAAGGAAGTCTTCATCCTGATTGGATCCTGTATGTGATGCATGGTTTTGTAGGCCAGTCCAACATGTGTATATATGGCCGTTCTGTGTATGTGACCATAATAGCCCGTCGTTCAAACAGATATGCTGGAACAAGATTTCTGAAACGGGGTGCTAACTTTGAGGTATGCAATATATGCAGCAATTACCGTTTTGGTGTTCAGTACTGAACAGCATATTGTAGTGTGTTGATTTATTGCAGGGTGATGTAGCCAATGAGGTGGAAACAGAGCAGATGGTTCATGACTCAGGGGTGTCTTCACTCTCTTCTGGGCATTTCACTTCCTTTGTTCAGTTGCGAGGCTCAGTTCCTTCACAGTGGAGTCAAGATACGAGCAAAATGGTGCCCAAGCCTGCTATAAGTTTTGATCTGAGTGATCCTTTCTGTGAAACTGCTGGTAAGGTAATATATTCACTGTTCAGTGTGATGTCTACAGGTATCTTAAAGGCACATGCAGAAGAAGAGGCTGTATGTGTTCTTGGATGGTGTGCATTGAAACCAAGTAACAGGAAACCAGGCACTCAGTGATGAACATTGTCTCTTATTTCATATATGCCCAGTGGACATGTTTATATTTTATATTTTCCATACTCTGCATTATAATTCAATTTTATTATTATCCAACCAATGCACACAATATCACAGGTTCATAACAATAAATCTGAAAGTGTATTACTTCTACCTGTTTTGGGCCCTGTCGGCCCATCATCAGGGAGAACATCTGTTGGTGTTACACAAAACAATCACATAATAGTACATAGTCAGTTGCGTATGTAGGTCAGCAGGTGGTGGTGGTTTGTTACACAGTAGATGGGTCTTCTGGGGTGTGACAGTGTGTCTGTGGGTGATTGGTGCTTAACATTTCAAGAGAGTGTAGTCTCAAAATATTGGGTACCTATCACTCAGTGAGATGGTGCCACGTCCCAGAAGAATGTAGGCCTCACTTAAGCATGGTATTTGGTTATTTTGTAATACTGTGTCAGATACTAAGGTTATGTGTTCTTTTCATGTGTGCAGGTGAGCACTTCAACCAGCTGTTATGCCGTTATGGCTCACCTGTCATAGTTTTGAATCTTGTAAAGAAACGTGAGAAAAAGAGGCATGAGAGCATGCTGAGTGAGGAGTTCAGCACTGCAGTCAAGTACCTGAACCAATTCCTGCCGCCTGACCATCACATACAGTACATAAGTTTTGACATGGCACGCGTGAACAAGGGGTCAGTATAGCCACTATTATTGCTTCAAAAAAACTGTTTTAGTTGAGCCTTGTCAAACATCAAAGTAATAAACATAAAATGCATTATTTAAGCAGTAACAGTCAGTATAATCATATGCTTTACTTACATGGAGAGAGCATCCAGTGCCCATTGAATATGAGGCTGCGTAGGGCTCGGAACTTGCCTTGATGCTTGGGAGTAGAGAAAGTGTTCTGCATCTGCCCGGAATTAAATGAAAATTTCTCGGCCCTCCATCCGGTAGGAAGACACTATTATTGCCGCTTTTTGAGATTGCAAGCCCTTCTGCAGGGAAAATTTATATGCATTTCCAGTTAAGTACAGAATCAGGACCTGTTGTGTTATTAATGCATACTTTTGTACTTGCAGGAAGGAAGCAAATGTAATGGGACGTCTTGCTCAGATAGCTAAGAATGCTGTCTGTAAGACAGGAATATTTCAGAGCCAAAAGCCATATCACTCACAGAATCCACAGTACATCTTGGGCAAACCTTTCATTGGGCTGCATGGTGTGGAGGGGCGCCTGCAAACGGGAGTGATTCGCGTGAATTGTGTAGACTGTCTCGACAGAACCAACACTGCACAGTTTGCAGTAGGGAAATGCACACTGGGTTTTCAGGTATGTAGTTGGCCCAGAATAGCACATCGCATTTTGCACAGTAAATGAATATGTTATCAAGTTATGACCCACACTCAGCTAGAAATCTGTTGCACCCATGCAGCCAAACCATGTTCATCCAGGAGACAAGTTTTTACAACCATACTTATGAAGACTTATATTAAAACAGATCTTAAAGGAAAAGGCTCAGAATAAGGGCTAGTGATAGGCTCATGTGACCACAGCAATAAATGTTCAGAGTCCCAACAGAACATAAAGTATGCAACATCTCCTCAGAACCACTGCTGTGGCAATGAGTCTCGTCACTGATGTAATTTTTTCTGTCTTGTTACTTTCTCCAGCTTGGGTAAGAATAGCCTCCTCAGCACCCCATTATTAAACAGCGTCATGTTTTTCTCTTAATGCGAGAGACCAATTTTCACATCTGTACAAAACAACATTTTTTTTTATTATCTTATTTTAATCTTTATGTTTCCAGACAGTGGGTTTGAAGATTGAACTGCAAGGTAGCCAGCATTTGTCAGTTGTAATGTGCTTTTAGTGTCTTCATGAATGCAGTTCTGTTTTGTTTCTGTTATTCCAAATATTTTAACTTCCCCACATTTTCAAAATATTTATTAGCTACTCTTATGTTATGATTTTATCTTGTATTCTAATGATAAAACATTAACACATACACCAGTAGTGCAGTAATTGAACTCACACAGGACTGGACAGGTGCCAAAGCACCGAATATTCCAGATTATCATTCGGTGCCTATACTGACCTAAGTCCTTACAGGCAATTTTTTGTTACCACTCCTTTACTTATGCTGTACAACTAAGCAGAGGAGTATTCCATTTGGATATCTTCTTCATTTGCTGGTTGAAGGTCATCAGGGTCCTCTTCTGTGTTTTCTGGAGTCTTCACAGCTGAAGAAGTGTTTGGAGTAGGAGACAAAGGGTCAGGAGATACTACAATGGTTGATAGATCTACAGACACTCTTGGATGCCTTTTTGAACATTTCCCTGAGGTCTGCCTGTTTCATTGATGGAGCTGTTTTCTGGTAAAAAGCAAAACTTCCAGTATTGGGGCTACTCCCATTTTCAGATTTTCAAGATTTCCAAATTATGAGGTGTCAGATTAATGGAATTTTGCTCTACTTAAATTTTGCTCCTACCATCGAATAGAGCTTGTGTGTTTTTCTTTGTGATGTTTGTGTTCACACAATAAATTAATATCACTAACGTGTACTAGAAGCATGCATACACATTTTGAGTCACAAAATTAGAAGGAAAAAAGGCCACTTTCGAGAGTTAGTCATAGATGTGAGGACGTGCAGATATTAAAATTGATCTTATACAAAATGGTGTGGACTGGATTCAAACAGTTCTGAATAGGGTCCAGGGGTTGGCTGCTGTGAATGTAGTAAAATTAACCTTCAAGTCTCATAACAGGCATTGAATTTCTTGACCAACTGGGCAACTGCCTGCTTTTCAAGAAAAGTGTCTGCCTTGTGGTGGTGGTTATGGCACAGAAATGCCTTCTGCCTTCTCATTTCCTCTCCTGGGGATTAAAGTATGGAGAACTCTAGATTTAACCAATTACTTTGTTTGAATGTAATTGTTTGCTGTGATAAGATGTGTAGTGCTGCCGTGTATTACAGTTGTGTGCCTTGGGAGTACTGGAGTCCCCCACGTTGGAGTTTGATTCTGACTGCGTACGGATGCTTGAGGAACTATATGAGGATCATGGAGACACATTGGCCCTGCAGTATGGAGGCTCCCAGTTGGTCCATCGCATCAAAACTTACAGGAAAACAGCTCCTTGGACTTCACAGGGCAACGACATAATGCAGACACTCAGTCGATACTACAGCAACACATTCTCAGGTGGGCTAAGGTGACTGGTGTTTCAGTGGTACAACATACATACTGAGTTTAACAAAGAACCTGCATTCATTCAGATTATATTGGTTGTTGTAAACATATAATATGTATGTGTAAGCTTACAGTAAACAGCACTGATCTGAGAAATAGAAACAATCCATCCTGTGATGACTGAATGTCTTATGTATGACACAGCTGTGTGTCCAAGTACTCTTTAGTCTCCTTCCCACAAATGCTGCAACTGCTAATGCAGAGAAAGGCATGATTACTATGTGTGTTGTTGGTAATCTGTTTCCGTGAGTTTTATTTGGAATAATGTACTTCATGGATGTTGTCCATTGTCCAGTGTTAAAAATAAAATCACCTTTTCCAGGGGCAGGATTGGTCCTGATCCTGAGGCTAGAAATAAGGTTAATACTTACTCAGTTGAGCCCATTAGGCTCAGCTAATGTCAGCGTTTGAGCAGCCAGTGTTACTTGTGTTGGCACCATACATATGCCTAGTATCTGGTAAAATTGACAGGCGGTAATAAAAATTGTGTTTGGTTATGGGGCCTGTGATCAAGACATGCCATAAAGTCAAATTAAATGCTATAAAATCTATCAATTCCATTTGTCTAAGAAGAATCATTCTTGGAATATCTTCCTAGAGGAATGGAATTTTCAAACCTATGCTTCTTCACCTTGTAGACTGTCCATGCACCATGAGTTGCATCTCAGATACTATGTTTGGTAATACATTAACAGTGTTTTGGACCTGAATTCCCGTACCAGCTGAGACACTAAGGTAAAAGTGGTCGATAGAGACATATATTATCATGATCGTCCATTATAAGCTTGGTAACAATACTTAGTTGCAACCACCGACAGTTCAACAGATGACACGTCAGAAGTAAGCCATGCTTGTCAGGCTCTATGAAAATGACCTTGGAGGTTAACCTTCAGTAACTGAAAGTATCCTTTAGCCATCAACTAATTCCATGGAGCAGAGTCCTTGAAAAGCTAACAGGTCCACAGCTGGTCAAGAAATTCCCCGCATTTTGTGGAACCCGAAGGTTAATTACCACATTTACAAGAGGCCACCACCTGTCTCTATCCTGAGCCAGCTCAATCCAGTCCATGCCCCCCCGCCCCCTTCTCTCTTCTTGAAGATCCATTTTGATATTATCCTCCCATCTGTGCCTGGGTCTCCCAGGTGGTCTGCTTCCCTCAGGTCTTCGTACCAAAATCCTGTAGGCACCCCCCCTTCCCCCATACATGACACCTGCCCCCGCCCATCGTTCTTCTTGATTTGATCACCGGGACTGTGTTTTGTGATGAGTAGAGATCATTAAGTTCCTCATTATGTAGTCTTCTCCACTCCCCTGTCACCTTGTCTGTCTTAGGCCCAAATAATCATTTAGCAATTGTTTGTTTCAAGGAGTTTGCAAAAATTGTAACCTCAGGCAGTGAATATTTTGATGCAGAAGGTGTATTAAAATGGTGAAAAATTCATTGGATTTTGAACTTCTTGTGCTTCTTAGGTAGGAAGTCCTTCTAAGTAGGAAACATGTTGAAAGGTCAGTGTACCTGTTAATCATGTGGGAAATTTTTAGTATCAAGTTATTTGAATGTCTTAGGCCAGAAAGTGTCTTAATTGGGGTGTTTTAAATGGGGTTTGCTGTATTTGTCAGTAATATTAGAATCTACCTTCAGTATATGATCCTGATGCATGGTGTGATGCTGCAGTAGTTCCTTTGTTCCACAGATGCACAGAAGCAGCACACAGTGAACCTGTTCCTAGGACTGTTTGTACATGATGAGAACAAGCCTCCCACCTGGGAACTGATGACAGACTCATATGAGTACAATATAATCCTGGTGCATAGTGTGATACCACAACAGTTCCTTTGTTCCACAGATGCAGAAAAGCAGCACACAATGAACCTGTTCCTAGGACTGTTTGTACCTGATGAGAACAAGCCTCCCATCTGGGAGCTGATGACAGACTACTATCTCCATCATCCAGAAGCTCTCGGACAGAAGAAAGTGAGACGGTACTGTATTTGCAATGTAATACCAGGTGACTGAAAAAGCAGCTTTATGATTTTGAAGGCACAGAGAACTTGAAGATAACATTATTGCATGCAAAGAATGCTGCCACTGGCTGTTGATGATTTGAAGCACTTTGATTGATTTAGAGCTATTGTGTGGGCTCAATTGTTGAGCGTGATAAACTTTATCCTCAAAGTAAATTCTGTAAGTGCAGTAGTGGCCATTGTGATTGGAGAAAGAATTAAATCATATTGTGTGTCGTATCAGGGCATCATGTTGGTGCTGCATCTTTAATGTAAGTTTACTGAAAACTGCGGTAAGGTATTTGTGCTCTAAACCATCACTGTTTCTGTATCTGAGCCAGTGCAATCCAGTTCACATGTACACAGTGTTTGTGTAAGATTTATCTTAATATTATCTTCCCATTGCCCAAATAGACCATTCTGTTTAGGTTTCCAAGTACACTTATGTTAATATGCTAATCATTAGATTTTGGTGCCCAACCTGAGGTTGTGACCCAAATTAGGGGTGTGGAAGTCCTCATGCAATTCATAAGTAGTGATGGGAAGAAGTCTGTTCTTTTGTAATGCTATAAAATGACCAAAAAGTTTCAACTGAGAATTAGGAAGTCTGATTAATGGCCAGTTTATTGTAATATTAAAAAGAAATGTTTAAAAACATAGCACCAGCCAGTGGATATTTCTCATTGCAATCACATTGTAATGAATTGTACAGTCACAGACCTTAGAGAATCATTTGTGTAATATGGTCTCTTGTGGCAGAGTCCCTCGGAGTCAGTGGTGGAATGCTGAGGTGCTGCAGTGCTTGCCTCTAGCCTACAGTGTAGTTTTCAAGAGCTGCAGTGAAATTGTGCAGGTAGACAGAGATGAGGAAATGGTGGATGGCTACATGGACTACCACCGCCCATATGAATTCAGTGTGCTAAGTGAGATGTTTGCATACAAGATTAGCCACTCTGTCAGGTAAGTGGTGCCTTATTCCTACTGAATTTGATATGATGATTGTGATGACACCACACAACACATTTATGGTACAGGTTCTGTATCCCAAATGTGCATTGCTTTTTCACCCTGTTAGATTTTAAAGCAGACATGGGTGTGTAATTCATATGGCAAATTGTGCAATTGTATGACCCCTAAAGCAAGACTGAAATATGGTATATGTATTTTTAATCTTCCACTGAAATGTCAGTGACTGTATGGCAGCCCCATCTCATAGACTGCCCACTCGTTCACTAAACACGAAGTACATATATGTAACAGTTTATTTATAAATAATTTTGGACATAAATACAAAAAGGTGACAAAAATTTGCAGTGCAGTAGTAATGTGGAAGTTAGTGAACTGGCTATCGATGTCATTACAGCCCTGCCTTTAGCAGATGTGGTCCCTGCAGAAGCCACTGGCTTTGGCACTTGTATGCAAGTTGAAAACTTGGATACATAAAATCAAATACTGTGGCTGAAAAAACTGAATATAAATGGAAGGTCAGTATTCTTGAAATTTATGGTTGGCAAAATTTCAGTTGGTGAGGGGATTACTGTGCTAGCCTCTGTTAAAGTGTTCTTTCTTGTCTATTTTTTGTGTCTCTTGATATCCTTGTTTCATTTAGTCTCTTTTCCATCATGTCTTCTTTTCTTTCCTTTCCTTCTAGCTCTTTCTTTCTATATTTTCCTTCCTTCCTTCCTTCCTTCCTTCCTTCCTTCCTTCCTTCCTTCCTTGCTGCATTGCTATTAAACCTTGTTCAAGGTTTTTTGTATTTTTCTTACCTAGACTGTTTATAATGTGCTAATTGCATTTTAGGGACTTCATGCCTAACTTTACGACCGACTTCAGTCCATTTGCAGTGCGTATTCGGCCAGGTCGGCGAAGGGAAGAGACATCTTCCAAAGGTGGAACAATGAAGAACCCGTCCCTTACAGGACAGAGCTCTACCAGTTCAACAACCTCCAGTGACAGGTTTACAATGAAATTCATGAACTTCGATTTGAGCCCGATGTAAAGTGAGGGTTATGGTGGACTGATAGGAAAGTGGAAATTTTCCTTATAACATTTAGTAGGGCCAGGTTAATGTAGTCAGTACAGTGACTTACTATGGGCTGGACAGTTCGAGGTTCGACACCGGGTGGGGGGCAAGATTTTCTGCATCTGTCCAAATGAGGCCTAGGCCCAACCCAGCCTCCTGTACAATGGATACTGGGTCTTTTTCCAGGTGGTAAAGCAGCCAGGGCATGGCATTGGGCTCCCACCATCACCTAGTGCTGAGGTTAGGCATGGGTAGGGCTATACCTCTACCCTTCTCTCTGTGCCTCCTGTGGCATGTTATGTAGTGACCTATACCTGTTACCTTTACCAGTAACAGGTAGTATGTACACTAATATCATATTTTACTGAATATACTCAGTAGTTTAAGAGGCATAATATGGGGAAATATTTCCTCCCTGTAATGCCTTTGTGCCATACACTTCATGCAAACAATGCATAAAAATTAAACATATCATAATGGCATGTGACAGAAGCCACAATAGTCATGTAGGACTTGTCCCTCCATACTCTTTAAGTAAATCTACTGTTGCTTCCAGTTCAAGCTCAGAGACCGATGACAGTGGTGAAGAAGACAATGGTCATAATACTGATTCTCAGCTTACACCCTCAAAAGATAGCTCATCCAGACTTCTCACATTTGAATCTCTGTTCCGTTCCATGAGACAAGTTTATGGTGTGGAGATTAAACATCCTAAGGAGTCAGACATACGCATGTACACAAGGTATGGCATATTAAAGCTTCATACAATGACCTATCTAAAACAGAATCTTGGATTATACTGAAATGTGGTTTTTATTAGAAGATTTCATTGGTGCTGAGAATATGGAGTAAAAATAGATATTAAATTACCATTAATATAACATGCTGTTTAATGCAGAAGTGAAAAGGAGGAACAAGAACATAATGGAAAACAGTCTGTTGTAATGTTCTGCCTCTTCTGGTAATAAAATTTTGCTCCTGTACTTTAAGGAACATTGCCATCATAAATGGGAGTGTTCCTTACAAAATGTGACAAAATGCATTGGTGAATTACTGGAAGATGATTAAAGAGAGAGAACTGAATATGTGTGTTGTAATGTGAAAGGCGTATGAAACCCAGATGCTGATATCACAGTGTTAATGAGGATTTTGTGTACTCTGTTTTCAGACATGTTCTGATTGGCCGCTCTGCAATGGAGACAGATAAGGGGACTAGTATTTCAAAGACAGTTAAGCTAATTCAGAAGAGTGCATTCTCACTGGACACCTCATTCCAAGTGATGCCACCTAAAGTGAACAAGGCATCACAAGAAATCTATCATCAGTATGTGGAGAGGGGTAGATTAGGGGCTTCTGAGCCAAGCTCAGTGGACCTGATGAAGTATCAGAAGTATGCCAGTAACAGTATGCTGCAGCGTGATGACTGGGATGATTCACTTCAAAACTTCTGCTGAAAGGTGGCATTATATGGAGACAACATGATTCCTGATCTTGTGTAAATTATGTACCGTATTTACTGCCTCATAAGATGCATTTTTGTCCTGAAAAATATCCCCAAAAAAATCACCCCATGTCTTAATGCTGCAAGGTGTTAAGGCTATGAAATCTGCAGAACTACCTTGCTAATTATTGGGTGTGTTTTATTGCTTGTAGTGTCTTATGAGGTGGGAAATATGGTTTATATTACATTGACATATCTGTGATTTATGAGAGTATTGTAATGTTTGTATATATTAACTAAGTTAAGCAGAGTCTCTCTTGAGAAGTAAATGGTAACTCAGTTGTGATATTCCATGCCATTTATGGAACCTGTACCTGTTACTGTGTTCATAAGAGTCATTCATTGGAACCAGTTCTGAACTACTTGAATCCACTCCACATCCGTAGAGCCTACTTCTTTCTCCTGCAGTCCATGCTTGTGTCTGTCAATTTCTCTATTGCCTTCAGCACTACCACCCAAAACGTACGGATTTTGCATCTTTTCTAGGTATGCTGCATGCCCTGCCATCTCATCTCAATTTGAACACTCATATTTTGGATACAGTATGACTTTTGAAGCTCCAGATTGTTGCAGGGTTCTGTGGCCTCCTGGTAAATCATGTCTCTTGCGCCCTAGTAGCCTGCACACCACCAAGATTTTAAACATCTCCCTTCCCTTGGGGTGGAAGATGAAGTTCACACTTATCGAAATACAAAATAAAATTAATGTTTCATATATTTTAATCAGCACATTTTGCTGTAAGGGACAGGAGGGCAGACTATGAGCTGTTTGATAGCAAACATTTTCATCATGTGTAAACTGCTCCCAATCTAATTGTACCATGCATTTTATTATGATATTGCCTAAAAAATTCCAACAATATGTGTTATATGGCAAATGTTGGAAATTTTTAGATAATAACTGCTCCCAATTTCTTTGTGATAGCAATGTGCGCTGTTCAAATTCTTGCCAGAGCACACTTGGCCCCTAGTTAAATTGTGGGTAGTACATCAACATAGGTATGCCATTAACATGAAATCTGCAGTGCTTAAGTAGGCTTTGTCAGTGGCGCATGGAATCTTTTGTTTTCATATTTAGCGCAGTTTGTTTTATTTTCACCTATGTGTTGGTTGTGGGGCATAAGACACGCCCGAATATGGATCCAGTTTCGTCCGTAAAATGTCTGTTGGTCCGTAAGCAATTGTGCAGACTATGCCTTCTCTAGTGTGGGCAATCTGTGTCACGGATCGTACGTAAACGACTACAATATTTAATACATTTTCCGCTCCTGTGATGAATTGCAGTGTACCACGGATAACAGCTCCGTAAGCATGCTACATACCTTTCAGAACTAGATCGGGTCGGAGTTTATAAGTTTTAACACCAGGTAGAACATCGGTAGTTCTCTTCCGGCAGACATGTTAGTTACGAAGTTGTAGGCAACGTGAGTTGATTATACTAACTTATTCCCGTTTTGTGTTAATCTTACTTTCATATGCATTGCATTTTCTCATATTTGTTGGTTGTAATGTTATAGTCATATAGCTTATGTGGATAATGAAATGTTAAAGACTTTTTCAAGCTTATCGTTTTTCATGAGCACGAGGTTTTAGGTGTGTAGATTTCACCATTCTGTTGTAGATAATCCACAATGCAGATTTTTGTAAAAACTTTGACGGGGAAGACCATAACCCTCGAAGTTGAAGCATCGGACACCATTGAAAATGTCAAGGCAAAGATTCAAGATAAAGAAGGTATTCCGCCTGACCAACAGAGGTTGATCTTTGCGGGAAAGCAGTTGGAAGATGGCCGCACGTTGTCGGATTATAATATTCAAAAAGGTGATTTTGCATTACGTTGTATTTGGTATTAACAACCCATGTGCGTTCTATGCAAGTTACTCTTGGAAAATATATGCACGTATTAAAAGATGGTGTATCATAATTTCTAGTAGAAGTCGTTTATGTTACGGCAGTTTGACATTTAACAGAAGTGAACCACGAGTACTTCAAAAATCGCTAATCTCGCTAGAACCAGACCTAGAGCCGATTAATTCTTGTGCTTGAAAGGATACTACAGGTAATGCGAAGGTCTGTAAGTAAAGTGGAATTGTAGTGGCAGAGTGCTTAATGGGGCATGGAGTTCATCATATTAGTACTGACTTTAATGCATTATGATTGGTGACTCCATTGAGTGGAATAATTCTTGAGGACCCAGTGGCTGCTTAGGTAATCCAGAAATTTCCAGCACATGGAATACGTCAAAGGAATCTTCACCCCCCACACCCTCACTTGTATGTAGGGTGTCTTCTATCCATCATAAGCACACTGCTGCACTATGCATTTTGGTTAAATAGGGAAGTATTTTTAAGGGTTGTGTTGATTGTATTGCAGTCTGAGGTAGGAGGTTCATTATATTCTATGTCCATATCATGAGACTATCTAATTTAACTTTTTGAGCAGTTGATAAGTTATATAATTGAAAAATGAGCTGCTTTTACTAGACCTGAAGTTGAGATCATTGACATGCTAGAATATGTAAATGAAGCTGAAGATCTAGATGCACAAAGACACTGCAGATATTTTATGTTCCAAGATACATTGCAGGCAGTAGAGTGGAACATCTTGGAACCAAAGTGGCATCTGTTTGTTTTTAAAAGTAATTATCAAAACCAACCTGTGGACACCATCCTCATCCAATTACATTCATCTTCCACACCTTGCTTGTCTTCCAAGTTCTGACATTGCATTTTCTTAAACGTATATTGTAATATTTTGTATTGTACATACATAGCCCAAGGTGAGGTCAAAGAGCAAAGTGCAAAAAGCTTTTTGAAGGATGAAAGCACTTGGAATTGCAGGTATGCAACTGACTACTTTTTGGCAGTGTAACAGTATGTTTATGTTTAATTTAACTTGCTTACAGAATCCACTCTGCACTTGGTTCTGCGTCTTCGTGGTGGTGTAATTGAACCGACACTTCGAATCTTGGCGCAAAAGTATAACTGTGACAAGATGATATGCCGTAAGTGTTATGCCCGGCTTCATCCAAGGGCAACAAACTGCCGCAAGAAGAAGTGTGGCCACACAAACAACATTCGCCCCAAGAAGAAGCTCAAGTAAATGACAGGAATGTAAATCTATGATAATTAAAGAGATAAGAAAGCAGAAAAGTGAAGTTTTATTTTGATTTCAAATTGTGAAGTGTTTTCTTGGATTTAATTAAACACAGCATTTGTAACTGCTTCTGTAACATTGAGTTTCTTTTGTCCCTTAATTAGACTTGCATATTACCATTAGCCCCTAATCCCCTTGATTTTGATATTGAACATCCCAGTTGGCATATGTATACAGGGTATATATTTCCATTCCTCAGAGAGGAAATCAATCGCAACCAACACTTTTCTTCGCTTTATTAAAAATTATTGTCACTCAGTGACTTTTAATAAAGAAAAGAAAAGTGTTGGTTGTGACTGATTTCCCGTCAGAGGAATTGAAATATATACCTTTGATTTTGAGTTGTGCAAACTTTGGTTCAATGGAGTATAGGATCTGTAAAGGGTGGCGCGCATGTAGAGACCATTTGATGAACCTTGATGCGAGACTGAAGTTCTGGAAGTGATGCAGATGAAGGTTCTTGTCTGCTGGAATGTGACATACATATGTTGGCATGTGGCCCAAACATACTGCCTCCATCTTCAGGGTGGGAAAAGAAGGGTAGTCTTTTTTAAAATACTACATAGTATATTGGGTTGAAGATTGTGGGTGTACTGGTTTGGAAAAAAAAGTGTTCTGGACAGGAAAAAATGGCAAGGATTGCTTGAGCAAGCCAAAACCCATTCACAATTGTAAAGCTTAAGAAGAAGGTTATATTGGGTAAGGATGAGAAAAGCAATGGCACAGGCAGGCCAGTGGGAATAGAGATGCTGTGGTGCGGGATGGGGCCATAGTTGTAATATGCACGTAAATGGAAAGTGGTAACAGAAGATCGTTCAGGTGCGCAGGAGATGAAAGGGTGTGAGAGACGTGGGATGAAGTGTAGAGAACCATGGTGAGAAGTATAAAATTCAGGGGTAGAAAGGAACGGAGGAGATGACCAACCACTGGATGGATTGTGTTTTGAAATGCTGTCAGTTTGGGGCCCTGAAAAGGGTGGTAAGGCTTGAAGGTGGGTATGACAGAGGAGAGGAAGTGCCAGAGAACTCTAGGATCAAGCAGAGATGCAGGAATGTCTCAGAATAACAGACCTGAGAAGGTGAGAGGACAGGGAAGGAAGTGGTAAAGGTCTGTTGAAGACAGTTGTTGTCTTGAAGGTTGGGTAACTTTCCATAATGTTCAAAATTATTTATCACAGGGGGAGACTTCTTGTTTCCTTCTGGGATAATAAGAGGTTCTGGCCCAAGAAGGGCTGTTTTCCCTGTTCATGTCCTTGGCATGGAGCTTGATCTTTGTTGCCTCCCTGATGATGTGACAGATGCATCAGGATTTGGTGGAGGGCTGTGGTGTTCTGGCACTGGATATGATGCTGTTGGTGCTGTGCTGCACCACTGCTGACTTGACTGGCTGTCCAAGTTGGATTTACTGGTGATGCACTTTAACCCTTCCTACTGCTCAGCCCCGTTTTCTTCACTTCCCAGAATTTTCACATCCTTTTGTCCCCTATACACTCTAAAAATCTTTCGTTACCCCTTAATTTTTTTGAACATTCCATATGTGACCCTGCTTGCCTACACAGTGTAACAACTGCCACTGCCTTCCCGGTCTTTCCCACATATAATACATTTTTCCATGCAACTGAGTCTCCTTTGATTGTTCTGAAGATGGCAGCAGTATGCTTATCACTTTTATACAGGTTTTCACATGGTGTCATATCCCAGCAGACAGGACTCTTCATCAGTACCAGCATGGGAACCTCAAGTCTCGCAAAAAACTTTAACGTACGGGTATAATGTAAGATATGCTGAAACCTACACACATATAGATGCAATTTGGTGGCATGTGAAGCTTTGTCTTTCAATGTCTTTGAGTCAATGGGATGTGCAAAGGCTGGCACACAGATGCTGTTTCATGAAACATGAAACATTTTCTGTGAATTGATTCAGTCGGAGGAGTGACTGTTGCATCTAACAATGCGTACATGCACACACACACACACACACAAGGGACTTGATGAGCCATGGACTAATTCAGTGAGTGGGATAGTGGGTTCTGTATTTTCTTTATCATCAAATAAAAGCCATCCAATACAACTGTCAACTGTACTGGACATTTTTGTCTCACAATCAGTAGCAATACAATGGTATGTGTATGACTGTAAAAATATTATCTGTAGTTTGTTGCCAAGGCATTATCCAATCTATATCAGGATTGATTAATGGTGGATTTCTGCATATGGTTATGTGTCTGTACTATATAAATTGTGAGTCATCAAGGCATGGAAGAAATGATTTCAGAAACCAATGATCTTTGAAACACATTTTTACTTTTATTTGCTTATTCATTTATTTATGGTTTATTCTGTTTCTGTCTTAAAATAGATAATAGGAACAGCTTAGGTAGAAAGTGACTATTCATGGCCCAGAATGTTGAGTTTGATTACTGGCAGAGGCCAGTATATTTCTGTTCCTTGCCATATCCAGCTCACCCTGCTGGCCTTTTGTGGCTGAGGTGTGTTTCTGCAGTAGTAAAGCGACCAAATGTGGAAATGGTATTGCCTTCATCTCATGGCGTGGCATGGGCATGGGGGAGATTTACCGCTGTGTGCCTTATTGGCTCTTACTGACACTGTGTTCAGAAACAGATAGAATTATTTTTTGCGTTTTACTTTCTTGCTGTTTTATATTTTGTTGCTGTCATTTTCTTGTTTTTAGGAGTGTTAATTCCTCAGTTCTTATTTGTTCACATCATCCTAAATTATTCACCTGAATTACATATTGATTTAACCATTTTTCAGTGGGTATTGATAACTTTGCCTTTTATCTTTATTTAACCATTTAAATAACAGTGATAACTGTACATACCACATCTTGAATGTTTAAAGAGAGCTGCATTTTTCCTAGCATGTATGTAGATGCTGCATGATTCTCAGACACAGTTATTATTTCTGTGGACGGAATTACTGGTAGTCAGTCTTTGTGAAGAGAAACCATATGTGTACTGTGATGTAGAAACAGTTTCTAAATACTATTGACATTCACTTCTTCGTTAAAATAATTAATTTTTTAACTGTTTGCTTCAGTAGGCTTTACTACTTTAGTCCTGTTAATTGCATATATAGTGGACAAAATAATGCTGAGGAAGGTTTTTCTCCAGACACTTTGGTTTTTACTTGCTTATTGTCATTTTACCATTGTCCCATACTTGTACATTGGGCTGTTACTGTCATGTGTCAAATGATTAGCTCAGACTTGGATTGTGGGGAGACAGTAGGTGTTAGCCGGACATTGCACATGCATTCTGTTCTGTAGTCCGAGAGACAGCATACATTTGTTGGTGAAGTGAGCAAGTAGTAATGGAGTGAGCACAGAATACAGCAACATGTGGAAGCAGCACAGAGAGGGAGATGATTTCTAACATGTGAAGTGCTGTTATAGACAGAGAAGAGTAACCATTTGATGGGGCCTCTGAATGAAGTCACTGGAAGTGTAGCTAAACAGTTTAGCATTCTACAAGGAGCACAAAGTATGCCTGGAAAAGAAAAATATAGAAGAAATAAAGTTAATAGGCTTTGTTGGATGTTATTGAATTGTATAGTGGCGTACATTGTGACCTTGGAGGGAAGTAACTGGAATGGAGAGTCAAGTGAGCATCCCTAAAACATTACTTCAAAAGACATGAAGGTGTGGACATATTTCCTGTACATGGCACTTAGTTCAGTGTTTGAGGCATACACATGCCAGATTTTAGAAATCTCACAGTTTATTGGTCTGGCAATATTCATATTTATTCCACTGTATTGCAAGTTTGTTCTGCATGGAGAATGAGTGGAAATGACTGCACGTCAGTGGTCAGAATGGCTGGTGGGTGGACATTACAGTTGCCATCTCAGCGTCAGGAATAAGTTACTTTTAGTGAAGTCATGTGTTTTTAACAATGCAGAAAGACGCTTGAGCAGTGTTTTGTGGTCATAGAGGCTAATTCTGTTTTCCTTCCTCTTCCACGTTATTCTTCTCCCCTTCTTTCTTCTTTTTCTTCAGTGTCCTCGATTGGACAATATTCTGGTTCACTACAGAAGATGATATGAAATGAACTGGCAACAACATACTTGAGATAACTGTCCTGAATTTGGAGTAAATGAGGAAAACCACTAATATGAAAACTGTGGCTAAAAATGAAAGGCACACATCGCCTTGATTTTATAGCCACCACAGAGAAGGTCATCATGGCATTTTTGTACCTAATACAGAAGAAAGATTTCTATTTTTGAATTCCTTAATTTTAATGCTACGATCTTACAAAGCTAGGGCGTCTTCAACTGACCCTTTGTGTAGTGTCATACTTAAAACTTACGCAGAGATTTCACTTAAATTTATGGAACTCTAAGATTATTCTCCATGTGCACAAAACGCTGCTGCTGCTTGGTACCAATCAGCTCAAAATATTTTATTTTACCTTCTCCTATCTAAAATCCCACAAGACTTGAATGCACAAGATTGTAACCCTATCTGTTACTTTCATGGGCATGACACTTATATCTCACTTTAAGATAATGAACTGGATTGAAGATGTTTGAGAGTGCTAAAGAGAACAAATGGACATAACAAAGTGGCGCTAATTAGAGGATGGAAATGGTTACATAATGAGGAGCTTCGTAATTTGTGCTTCTACAACAAATATCAGTGACGAAACCACGGAAGGTGAGGCAGGTAGCAAAGATGAGGAGATGGGAAACTTGTGAGATATTAAAGTCGGAAAACCGGAAACGATGAGGTCACTTGGACGATCCAGGCGTAAATGGAAGTATAACGCAAAAATAAATATTATCTTTGGAGAAACGGCGTGTCAGGGCTTGGAAAGAACTGAATTCAGCTGGCACAGGATACATGGTCAATCTGTTGTCGGCCTTTTGTGAACCCTGAACAGCTGTAGATTCTTCAAGAAAAGAACTTAACACTGTAGTGTCGGTTAAACATATCTGAATTTATAACACTACGTAAAGAGGTGATGATCCTGGCTGCGTTCAGATATGCCATCAGACTGCCTAGAGAAGTCGCTGTCATTGACTGTCTACAGCTACGGATCCCTTCAGCGTTTATAAAATATCGAATACGTATTTCCTCCTTTCGGACTTTAATTTTCACCCCCCGTGGCGTGACTGCGGTGTATGATGGTCGTAGAAAGAAATTAAGAGTAATGACAAGGTAAGGGTGGCAATTAGCATTTTAAATTAGCTCCATACTACGCTGTTAAGTGTGATGGATGTTTTGATTAGATGGCGATAATTTGCAGTGTTTCATTTCTGGGGCTAGTGCGTGCTGTGACGTCACGAATATTGCTGAGAACTATTGAGTTCTAAGGTGAGATCTCATTTCAGCCTCGCGTTGAATCTTATCCTTCATTATAGATGTGCGAACGCATCATGTGAATGTATGTGACTTTGCTTTCGGGCATACCGGAACATACTGTGCTGTTGGACGCAAATGTCACGGCGGTTTTTGTGTAGTAGGCCTAAATGCAATTAAGTCGCACAACAGGTAAGTGCTTCGCAGTGAGGCCGACGAAAAAGCACTATCAAACAGAAGATGATGAAGAAGGTGGTGTTGATGATGACATTGATGATGATGACGACGATGGTGATGATGATAGCATGGTAGAGTTCACCCTAACCTGCCATGAAGACACAGATGGGAACTATCCTGCCATGAAGACACAGATGGGAACTATAGGTATAGCTGTAATCTTTCTTTAACCTCGGTGCTACAGGGGAGTGGGTGGTTGACGCCACGCCCCGGCCGCTTTATCCCTGGGTATGACCCGGTACTCATTGTACAGGAGGCTGGGTGGGCCCCAGGTCCCTGGACAGGTACTGAAAATTCCGCCCAGGATTCGATCCCCGGGCGTTCCAGCCCGTAGCGAGTCGCTATACCGACTACGCCATCCAGGCCCATGATCCTACAACTACTACTACAAATAATAATAATAATAATAATAATAAACAGACAGAGAAGTTACAGCAAATAGGCCAGATATAATAATTAAAAACAAAAAATGGAAAACATGCATACTGATAGATGTGGCAATACCAGCAGACAAAAACGTTGTGCAAAAGGAAGCAGAAAAGAGGTTAAAATACAAGAGTTTATGTATAGAGATACAACGAATGTGGAACCTGAAGTGTACAATTGTACCAGTAATAATTGGAGCCACTGGAATAGTAACGAGAAGCTTAAAGAAAAATTTGGAAGCTATACCAGGAAAACATTCAATAGATTCACTACAAAAGACAGCTATACTTGGAACATCACACATAATACGGAAAGTTCTGCAGTGTGAAGCTTGAAGCCTGAGCGGTGGGGATCACTGCTGGTTCAAGAGACGTACCAGGAAGAAAAGGCCTGTGACAAGAGAGACACACACACATAATAATAATAATAATAATAATAATAGCAATAATAATAGCAATAACAATAATAATAACAATAATAATGGCAATAATAACAATAATAATAACAACAACAATAATAATAGTAATAATACCAAGAAGGATTGATGGGTGCAGTAAGACGGAATATGAATATCCATAGGCTCACAGAAGAGGTTACCACAGGCACGGACAGGTGTAGAAACTTAGCTCTGGGTGAAGGAGAACCACCACACAGTGGCAAATTCTTGGATAAATGAATAATAAAAATTATAATTATAATCTGAGACGAGTGAAAGTAAGAAAGAGGAAACAAGACAGAAAATTGCACAGTTAGCATTACAAATGCCTTATTTCGTCTAGCTACATAATCTGTCATGGGTGTCGGATGTGTTTCCCGAGGGTGAAGCGGCCGGGCATGGCCTTGACCACCCACCACCTTCTGGCGCCGAGGTTATATCTCTACTCACCCTCTGTGTCAATCATGGCATGTGACGGGGTGAACTTTACCTTTTATACAATCCCAGTAATTGACAGCATCACTTAATAACACATATTTTTCATCTAATAAATGAACAGCGGTCTGGCATACAGGAAAAAAGAACTGTACAAAATTTTGTTCGGATGGCGTCCAGGGAATACACCACTAGGAAAGCCTGGTCTTCGGGTCACAGGGTGAAAAGCTGCGTTCCGGATTGGACAGGCTGATTGTCCATTTCAATAAAAGGTGCTTGTGAACATGATGATGAATTTCTTTAAAAGCGAGGAATTTACAGACAGCTGAATAGCTAGCGCCAGCTCACACGGAACTCCGTTCGCTGGAGTTGTAAAATAACATCATGGTTCTAAACTTACACGAGAGTGGTGTACTCTTATTCTTAGCGTGTCGCACCAGTTGGACTTTGTCCACTGTCTGATTAACCTTTTAAGGCCCAGCGGTAACTTTACATACCATCAGGTTTAATATTAAAAAATTCTACGTGATGCCTACATTGCGTTTATGTGTTTTGTACGGATCTCAGAACAAACAGCAACTTTTGCCTTATAACACATTAAGAGACTGGTTTTTATAACCGAAGTGGAGAGTGTTTACAGCGCGGTACGTACTGAGTCCTTATATAAAACAGATACGCTTCGTCTGTAAAGGGTTAATATACAATATTCCAAGAACAAGACATTTTAGAGACTGGCTCTATCTACGTCCTGTGCTGAGAAGGGGTTAGCAACCTATTCGTTTGAGGCCATTAGACACAACCACTTTTTGTCTATGGTCTCAGTAACCATCAGGTAAAAAATGGGGCTTAGTTGAGGCGTTCTTGGCCTATTTTAAGGTACACGTAAGCCATGACAGTTCTCATGGCAACACGAACGAGGCTGTATGCTGCTACCGAGTACATTCTAGAGTGTTACAGGTACTGCATGAGCCATATTTGGATTCAGGTTTTCTGTTTTATGACGCCGTTATACATAGTTAACTATTTACATGTGGATACGGTATTACATTCAAGAACGCTTCAGTATATTTCGGGACCGCTGTGAGAACTTCTTATCTCTTTTCCAAATATTAACTACGAATACTTGTTTGGAAAGACTTGTTAATATTTAACAACCATACAACACCATGCGCGACTACAGTAACTGCTTCATATATTGAAAGAACATGTACTTATTATACATGAGCCATATTGCTGCGGTCATCAGCTGCGGCTAAACGCCATCAGATAGCGGCGGATAACTTTCCCTGCGAATACGCAACACGTTGATGCTGGGGCACAACGTAACTCGCATTCCACCGCAGAGGTCGACAGCTGTATCGATCAGGGCGGTTTGCAGTGCCACCATGCCGCTGCCATCAGTACTAAAGCTCGCAATTGTTTCAGCACTGTGGCACGGCATGAAAAAAAAAAGAGCGTTCGTATAACAGGAGTGGCGCAACGCTTTCGTATAGATACTATCATCAAGCAGTATATCAAACTGATAACAACACACGTTAATATAATACCTATAGTGATACGATAAAGTAGGATAAAAGGGATCCTCACAATAAGCTTAATCTCTCGGTAATAGCTATATCAAACACAAACGGAGGCAAACATCGCGGACAAGGCGTACCTGTGTCTGTGTAGAGAAAGCAGCAAAACCATATACAAATTGGAAATATACTGAATTTCATTATGACATTTAAAAAATGGCGGAACTTGCAGGGAGTGAATATTTAGGAAGTATTTCTTTCAAAAAACGGGCTGATAGCAGACCACCTTAGTGGAGCACTTGATACAGGATACTTACCTCAATACCGAACGTAATAAATACTTGTTTCATAAGCAGGTAGCCAACTTTCAGGAAAGCATTTCATTAGAAAAGTTCTAAATGATTATAACCTGTATTTTGGTCTGTAACTCGTGCTGTTTGGTTATAAAACCCCGGCCGTGATAAATTGCTAGTCCCTGTACTGCTTATGTGCAATTGGTCGATGTGCAGTTCGCCGCGATTTTGCGGCAACTTCTCTGACACGTATGTAAGACGTGTAAGCGTAGTCTGCAGGCGGTAGGGTGTCGTTAAATTTTCATTTACCGCTTCTCATATCAGACCTGTGATGTTAATGACCATTACTGTACTGCATAGACAGCCACTGGACAACACTCTGAGGTATTTTATACAAAGTTTCTCTTAAATATTATATGTTTTACAATAGCGCTTAAATTCTATTACTCACTACTTTGTAATTGGCAGTTAAATAATTTCATACGTAAGTAATATGTTATTTGTTTAGTTATCAGGATTGTTAGTTAGTTGCTCGTTTAATTTAGTTTTGTTGACTCTCACTGACTAAAGCTGTGGTACCAGACTTCGAAAATGTGTTTATCAAAATCAATCCCCATGACCTGTCTCCTGAATATCCATTTTAATGTTATCCACAGAATTCTTGGATTTCCCGAAGGTTCTTCCACAGAACTCTGTATGCATTCTTCGTCTCGCTTATCTCGGTCGTACGACCGTTCGATTGTAACCTCCCTGATTGCAGTAACCTAAAAATACTAGGTGATCTGTACAACCCAAGTTAAGTTGTCCGTCGCGACGAAGCTCCCTAAGTTGCTCATTTACTTCATCACTCTTAATTAGAAATATATTTTAGAACACTTGGTTTTCAGACGCGTGTAATTTAAAAGCTGCCTTCTAAACGAGAGGCCACATTTCACGCACATCCAGAAAGAAAATTGAAACCCGAGTATTTTTAAACCTTAATATTCAGCAGCTTTGAAAGCAGACCTGAAGGTAACTTTCTTGGAATTGAGTAATGAGGAACATCTTTAGATTTGATTCTTTTCCTAGTTTCATCATACAGTTCATTTCCATTTTCTGCGTTCTTTTCGGAAAATGAAATATCGAAAATTCTCAAAAGATTCATTAGGCATACACTTATTTGTATGATACATTTCTTGCTTACTTTGTTTTTGTGTAGTGTCCGATTTGTTTTGTGTGTGTGTGTGCGCGCGCCTATGTGTGCATGCGTGCGTGCTCGCGCGCGCATTTATTTTTACCTCTACTTAAATTTCATTCGACTATAGGATGTGTGTCTGGAGGATGTAAGTAAAATAAATCTTAAAGAGATCCAAAGTATGCACAGTGTTACCGTATATTTATCATACTTTGTCTTTTAGTTCCCTAAAAAAGACAAAGTTTGATAAATATACGGTAACACTGTGCATACTTTGGATCTCTTTTACTGTATTGAGCGTATGCACGGAAGTGAACAACATAAAAAAATAAATCTTGTATTTACATTCTTTAAATATACGTCCTACACTTATAATTAAAAACCGTATCAAGACTAATATTAACGCAAAAATAACCACAATCAAATTTAAAAAGGGGCACAGAAATTTATTTACGGACACAACTTCATGGAAAATACAAGAATTTTATAGGAAAAAATTGAGAACCCAATTCCATAAAATTAAAAACATTTCAAAGCGTGCAGTTTGTAGGCGGGAGTACTGCCTATATTTTTAGCAACAGTTTTAGCACAATATTTTATACAGTTTTCAATAATTTACAACATGAGTCGGTTTTTAAGCCCGACATTTTAATTTGAATATGATTCGTAAAGAACGACATCTCACTTTACTCTCCACACGATGTTTGCACGACAGTATTTTTCCTCAAGGTGTTTTTAAGCGGTAGTACCTGACGATAGCCGGTATTAATCCCGAAACCTGTCGTGCTGAGCGATGATTAATTATAAAGATTGATATATGAAAGACGATGTGTGTTATTTTCTGTCATTGTATGAATTCACAGCGGGGTATATAAACTAAATTTTAACACAGTCTGCATAAACGAGTACCTGGTGGGATGGTGCTGACAAGATCCGCCTGATTGAAACAGGGACTAGTGCTGGGATTTTTTGCACAGAGTAATGATATTTCGGGTTCATTAAAATTCATTGAATGCGTGAACTAATATTTTCTTGACAAAACAGACGGAGTTAGTTGGATGTTTATTTACCTAGCTAGATACTGAGTGTGTAATAGAATTTCCATTAGACGTAGGCCGTTTTAAGTGTCACATCTGCCTGAAAATCAGTTCTCTTTGCCATTCCAATTCTCTGTATCCTCACTCTTTAGGTCTGCAAAATATTAAATTATAACAGGTCTCTCCAGAAGCTACAAAAAGTAATCTCTCCGAATTGCTCTGTCACACAGAGAGACACATCTTCTGAAAAATGGTCCAGAATGCAGCGACTATCATTTGTCTTCTGGTCGCCATGACGTCAAGGCTCATTAATTCTTGCCTGTGCTCAAATTGTGAAACAAAAAATAAACCAAATGATTCTTTGCAAGTTTTTAGCGCGTCCAGTAGGAGCGCTAGTGAGCACTGGTTGTGCTCGGAGGCGGTAAGGGGCTTGAGTTATAGGCGGTAAGGGGCTTGAGTTATAGGCGGTAAGGGGCTTGAGTTATTAGTGGTTGGGGGCGGAAAACTTTCGGCCTTGAAGTTATGTGATACTAGCCCTTGGACAGGGAAAAGTTTGGAAGGGACGATCTGAAGCATAAGGCCGCCTGTATGCACGTGTGTGTTTATGTGTGAGTGTGTATTTCTTATTGATAAGAGAATCTGTGTATCTGAGAATGTGACAATCAAATTTGGGTGGTGCATATCTTCTTAGCTGTCACTGAAAACGGATGTAATTTTATTAAAATCTTCCTTTTACACTAAATAGATTAACCAAATTTCGAACTGACGTTTGTTTCCTGTCTTTCCCTTGTAACCGCTATTCTAGGCAAATTTAAAAATGCTTTTAACACAGTCGCATATATTACGAACATCTTTAACTGGGTAAACGCCTAGTGTTCAAAAGAACTGGAGATTCTAAGAGACTGGCATGGGTTGAAAACTCGGAAAAATGTTTTGGGCGTAATTCCTCTTGGCGCATCTTCTAAACGGCAATCGAAGCGGAATGTATCAAAGAAAAGGATGCATGACTTTAACAATCTTGGGAGAGTAACGAGAACATTCTGTGGCATATTTTACACAGGAGTAAATGTAGGAACACATTCTCTTCAACGAATTCATATGAAAAAAATATTACATTTAAGCATGCGCGTATGCATACCTTAACACACATCTACTTGTTTGGGTGCTTCGCGAAACACTGAACTATATTATAATGCCCTGCTAGTCAGAAAAGGCTGAAATCTCTGAATTAATTGCTGTACAACCACGAATTTCGTTGACAAAATCCCGCTGTTCCCCGTTCCTGTAGTTCTCTTCTGCATTTTCCCGTTATGTAACGAAGATAGAAACGAAGTCTTAGCGTGTAAAAAAAACCGACTGCTGTTCTGCGAACTTTTAAATTTAACCTTACTTTTACGTGTTTTGAAATACATAAACAAGCTAAAAGGAGGGTGTTTCTAGAGTCTTTTCGAGTCCAGTTATTTTTGATGTAGCTTTTGACGTTCAGAATAACATAGAATAAATATATTGAAGAATGAGAGCAATTCATTTTGTTTGTAAACGAAAGGAATGCTGTGACTTCCGCCTCTGCGTTTGTCTGTGTTTCTCTTGTAAATAATAAGAGGAATTCAGGTTTATGGTATTCTGTGTTTTGACATCGTGTGATGTTCAGTGTTGAAGGATTCAGTCCTTGAAATCTGAAAATGGAGTGAACATTTTCTTCTGGAACGTCGACATCCATCTACAAACCAGCTCGTCGTTGAAAGTCAGAAGACAATGTGAATTGTGCACACTGTGTGGAGTGAAACTTGTATCGGATCAGAAGTAGTTAATGTGTCTCGTGCAAGTATAAGAGGAATGTTTAAAGAAGAAAATAAAGAAACGAACGGCGCTTGGATCCCCATACTTCATTTATGTTGTGAAAACCCCGGATTTGGAAGCAACAAGGCCCATGCTTGATATTTGGGTGGTACCAGTGTAGAGTTTTTCCCCCCAAAACAACTGTTGTTAACGAGAGTTTTGCAGTTGCTTCACTATTCAGGCATACGCCTTCAAAGTGCCTTTAAGTAGGCCACGACCGCCTCCTTTTCATCCTACGCCCTCCTTGTTTGTACTTACATTTCAGTATTATTTGACACTATGTATATACTATTAGTTTAAACAACTTCGTACAATCTCACGATGATCATTCATACATACGAGATTTTCACAGATGAAAAATCAGATCGTGCAAGGCGTTATTGTGGAATGAGGGAAGATATGCCAAGAGAATTTAAACCTGATACTCTAGAACGTATAGGAGTTATAACCATGCACTGCCTTCCTTTAGGTACTGATACCAGTTCTTTGTCTTCCTCTATCGACTGCCTGGAAATTGGAGTTTTGCTCCTCACAGATTTCTTTACTTTCGTGTCTTCTGTAATAAAATTAATTTAATCAAAATACACTCTTCTGTTCTTGATAATATTTCCCTATTAAAGAGCGAATTTCTGGTCCTGAAACACACTGTAAACGAAGAGATGTGGCGATAAAATTATTGCAGTGAAGCTTCTACTTGCTAAATGTTTCACTAAATGTATATGTAGTGAAAACAGAAACGTGTGTATGCAAAATTCATTAATCGCGGAAGAATTATGAGACCGAATCCTGCCAAGTCAATTAATGTTGTAACGAAAATCAATAAGGCTACCATCAGATGGATTTTAATGGCAGAGAAACAGAACTGCTTTCCTTTCACATTCAATTTCATACAGTCAGCCCTCGCCACAAACATTAAAGTATAACATTTACATAGACTAACGATCCAGTATCAAAACTGTACTGTAGTATACTGGGACTGGACCAGGCCATCACTAGGCAGCTGCTTTCCAAACTCGTGTAACTTAGTTGAACTTTTAAAATATTGAAAAATAACTGCACTGGACTCAAATATTTTGAGTATTCAGATTTATGAGCCAGTGAAGCCTGGGTGCTGAAGAAACGAAATGAACAAAGACTGGAAGCAACACAAATGAAATTTTGAAGATATTTATTAGGAATAATTAAGTTAGACAGGGAGAGAAATCAATCTGTCACGGAGAAACTTGGAGTGCAGAAAGTAGTTTTGGAAATAAAACAATAGCAACGAGAGTGGCTACAGCACATAGAGGGAATGGGCAAAGACAGGGTACTGAAACAATAGCAATGAGAGTGGCTACAGCACATAGAGGGAGTGGGCAGAGACAGGGTACCGAAACAATAGCAACGAGAGTGGCTACAGCACATAGAGGGAATGGGCAGAGACACGGTACCCAAACAGGCACTGAAATGTAGGCCAAAAGGGAAGAGAGGCATAGGACGCCCAAAGAAAAGATGGAAGGACCAGCTTCATTTCGAGGGATAAAGAACAGGCACTGCGCCTGACACTTCACAGCTCATTATGATGATCAGCCAGTTAGAACACAGTCTTTAATTTGGATGTGTATAAATATTATACTAAAACCAGTTCCTAAATTTAAAGTTCCCATGCAGTTGTAACGTACTCGTCATTAGTGCTTGATTTCTCAGTATGAACACTGGGACACCAGATGACTATTATTTATTTATTTGCTTATTCAGTAGTAATAGTATAAGATTTCTATCCATTGCTGAAGGTTCTGCTATACTCGCAATATACACCGAGTTCAATGCCATATTTTGACAAGATATTAAATGGCAATAATGAAATGGCTGTGAGCCAGTCAGTACAGAGACTTTAAAAATAAGCGTAAATATAAGGTTTTTAGCTACATGGGTCTGTCTGGAATAGAGATTCCTGATGTGGGCCTGATCCAGCTGAAACATACTGAAATTTAATAACAAATTGCTACTATATGTAAATGTTGTTGAATCTGATGTTCGTACAGTGCGCTGGTGATATATTTTATTATCTTTTGTTTACATAACGTAGTTTGCCATTTCCTGGAGCAAGCGCAGTATATAAGTACAGAGATAGCAGTGAAGCTATATTTACATTTCTGGGCAGTGTCATAGGTCACGAAGCTTCTAATCGCGAGGCCTTGTTCAGTATCAGGGTAGCCAGAGTAGAAGTGTCGTGGATAATAGGGAAAAGAGGCCTACGTCTTCCCAGCACGTCGCTTCTTCCCTGCCAGTGGTCACTGTAGCAAATCTCCATATTCGTCTGTCACGAAGGGAATGTTTCATAGGCCGCAACACAAAGCTGTTCAGCCAGATCTCACTCATACTGCCAAATACACGTGCATAAGGGCCGCAAATAAAGTTTCCATAAAGTTACACTTATTTAACCTCAGAACAAAGACGGTCGGTTGTCTTCACACCCTGTCCAAATATACTGCGCAGTTCTTCCCCTCATGTTCTCTGCGCATATGCTGTTCCGTCATTTTTCGAGACGTGTATGTAGGATGCAATGTGTAACCTGCATCAGATTTCTATATATGTGTTCCTGGCTGAATGGTAGCCTACACGGCACGGCCTTTGACAGGACATCGGTTCCCTTGAGCGATTCCTTCAGTTTTTTTTCCAGCTACAATTGAACTTCAAAATTAAGTATTTGTGAAATTTCTTTGTATGTAGTATATGTGTTCATGTCAGTTGAAAGACACTACTCCGGCTTATGTCAGCACGGACTGAGGAAGGTAAAAACGTCACTGTAATAGTCGAGTCTCTAAATACACACCTTCCGAAAACACACTTCAGTCCGTAGTATTAAGGCCACCGAGCTAGTTCAGATTGTTTCGAGACAGTCTGTGTTTCCATAACAATAGCCACGCTTCATTGTTGGGTGGCGCTGTGCCTGCTTTTTGTCATTTGTCTCTGCAGTGTTTAAACAATAATTATATCCAGGATAGGAGAAGCGATATTGACCCTTACCGTTTGGGCTGAAATTTCTCTCTGCGGTGCTATAGCAACGCCAAAACTTCAGGAACCACCGCCTTGTGACGTCATCAGGGTCGCTGCCATGGCAACAGAGATGCTAGCCTTTATTCTTTCTTTCTGCTAGGTTCCTACAGTGAAGGCATAATGAGAACATAATGTCCTTCTCTTCACGTGTACCATCTTCCAATTTCTGAAGTCGATTGAGGTTACTGGGAATTTACACTAAAATATGCAGACGAAATATTGTCCTCGCCTGCATCGGCCTACTATAAATTATTTGTAAGGTAACTCACTGTACGACGTACTGGTGCAACACATAAATTACGTTAGATTCATATCTATTGTATGTCATACTGACAAAAAACAAACAAAAAAATAAATGAGTAACTGAACACAGTTCTTCTTCAGAAGCTAAGAGTTACTCAACCGCCGAAGAAATTCCCTAAATGTTGGGGACCATAATATTTGTAACCGTATTCAATGTAGCCAGCAAGTGGTTTCTATCCAAAGCCAGATGAGTCCAGTCCAGCTTCTCACATCATGTTTTTTAAGGTTTATTTTAAGATTAACCTCACATGTAAGCCTAGGGCTTCCAAATTGTTCGTTCCTCTGGATTTGCCTACTAAAATTTTGTCTGCAAGTCTAGTGTTTCCCATGTGTGCCACATGTCTGTCCCAGCTTGTCCTCTTTTATTTCATCACCGTAATAACATCTGGCGAAGAGTAAGTCATGAAACTCGTTATTCCGTAATTGCATCCAGCCTCTTCTTACCGCCCCCCTTAGTTCCAAATATTCTCCTGACCGCCATAGTCTTAGGCACCCTCGGTATATTCTCCCCTTAATAAGACAGACTAAGTTTCACACTCATACTAAACAATAGACGAAGATATAATCTTGTGTATGTAACTTTTAAAATTGAGAGGTCAGAATAACAGACAAAAGATTCGCAGCTAAATGGCAGCAGACATTGTCAAATATGATTTTCTCTTAATACCTTCACGGTTGTAATACGCTTTGACAAAGATTGTGTAGAGCTCGCAGATCTCAGTGAGTGTATTTTATGGAGCTCTGATTCTCTGAAGATGTGGCACAGTTTAAATACTTCGGAACACAGTAACAAATTAGAATCTTAAATTTATTGGCCATGAAAAGAAGAGCGGATTAGGTTTGGGGAAATGCTTGCTTGTATACAGTTTAGGATTTTGTATTTTCCAGTTTTGTACTAAAAACCTCTTCGGTAACGAGGATTCGGCCACAAAGTCCTGTTCTGAAATTTTATCTAAGAAGATCATTTCTCTTTCCCCCTCACGAAAAAAAAAATGCTTCTCATATCAGTCAACAGGGGGTCATCCTTTCTACATGTTTATATTATGGAGGTGGGTCAAATGAAGATTTGTAAGTTATTTACGCATTAGTTTGGTGCCGGACTTGCGGTTCAGTGTTGTCATTGTACATAGTCACATATTCCTTCAGTGCATGTCCTCCAGGGCTTCAACAGTTCCTGACTTTCTAGTGAAAAGAGAATTATTTGGCTGCATGTTTAAGTTTTTTATCGTATATATTCCACTATAATTTTATTTTGGATTGAACCCTTATTTTATGCAAATTTTAATGTTATTTCTTTGAGTTACTTTCATTTATCCTCGCTAACCTCATTCATGTTTCCTTTCTTCTATTTTCTTCCTTCTCACCCCACCCCTCCATATTTCATTGTCATAAATGAAATATGCATGGAAAGACGGATTGCATAAGCGATAGTGATCTCTCTGACCCACGCATAATTGTTTCTTCCAACATCAGCAAAACATTAATGTTTAGAAGCTTTACCTTATGCAAATATCACATGGTCTATATAAATATTCGCTTCTTGGGTTCAAGAATTCTCGTTAGTATTTTGGCATCCTTTAGTGTAAATTACCACGCCCCACAACCATACGAAGGCAAATATTCCGGTATTGGAATATGTATATACCATAATCGCATGATGTCTCATGATAAGAGAAGCTTTCATTGTTGCATATTTCTTTTCTTTTAGAACGAAAGAATTGCATCTTAATATCCTTTTGTTAATGCTATTGCTGGGTAAGTTCTGTTTAACCATTACAATTTTTCAAAATGCTAAGGCTTACATACAATGCATTGTTCTGTGATTTGGTTTGGGAATAAACGTTAGAGCACAGAGAATAATTCCATTAAAACTTTGTCTTATTCCAGCACCGTTACATAAAAGAGAGATACGATATAAAATTAACCGACCAGAATTTTCTACGCTGCCACGTCTCCATCCAACACATTAGTTTCCACCACGTTACAATACGACACTACCGCCGCAGGTATGTTTTACAGCCTTCGCGGTTCAAACTGCAGTTCACAGATGGAGATGCCGTCGCATTATAGGTACACAGTGCCGTGTTTCTGTTCTCGCATTGTTTCCTTGTCCCATTCATCCCATTCTGCAGGATCTATCCATCTCTGCCATACAACAAGGCAACCAATCATTAGTACGATTATCACTCACAATAGGATAATAGAAGGCGAGCGGTCACAATAGGGTAATGGAGGCACGTCATCACACGCGTCATGGTTACAACGAATACTAGTCACAGTGTTCTGTAATGATGACGTAATATAATGACGTCACTGTTTTTGAATAGGGAATAACGAGATGGCGCCTCATTCGAGACGCAGCGGACTGCATCCGTTCCATCAGTTTACACTTCTCTTGCTGGCCAAGTATCTCGATAACAGCCTGAAATGTGCCACCACGATTCTTTCCAAATCAATATTCCCTTTAATCATTCGATTAAGTAAGTCTTCCGTATATACGTTAGGATAGGGTAGACAGGTTCAAGAAGGAACTTACGGTTCATATTTTCCCTCAGCTATTTGCTCTGCGTAGTCGGGCCATCCAGCATTAGCAAGCGATAAGTATACGACTTAGTTATATATCTTTGTGAATATTATCCACTAATGCATGCTTTCTCACGTAACTCATAGTTTCTTACTGCTTCCAGGTATGTACTCTTTCAACACGTTTTAAACCACAAATCACTGGCACTTTTGCGCCAAACTACATTGCGCTGCATCCCAGAAGGTAGCAATTTTAGCACTGACAACGTGAGAAACTCAAATCTCATAAAATTCCAAAGTTGCAATGCTACGATGTTCCTACTCAGTTTCGTGGAGCTCCATAAATTGGTTCAGAAGGCAGGAGGGTAGAACACGTACGCAGTGACATCGTACTTTTTGGCATGGGGGTGGGAGTGGGGGCTCTAATGGGGCTCTCATTTCTTAAAATAATTTCATCTAAAGGCTAGAAAACTTCGTACGGCACACTGGATATCACGAAATTAGTTACCTATCCATATGCATGATCGTGATATTTAGGCCTCTAGATCCTCCCCAGCGCACAGTTTTCGTACGTGGTTTCAACGATCCGCTTTGTATTCATAATATAATATTTAACGCGCAAAAACAGAACGCTTCGGAGCAAATGTATATTTAGGCCTATGTTTCCGAAGTACCACAGTTCTCGATTGGCCATTCATAACAAACTTTAAAGACAAAGCCATAAGACTTTTGAGGGATCTTACCCAAGTATTAGCGAGGCAAGAATGTTAAGGTTACCTGAAAGTTTATGACTAAATTAAAGAGAATAAATAATGCTTCCAAAATTTTGATTTGAAAATATTGGACAAAATATATTACCAAAGACTATAATGTAGATGGGGGATAATGTTAAAGAATATAAGATCTAAGAATGTGAATTTCCTCAGGACCAAATCCAATATTTGTCTCGCCGTTGGCGGTATTAAGTCTTAGAATTCGTGAAAATGGATTTTTTAAGTGCTTTGCATCCATTTTCTGAAAATGGAACACATTATGTCTTGGAATTATTTATGATCTAAAGGCAATAAATATATAGCCAGGAGTTTTGTTAATTAATCAGTAATAACTGTGTTATATATCACCACCGTCATCATCATATCATAAAACTCCATTATTTAAGTGCGGCCTGTTTCGGTATCAGTCTTCATCACACCCAATCAATAAACTCTTATGTGGATGTCATTTGAAAACTTGTTTTGTTGAATTTGAAGTGTTCCACTCAATGTATAGAGTGGCGCAACTTCACTTGACCCTCTATGTTTAACATGTTGCCTCTAGTGTCAAGTTTTAAATAAAATTAGATGGTCACTTCTATTGCTATTTAGTTCGGCAGTGCTAATTGATGGGCTAACTAGTTAAATGGTTAGCTGTCTTGTAAGTTTGGTAGCTAATTATCTAATTACTTGGTTCGTGAAGTTACTAGGCAGAAGTTTAGCTATCTACGTAGTTAATTAACTAAATAATTAGGTAGTTATTTAGCCGCCTATTTATCCAGAGAGTTAGGTGGTTAGCAAGCTGTTTAGCTACTTATGTAAGCATTTAGTGAGGTTAACTTCTCGCCTCTTTCATTCTTGAAGGAAAGAAGTGAGCACCTGAAACGTTAAACTCTTACCCTCAGCCAAGGGCTCTTGTAACATGGATGTTTTCCACTAGAGCTTGTTTCCGTACTGAGGGTGCTAACTGAAGTCGGTGATGGCGGATCGATTGTTATTGATCCTATGATCTCTTATTACATCACTGCTGCTTACACAAAATTATGGCCGGGGGAACGGGAACAAGCAGCAATTTGTTTTTTTTGTTTGTTTTTTGTTTGTGGCTCAACAGCCCTACGTGGGCCTAGGCCTGCTCATTTTTGTTTGTGGCTCAACAGCCCTACGTGGGCCTAGGCCTGCTCATTTTTGAGGTTCCATGATCACAGTCGTTTACACACACGACACTCGGTAGGACTGCTCTGGACGGGTGATCAGTCCGAGGCAGAGACCTCTACCTGACAACGAGCAACACTCTTAAGAGACAAACTTCTTTGCTGCCGTTGGGATTCGAACCCACAATCCCAGCAAGCACTCGGCCGAAGGCCCACGCCTTAGACCGCGCGGCCACTGGGATCGGCAATAAACAGCAGTGCATTTAAGCAATCCGTCTCAGTGAATAGCAGCGAACCTACCTTGTCTTATTTAAGAGTACGGCCTGCTGTCAGAATAATGTCTCCAATGTTGAGAGTATTTTTGTTAAAATTTAAATTCCTTAGAGACCTGGGTAACAAAACTAATTTCAGGATCCAAATTACCTTTCAATTCAACGGAGTTTAGTGGAAATGAAAATTACTGAAACCTTGTTATTTCAGATTTTGTAACGACAACTAACCACTTAGCCTGAATTGACACAAGGTATGTTTTAACTTCTGGTTTTGCAACTGTGATTAAATTTCCGATTTCCTACGTGAAAGAAATCTCGGCAGCTGGGTCTATGAAACGTCTTTTGCTGACGGGTGATTACTTTGTTAGTGGATTACTTTACTTAACAACTTGCAGTTCGTTTCGGGGTCCCTTTCTCTGTGATCGGAGTATGAATCTACGGGTAATTACTCTTTCCATTTAACTATGGAGTTAAGAATGTGTGGCAGTCTACTACCACACATCCTCGGGTTAAGCACAGGGTTTAACATCCTTCGCTTAACGTGTTAAAAATTCAGAATGTGAGTAGTCCATTCATTAGTCCATAAACTGAATACTAGTGAATAAATATGAAGAGAAATGAAAGAGATATGGAATCTATCGTGTTTTTCAAACGCTGCTTGTGTAATGGGTACTGAAGTAAACCTCGTGAAGGACACAAGGTATACTGGCTAGAATTCGAACCGAAACAAAGTTATTTAAGGAATTAAGTTTGGACTGTGCCTCTCCCCAGCGCGATGTACAAGAAGGGGAAATTCCCGGTGCATTTAAAACCACGAGATTTGATTATAACAAAAGAGCAAGGGTAGACGTCACTTTTCCCTTGACTGCCGGAAGTACAAACATTTGAACAAGATCCTGTCAATACACTAGCAGCGCTGCCCGAGCTCTCTGACGGTTTTCCTATACATGGCCGTCAGTCAGTCAAGAAGTGTGCTTGGAGGGTAACCGCCGAAATTTGTAGCTGGCAACACTGACACACGTCATGGCTTGTACTCTAGACCGCGAGCAAACAATTGAGGGTCTGCTACTCCCACTGTTGGGAAACATGCAGCCAGGTCATTTGATTTAACGTAACAGAAACTAGTGACGTCACGACCCCCCCACCCCCTCTCGTAGCTTCATTCGCGTCTCACTTTTAATATCGTCCCACTGAACTTTATTTGGAAAGCTAATGCGAAACCGTAAGCGGTTATACCAGTGTATACAGAAAATAAACAGTGGCTGTGTTCGTTATGTCGTAGTATAGCAAGTTTTTGCTAGAGCGGAGTAGCTCGAGCAGAAGAGTCGGACGCCCCATCCGTAAAGTCGGTCCAACAGATTACGCATAATTTGCTGTACATCTGCGATGCCTAGAAAACTGACTAAGTTAGCAGCAACAGATACAAGGCTTCTTTCGCAAATGTAAAAATTATAAACTTCAGATTTTGTTTATTAGCGATTTACGACAAATGAGAAAATTTCCATTACATTCATATTTTCTCTTCAAATTTCGCTCACTCAGAATTCGATTCCGATTCCGAATTAGTTCTCAGACTTCAGATTCTCAGTTATATGATGGGAAACTTTATCTATCGATCGGAGCTGTAAGCAGAACGACACAGTTTTTTCCTCTAGGCTGAAGTCTTTTGGTACGATTGAATCAAAAAGGTATGTATGGGCGTCGCATGTAGCACAAATGAATAAAACAAGAATGCATACAAAAGTTGAGGTGGATAACCTTCCAAGAGGAGACCATTTGCGAAACATCAGTGGGAGACTAATATTATCTTGAATTTCAGAAAAATACTGTGGTCTTTGAACGATTTCACTTGAAGCTCTATAATAAACAGCGGTTTAATCGATGCTTCACAAGAATGCTGCACACACTCCAGTATCTACTAGCAGGTACGTTCGTCATATTAGATGTTCTGGAACCTACTCTGCCTTTAACTTATTTTACTTATATGTATTTTATATTTAACTTTTCGATAGTAACAGCGGCGACCTGAACTGTCCTTAGGGACGTCCGAGACCCTCCGGAGCGTTTTTAAAATCGCTGTGGCCATCCGTCTGTTTCTGTGCATATAACAATTCGAGAACCGCTGAAAGAATCTTCATGAAATTCGATATTGAGAAAATTTACGAAGAACTGTTAAGCCGTCTCAACTTTGGTTAAAACCAGAAGAACCTAATGGGCAATTTGCGCGAAGATATATGCATTGTTATGCACTTTTCCAGCTTGCGCATTTAAAAGGGTTGTGCATGAAATCACCAAAACTTAGCATTCAGTAGTGGAAAGTCTAACAGCAATGACACAGCAAAAGAGCCAGAATTGTTAAGCTGTGCGTACATTTCTCAACGCACTAAATAACGAATTTACCTGCTAGCCAATGGGCATGATGAGGCGTGTGCACCTACCTATACAGAGGGTGGGATTTTGAAACTGCAGTCTGAGACTGTGCATATTTTGAAATTGAACGGTTTTGTTAATAATGAACTTGGAGCAATAAAAAGAAATTTAAATTTGCTATTTCGTATGTATCAAACTTGGTTATTTGTTGTATATTCAGATCTCCTGTTGCATAGATAATCGCACTATATGTAACTTATTATTACATAGCACAAACTCAGGAACATTGTTTTCCTTTGCGTCTGTGAATGTGTAATCACCGCACTCGCATCCTTTCAAATAAAAATTGCCTCTCGTATTAAGACCTGTATTTTACACGCACATCGTCGACTTTTTTGTGTGATGAACCGTCTTTTATAAATTTTATGAATTTCTGCTTCGAACTCATTTGGGATAAAACGAAGAATTATTTTTTACCGAATCACATCAAAATTGTATTCATCTGGCAAAATATAGCTTTCACATCTGATAGCGTATTTTGACAGAGGGGAGAATAATGCTTTATTTCTAGACACTGAAAATTGGTAAGAATTTAGAGAGGACGAAACGTCAGTAAGGGGTAGGCCTATTGGTAGGATCATGCTGACAGGAAGAATCGAATTACGCAGAGAAAAACCTGTGCCAATGCCAATCTGTTGATTGCAAACCTCACATATTTTGGCTTGGGTTGGAACCCAGACCGCCACCGTCAGAGGCCAGCAACTAACTCTCTGGACCATGGCACGGCCACCAGATTTCGAGCAGGAAGTTTTCGGACATGAAAACTGTCGGAACAGAGTGAGAGGGACAGGCACTGCCTCACATTTTCCTTTATCTGACTGGTAAAAGTGGTGAAGAATTTGTAATATTACAATTTTGCCTTCATATGTCAAGAACTGAAAACGGAAAATCACATATGGGTCACTTAGATCGGTGTTGGTATATTTGTGAAACTAATTCTGCTAACGGATTTACGCCAACTCCCAGGGACTCAACGCAGTGTCCATTGTATACCACATAAAAAGGCGTGCAGCAATAAAAGCACCTTGCCCGCAGCCGTTTAGTTCTTATGAACACAGCAACAATAAGATACCACGAGGGCATTAACTTCTTGCACTTGTTCCGTTTTGCCGTGTTTCAGAACAATCGACTTTTATTGTGCGTGTTTTTCCATTGCTTTTAGTTTTCCCCATTTGAAGCTTCCTGTGGGGAAATTTTTCCGCCTTGTCTAATGTCTAAGTTGATGTCTCGTTTTGTTGCTGAAAGTCTAATGGAGAGTATAGACTAGCTTGACATGAAGAGGGGACTGGAACACTGTGTAGGGACTGTTGAGCCACATTGACACTGTTACAGTCGCTGGACAAATCTTCGCAATTCTTTGGTCTCTTCTCATTATGCAATTTATATTGTAGTGATAATTTTGTGTAGAAATATTTTCCTGCACATAGATACACGAGCATTTACGTATTTACCTGTTTAAAGCCTACTGTTAAATGTATGTACATCCCACGTACTGTAACATTAAGAAACTGCATTTTGACACGCAGCGTGCTCCCGTGTTTCGTGTTATTCTCTCAACAAATACTGATAAGTTCCCTAAACAACTTTACCCGATCGGTATTGCTAGTGGGGGCGAAATAACAGAGTTGTCGTAGGGCAGAAAACATGAATTATGATAAGCACGTGATGGTGAATAAACCACAATATAGCTTAGCAGTAGTCTACCCTGTCATCCATAATTTTCACACGGCAGTCCTTGCCTGTCTGCTCAGGCTGTAGTTTGCACAATCTCATGCATTGTTTAGGAATGCCTGTTAAGTTATTTTACACAGCAGTAACTCCTAAAAGCAGTGCCCCAGTAGTAGACGTATTGTCAAGATTTGTGCGTTAAATCTAGACATTTCATCGTGGATCCGTAATCGGTCCAATGTCATGTTGCAGGCATCGGCAAAGCCCGAAGTTAACATTCGTTATCATCATACGTTTTCGAAGGATTGGCCTTTGGTAGGGAAAATTTCTTGCCACTTGACAGATTTTCAGTAATATGTGTTTTACTACCAATGCAGACAGTACTTATTTCTGTCTGTGCTGGGTTATTATTTCGAAAACAAGGTGTTTATTTACTTTGCTTGTATATTTCTTCATGTTAGCTTACAAGAATTCTGTTTACAAAAATGGGAGAATGGATACCGTAAAATTTATTATTTATTTGTGTTTGGTTAAAGATTTTCAGCAACGGGGACCAAAGAGTAGCGAATGGGAAGCGCAGTGAGAAAATTTGTCATGGCCTAATTTAAAGCACTAACTCGAAATTTGCTTAGAAGGACTGAAGAAAACGATGAGAAACCTTATTAAATTCTGTGCCTCGGTGGAGATTCGAAATGTTTCCTTCCACATACAAGTCACAAGCTTTACCTCTTGAGGCAGATTTCTGTATATGCGTTGCTTAAATTGTAAAGAACTTTCTGTGGCGGAAACAGGCAAAACATATTCAACACGTGGGAGACAACTTTCAAGCCAATATGCGGTCGTAGTACAGAATCTGTTCAATTACACACAGAGTCGAAATCGGTTATAACGTTATGAAAGGGACTGAATATTTTATGTCGTTATAAACGAGTGTTATTTTAACAGAGTATTATAATGTTATGGTTACAGTGAGAAATTAATTGGTACTACAGAATACCTGATGCTATAGATGAGATGTTGCTTAAACCGATGTCGTTGTAAACGAGTTCAACTGTGTTTACCTTCTAAGAGCATTTATTAGGGCCCTTTTCCTTTCAAACCTTTTATTTAGTGACAGCTAGCATAGACCTATATATATTATAGCCGAATATTGAGTTCCAGTTATCTGGCTGAAAGTTTTCTCTTCTCAAGAATACACGTAATATTTTATCTATAGGAATGAATGACCTCTCAATACGGTCACCATTGGGAACATAGATTTTCGTGGCGACCTCTTACATTGTTAAAATTCGGGGAAATTACGTGATTTGTATGCTACTTGAACACTCGTCCAACCGTAGTTCTTGGCCATGGAATTTCGCGCATTCGTTTTCTACCCTTCTATGGTGTAGACATAACCCCTGCTTGTATGTACAGAAATAGCGGATTAAAACGTTGAAACCAGTGCGTAATCAGTGCGGGAAGGAAACCACATATTGTGAGGTTATATTTGCAACTTGTTTGAAAATGTTTGTTTTTTCGAGTGCAGATCTTTGGATTCGGTGTCAAGTTATTGTCATCTAATATGAGTTTCAGTGTTGGTATTATTTCGGATAAATTTACTTCTTTCTTTCTCTCTTTCTTTCTTTCCTTCCTTCCTTCTTTCTTTCTTTCTTTCTTTCTTTCTTTCCTTCTTTCTTTCTTTCTTTCTGGCCATTTAAGGAGACTTTAGACACGCCTACTAGATCATATTTTGTGCCACCTTTTTGAATACTCCGAACAATGGAACTCAATAAGGATACATTAATAATATCCACTTGTGCTCACATGTTTCGGGAGGCAGTCTTATCAATAGATAGAGAAAACTGATCAAAAGGAACGTAAAAGCGCAGTGGCAACAGCAGGTGCCGTCATCATACTCGCTTTCACTGCGCTAGGTTTGTGTAAGAAATAAATGCAACTACACTGCTGATCCTCAAAACTTGAAACGCAGTGCGGCCTTCACCAACATTTGCGGATATGCAAGTACCCGTAATAGCCAGAGGAATTATAGCTTTTATTTGTCTATATATCTGCACTCTTCGGCAGGTATATTTCCTCGTGACAGGTGAGATATTATGGCAAGGAATGGTAAAATTGCCTCAACCCGAAAGACCTTCATAACTTGCATTCCTTACGCGTTGCTTTTACAATATTCTAATAAAGGAGGTTGGAATGTTACAGCCACGTCGTAAGCATGCTGGTGACGAAAATTCCCTCCATAAACCTTGGTTTTAAGACATTGTGAAATAAATATGTAAGAAGAAGCCTTTATTATGAAAATTATCTTCATCTTCAATATTTGCTTTCCTCATTTGCCTTGGGGTTCATTTACTGCAAAAACAAACCTGCTGTGAAGCTAGTCAAAGGTTTCTTATAACGACGTCGTGAATCATGTAGTTGAGTGGCCGGTGTACAGGACAGATATTGCCCTTCCTTCAGGCAAACGTTCCGTAAACGTTATTCCGTGCAATATACACCACATAGCAGCACAGCTTCAATTAAGCTTTATAGACCTTAAAGAAATCTATATTTACTTCGTGTTAAGCAGTTCTTTTGTTTTGTGATAGATGTTCTATTTGAAAAGATTTACATGTTTGTCTTGTGCTGTATCTAAAGCAGGGCTGACGTTGAAATGTTATGGAATCGACAGATTTTGGGGTAAAAGTGAAAGTAAATTTGACCCTATAACATGTCATGAAGGACAGAGGGGGAGTAGAGGTATAGCTCTACTCTTTCTTCAACCTCGGCGCTAGATGGGTGTGGGCGGTCAACGCCACGCCCCGGCTGCTTTACCCCCAGCTACGACTTGGTACCCATTGTGTAGGAGGCTTGGTGGGTCCTAGGGAGGAAAATCTCTCCACTGAAGGGTCATATGATGTATTCTACTTTTGGGACAATCCTGCAATTTTGTGAAACCAAAAATTACGAACACGCGGGAATACTGGGGTGAGTGTTGTACTCAGTGGACCAGTATGAGACAAAGATGTTTTTCTTGAATAGAGGGTGGCCATACAGAAGTAGCGAAGTGTGGGAGGGAATGTATTCCCTTCTGAAACTGGATGAGAACTGTATGGGCATTGAATCTGTGGCTCCATGTTCAGGCCCTGACAGTCCCAGAAGACAGTAATTGAGCTAATTAATCCTGAAGATGGAGCCACTATTATCCTCCGAAACGCTGGCAGCTATGTACCAGTCGACTCGGTGTAGTATCGTAGGGGCCTTGACTGTACACTCTCAGCCTCCTTGTTTAACCGACTTTAGCAAAACAGTGCAAGTTACGAGAGCATTAGTTTATACTCAAACCATATTCCTGTTCGACATGCTTCCCCTTGTTTGTGTTCAGATAATTTCCTCAGCGCTTTGTTTCCAAATACCCTAAACATATCACCATAAAAACATTCGTGAGTCGTGTAGTTTTCTATTCCCTTCTCAGAACTTTTGGATTTATATGTGTATGTGTGTTAATGAATGCAAGACACCGAGATCCAAGATGAAGTGGCCTGTGACAACGCACTGTTACATTCGAGTTTGACAGATGGCTGTCAGTTTTATCTGTCTTGGTGGAATTTAGAGGCAGGATGGTTCAGGAAAGGGAACTGTAAAAAGAAGTGGGGGGGGGGGGGCAAAGGGAACATAAGAGCGAAGTTAATAAGTGTCATAATAAATATACAAAATTGCTGTGTTTTCTAGACAACTCTGTCGTGAAGCCATGTTGTGGTTTATTGGCCAGTACTGCCTCAGGACAAGAGCGCTCGCAAAAAAAAAAAAAACCGACGAAAAATAAAACTTTACTGTAGGACGATCAGTGACTATGAATAAGAAACTGTGATGAGTAATAAGCTAACTGGAAAATATTTATCGCCTGCAGGATACATTGCGACATCGCAGCGCACCGACGTGCAACACTATCCGCGAACTTGCAGCGACGTTCTGCATTGCTTATGTGTGTGACGAGAGCAACAGTGCACCTGCATTCATTCTTAATGACGTAATTTATTCCTTCACAACAACCGTGTTTCAGGTTATTGTATTTAGAGTGACTATAGTATGAATAACAGGATTACAACAACGTTGGCAATGATCACTACAGCAGAAACAAAAGCAACATCAGTAACAACAGCAGCAGCAGCAGCAGCAACAACAACAACAACAACAACAACAACAACAACAACAACAATGTCGACGACTTGGTTCTCTGTTTGAGCATGGTGTTCCACGTAGCTACACAACAAGGAAATGCTTTTAGTGTCGAGAAGAGAAATTCTCGCACTGCTTAATCTAATATACAATCCAGTGAATTTTAGTGTGCAGCCATCAAGCGTCCGCGGTGATGCAAAACACTCTAGTGCCCATGGAAATTTATTGTACCGAGGCTTGTTTTCCTTACGTCAGGTTCTCTTTAACGCCTTGTCGTAACATAACTTATTATTGTTTCACGCAGCGAGGGGAAAAGCGAGTTTATTTATACAACTGACTTGTAATGAATTCCTTCGTGGTGGTGGTGAATAATTATTGCCATAACCCTGTCAGCAGATTTATAGTTGATATTAGCATAAAATAAAGTGAAATAAAGTGTCTTAAACTTCTTTACGTTTTTTTTTTATATATTCACAAAGCCGATCCCAGTGGCCGCGCTGTCTAAGGCGTGGGACTGCGGCTGGTCGCTTACTGAGATTGCGGGTGCAAATCCCCCGGGGGGTTGGATGTCTGTCTCTTGTGAGAGTTGTTTGTCGTCAGATAGAGGTCTCTGCGTCGGGCTGATCACTCGTCCAGAGAAGTCCTACCGAGTGTGGTGTGCCAGAGTGTGATAGTGAAGCCTCGATAATGAGGAAGCCCTGACCTTCCAGGGCTGTTGCGCCATGGGCGGGGAATATATATATATATATATATATATATATATATATATATATATATATTCACAAACCATCTACCCATCCATTTATAAAACCTTCACAGCATTCGACATTCTTCCTTCTAGCATTGTGTAAATTCATGCATTAATTTTCCAATAAATTCATTCAGCCTTCACCCAGTTGACATTGCATCTTGGCACGATAAGCCTGCCAAAGTGAGGATACTGACCAGCAGCACTCTTCTTATACTTGCTGCTGTTTTCGTCATTTCATCTGTCAGCTCAGATCTGATCTTGACGTTAGCTGTGGTAGCTAAAGCCAACAAATGCACAAATTTATTAAAATATATTTTAAACCTAGTAATACCTCCTACATGTTTCGGCCACTCATGTGACCATCTTCAGGGAGGAGCGTTGTGAAGAATAAATACATTGAGATGTTACAAAATTATGTGAACCAATGCACAAATGAAATAATAAATATTAAAATTACGTGGTTTAAAGTGCGTGTGAGAGTTTGAAATACAGATAAAGTTTTAATTCTGGTATTAACAAATAATGTATGCAGATAGTATATATGTCACCATCCAAGCAGAGGATTGTTAATGTTACTGTATCAGCGTACCAGTCAGTCAGTCCAGTGTGGTACCCCGACTTTAAAGGATGACGTCTCCGAATTGTGTTGCATTATGTTCCTTTCTTTGGGATTAGGCAGGGAGTGGTGACGAGAAAACTCCTGCCTGCATGACAGGTGTAAGTCACATTACTCTCATAATGGCGATATGACATTCCAAATTCAGTCGTAATTTCAGACCAAGAATTTAATTTTACTTTTCCTCTTTTACTTCCCCTCTTTACTGTAACTTTTAATTAAATTATTTTAATATATTAAACGCGGACCCACCATTAAGAGTTACTCCCCGTCACATTCTTCATAATTCCTAAATCACAAACTCATGGCTTTAGCGTCATCATGACAAAGGGACGTAGCTGTGTTTGAATTTTGACTTCCATTTGTTACATTTTACTATTGTGTTAATGCGATGTCGTGACAAAACTGAACGTGTCTCACTCATAGTCACCAGTTTTACCATTAACAAACTACTGTGAGAGAGCTAGCGATAATGCGTATGTCAAACACGGTCCGAGATTTCAGTAAACTCTAGAGTTTATTTCTCATTGCACTTTTCTCTAATCACAAAATTAATTAACAAAATTGCAATTTATTCACTCCGTGGCATATTATACAGATTTTACAAAAAGGCGTTTTTGTTGTACTTTTAAAATATCATACGGCTTAACGGTACACGTGGAAATGTACTTTCGTATATACCCTGAGGAAAAGTAAGTCTTCCCCAGGCGGAATTTCACGAAATTCACAAATTCTAAATACCATTATTTGCACATCTGTTATACCGAATTTCATCCAAGTCGTATAAGAATTGTGGAAGTTATGGATAACACTTTAACACACAACATAAAACCAAGGAATGCACCCTTTTTATTTTTACTTTATATTAGAGATGAATAATTGTAGGTCAGTTCAACATGTTTCGACCCCTCCGTGGGATCATCATCAGGGACCACTTATAGGAGCACCATTTCACAAACACACTAGCAGCATAAGTACCGGTTAAAAATATAAAATGTGTACAAGTTTTGAAGTTCGTAACTGCAGTTGTTTACACATTTTTTGTACCATATTGCGGCATTAGTTTTGTGCAGCTTCATTCTAACATTTTTATATTGGTGGATCTCTTTTTTTTTTCCTGTCTGGCATTGATAAATTTCACATTTTTCATATCGTTCATTACTATTGGTCAACATACAATATAAAATCAACAGATGCACTCTTGTGACATTTATCAATGCCAGACAGGCAAACGAGGCCCACCAGTGTAAAAATGTTAGAATGAAGTTGCACAAAACTAACGCCGCAATATGGTAAAACAAAATGTGTAAACAACCGCAGTTACGAACTTTACAACTTGTACACATTTTATATTTTTAACCTGTATTTATGCTGCTAGTGTGTTTGTGAAATGGTGCTCCTATAAGGAATCCCTGATGATGATCCCACGGAGGGGTCGAAACGTGTTGAACTGACCTACAATTATTCATCTCTAATATAAAGTAAAAATAAAAAGGATGCATTTGTGGGTTTACCTTATATGTTGATCAGCAGTAACGCAGGGTGTGAATAGTGTGGATAGGAATTTATTTACGCCCCTAAGTGGAGTATGGCTTTCACTGTGCCAGTTTTCACGACACTCAGCCACTCAGTAAATTAATTGTATCCAAATTGGTTGGTAGGTATAGGAAAAAAGCTACAGTTTAGAAACAAGATGGGTCTGTGCCCTATAGAGTCTTCCTAGAACAATGTGCGTGCAACAGTCCCCACAACACGTTCATATATTTAACTCTTAAGGTTCAAATACCATAATTACAACTTATCCAAGGATCTCTAATTCATACCTTATAACCATAATCAGTTCCTAAAAGCCCACGTCAATAAATCGGCTCCACATATTTCTAAAATTTGTCCTTGTTCTTCTCTTGTCACTGATCAAAGTGTCGGCTACCCACATCAAGAGACCACAAACTTGCTTCCAACCCTCGCTGCAGCACTGGAACAGCCTGCCACTGCACTACTTTCATTAGTTGTCATTAATCATTAGATGGGTTCTAGTGTAAGGGGCAGAAGGCGTCTGTGTGTAAACCTTGTAACTGCTTCCTCATAGTAGAACAGGAGAGAAACGAGGTCTTGGCTACCGAGTAACCACTACTTCTTGTTCCACGGTGCACAAACAGTAACACAGGCACTTAAGCTAAGCTAATTTAAGTTTATCCGCTTCTGCTGTTGAATGCCGGATTTTGACCTCGGAGTCTGGAATCAAATCCCAGGGCAGTCTGTGTGGGATTATTAGTCAAGTGGCACTGAGGTAAGCTTTCTTTCGTGTGCTTCGATTTAGATCTACCATTTTTCATTCGAGCGTACGTTGTATGCCATACTCTTCTGTGGAATAAGTCCAGCGGGAACCTTACCACAGTCTAGGTATTGCCGTTCTTCTGTCTTAGTCTTACCTCTTCTGCCTACACATTTTAGATGTAAAGGATATTGTTGCTCTTGATCGCACACAGCGACACACACACACACACACACACACACACACACACACACACACACACACACACACACTTTCTCTGTCTGTCTGTATCGGAAGGACCCCTCCAGACGAGGGATCGTCCCGTCGCAGAGACCACTACCTGACAACACACAGGACAGATATCCATGCCCTCGCAGGGATTCGAACCCGCAATCCCAGGCTCTAGACCGCGCGGCCACCGGGATCGGCCTGTGTATTTCCTTTCTTAGTTAAACATTTAACTGGTTATTTGCAGAGGTTTGTTTAATTAGACAGTGGTGTATTAGCGAGCGAGTGAAAAGGAATAAAGAAAAGAGATATACCGAAGAAGACCAAAAAATGTGGATGGAAGAACAGACACGCCAGATCCCCGTTCCAAGCATCACTATATTTTTCTGTCAAATGTTTACGAATGACTCTGTGGCCTCTCTTAAACTGGCGTGCTTCGGCGCACGGCGAAGTCCGAGAGGCCATATTGTACCCATTTATCACACATTGTGTGCTAATAATTCATTCCTTTAGTACAAATACATGACGTTTTAAAGGCCGGTGGCCAAAATGCGACTATAATGTTAATGTGTGCGCACTCGCGTCGTAATGCAGTTTACCCTTACTTTAAGCTGATTAAATATCTAAGTTAGCCTATACAATAAACCTCATTCCTAAATTGCCTGAAGAAAAAAATAGAAACATCATCCCTTACCTACCTGACAAACACAAAATCACAGGCAATCCCGTCAGCTGCTACATGAGCAAAATTGATATTATGTGTGTGAAACGTGGTCTCAAATATTAAAGGAAAATCATAGGCTGAAGGTTTAGAGAATAGGATGCTGGAGAAGATATTTGGGCCTAACAGGGAGGAAGTAAGGAAAGAATGGCATAAATTGTATAATGTGCAGTTTCATGGCACGTACTTTTCACGAAGTATTATTAAGGCTATTAAATAAAGGAGGACGAGATGGGCGGTGCATGTGGCACAAATAGGACGAAAGAGATATGCCTAAAGGTATGGGTGCTAAAACCTGAAAGAAAGAGACAACTTGGGAGACCCAGGCGTAGTTGGGAGGATAATAATAACATATACCTAACAAATAAAATGAGAGGAAGTAGACTGGATTAATTGGGCTCAGGAATGGGACAACTGTCGGGCTGATGTGTGCACGGTAATGAACCCTCGAGTTTTATGTAACGCGGGGAATTTTTTTACTATTTGAGGCTTCTGAAGAAGGACTATTTTTTTCTTGAGGTTGGTACGATTGACAGAGCTTGTGGAGCCGACGGTGATTATGGGTAGAGCTGTACTTTTATTTCCTACACAGCATGCCTGCTTGCCATGTTACGGGAGAGGCTTTGACTGTACAGTTAGAGTCACAAGCAGTACCGCAATTCTAGAAATCTGATGTAGAGAAAAAGGAAATAATAGTGTGATATTTAAAACAGATAATAAGTAAAGTAAGGAAAAATATACGAATAAATAAACAATGATAGAAATGTGAGAATTAAATAAAAATTATTGCAAGGAGGGTCACAATAGTGCGAATAAGCAAAGAGAAAATAAAAAAGAACTAAATAAAGAAATAAACACATAAGGCAAGAAAGGATGAAACAAAGAAGTAAACAAAGAAGGAACGAGTGACCACACACACACACACACACACACACACACACACACAAGACAAATGTTGAGATAGGAAAATAAGAAATGGCCATTTAAATATGGGGAATTGGCAGTATGTTTAGAACTGTAATGAAATAGCGTCTCTTCAACCGAGTTACTCGCCTGACATTTTCCCCTCACAGACTTCCCACTTCTCCTCCGCCTTTGGGCTAGACACCGGTCCATACGCTAGCGCCTTTAAACGGGAAATGCAACCTGCCGATATTTACGTTAAGTGAGTTCCTGTTGCTGTCTTTCAAACATGTCTGTCTGTGAAGACTAACATGGATTCCTGGTTTGAAATATTCAAGTCCCTTCAGTAACGAATGTCTCGCTGAGTTCATTTTTTATTTGTTTCCCATACTCTTACGTCTTCAGGCTCATCACATAATAAAGCACAAAAAGGCCCATCCGCTCCAAGAACTGTTGGTGTTCCACAATTTGAATTATTTAAAAATCATTATTTATTCATTCAAGCCGACCAACGTGCTTGGATACAAATGTCAAGCTCCCCGGAAAAATAAAACATCCCCAAGCATAGAGGCTTTAAACTGAATGCTAGTAGCTGATTGGCTGCTTTGTACGTGCCCGCGTGGAAGCCGGCCTACTATTGGTGGAGCAGGTTTGTCCCCCCTCTGGCGGCGCGCCTGCTATCCGGCAAGGTAGACAGAGGCTGTAGACGGCATCAAGCGGTGTGTGTGTGTATTGTGGCTTCTCTCTGTGGCGGTTTTTGACACAAATATAACAGAAAACTATTCGTTTAACATCATCCAAGGTGTTATAACGCCTTGTTGCTGTGGCTTGACTGTCTGGAATCGGGCTGCGAGAGGTGGAAGCTACCTCATCGTTCGATTATTCAAAAGCAAAGGGAGGAGTGTCCCCAGGCCCAGGGAAGCAAGCGTCGGTGTAGAGCAATCATTCAGGAAGGAATTCCTTTACTGACTTTTTGTTGTTGCAACCTCAAGAAAGAATTTCTGTAGGTGGAAGTGTCAAAATATCTGCAGAACGGTGAGTCGCATTCTATGTATGGTTGCAGTATGTTGACCTGCTATTGATTAGAATGAAGTGCATGTTTTTGTAGTTGCAGACCTATACGTTAGTAAACCGTAACGCCAAGAAGACAGCCAGCACGTGGAAATAAGAGTAGTCGCTTGTGTTCTGTGGCAGTAATATATTGTCGAGTAGGCCCGTGGAATACCAAGCAACCAACTCTATTTACACGTTATGCTTGAATAAGTGTGTGCCAGTGTTTGATAGTCGACAGGCTTCGAAGAATAGCTTATGGGCGTATCATTATAAACGCAGCTATAAGTGCATTATATCTTATATCATACCAAGTATAGGTGTGCGTTCTTCAGGTATGTAATACTTCGGCAATTAAGTTTTGTATGAATCTGTGGTAAACCTTATATTGTTTTCATTACAAAATGATACGCATTTTCTCTTTTCAGTATTTATTTTGCGGTCATGTTTAGTTGTCATTAATAGGGTGTCAGGTTTCACGTCCTTATAAATCCTTTGATATTTCCAATTCCCACGGGTTTAAAGTACATGTCTTACGATAACTTACGTCGTATGCATTTCAGACAATTGCTACACCCAGTCGTTTATATGATATTCATATTACACAGGCTAGTTTTCATCCATATCTTTCTACTGGTGATAAAACATTTAGGGAGCATTTGAAATTTGTGCTGTAGTACTGGTGCTAACTTGAAGTAGTGGTCTGAGAATTTGTGAAAATAATGTTTCGGGTGGGTTTTACTAGAGCTGTTTCCAGTTTTTCTTACAGTGCCGTAATTTAATGTGAATATTATAATTGATCAAAAGACAAAAAGAGACGTAAATTTCACGGGTGAAATTCTACAGAGCAGGTGCTGTTTGTTTTTTGATTTATACATTGGTGTATAATGCGTGAAGTGCAGTTGTTTAGGTCTTGTCGGATTGCTACATTTGCAGTGCTTTTGAATTTTTGTAAAACAGAACACGGCATTGCGTAACATCGTGTTGCGATTTGCGATATAATGACAAACGGATATGAAGTGTGTTCCGAAATAATTATCATTATGACGTCGAAGTTGCAGTTATTAATTTGCCCAATTCGACCAGATACTGCGCTAAGGGAATGATGATGTAGCCGAGCGGTGTTAGACTATGCAACGTTGCGTAGCAAGTGCTCGAAGCTGTGGGTTGCAACGAACTTCAATGTGGCCTTCGCTTTACAGTGTACTACCCGATGGTTGAATGAATCGCATACACCCAGAACATTCCAGTGCATGGCTATACGGAGCTATTTTTAGTCCACTGGCTTGCTGTCAAGCGGACTGTTATGGTCTCCGATTGCAAATACTGCAGTCCTGTGGGGATTCAGGGATAATATTAGTAAACGTTTAGTAATTCGTGGCCTTCCCTTGACCCTGGACCTATGCCAGTGGCATATCGTGATTATAAGTGTCGGTTCAGTGTTCTTTTCGTGATGTTTTGTTAATTATGGGTCGCTGCAGATGCGTGCTTTCTGTGCGGTCCGATCAGCGTGCACTTCACGATTAGGTCGTGCCACGGCTGAGGTGGTTTGTCGCCGACCTTTCACCGCGGAGGCCCATGTTCGATCCCGGGTTAGTCCTTGTGAGATATGTAGTGGACAAAGCGGCACTGGGACAGGGTTTTCTTCCGAGTGCCCCGGTTTTCCCCTGTCAGTATCATTCCACCATTGTTACACATTCACCTTCATCTTCACGGTGCTGGCGTCAGAAGGACAAGCGGGCGAAACCTGGGAACCTCCCGATAAGCAATGTTCTTTCGGAAAACGGGGAGCATTGGAATAAAAAAGTACTTTCACTTTTCTGTTTGTATTGGTTTCAGTTTTAGGGGGAAGTTCTTTGTTCGCCTTGGACCCACCATTCCTACATGTAGTTGCCGGCTGTTTTCTCGCATGATACAAAAAGTCACCAGAAAAGATGGATCAAGGGGTGACGCCTCTGACCGACGTTGCCTCTAATTTTTTTACGGCTGCGTGGACCTGCATGCTGCTCGGAGCAGAAAATTTTTACGCGACGTCATGACTGCGCGGCACTTTGCAAGTTTTGTGTAATATGCGTAATGCGAATATTTGCAACGAAATTGGAAAAAGTCCAGTTGCGCGGCAACAATTCAGTGTGCGCGGGAGCATTTCAGTTACTGCACGGCCGCGCACCTGCGCGGCTTAGAGGGAATATTGGTTCTGATATATCCTGAGAGTGCTTGATTTATCATGCCATTGGGGCACCTATCCTAATAGGGGTTTTCTGTGGTTTTCTTCAGTCTTTCCGGGTGCATACATGATGTGTAGGTCATCACGTCAGGACCACTTTTATGCACGTCCTCTGTTATTCACTAAGTGCCGAATCATCGACGGTATCTGTGCAGTCTGGGCTACTGGCAGCGTCGTGAAATAGACTGTAACTAAATGAACAGAAAACTGAAAAAAAAATTAGAATCTGCTGCAAGTAAGGCATTATAGGATTTGCTACAATTGTGTAAGTTATTTACTGTAGACTGTGAATAATTGTTCGTCAATACATGGTCCGCGTACCATGTCCGCGATGTAATTTCTTCGGTTAGAAGATTCTCGGTAACCTGTTAGAGGCGTGTAATGTAACGCAGCAAGAAACTTACGGGTTATAATCTTGCGACTTTCGGTTCCTTACATAAGGATTCTTAAGTCAAGACGAATGTGCTTCTTTCCGTTTTACATCGACCTGACAGCACAGGAGATTCTGACTTTTTTTGTATCTTTGTGCATATTCAGGGTGGTGCTTATGACGTCACTTCAATTTTAGTACCCCGCTTTTATATGGTAAATAAGTCAGATTACACAAAATCGAGCTAGTCAGCTGCATTTTATGGCAATCGAAGTTTTCAGTACCATGTACGCAAGAGCCGGCCGAATTTCCCTATCCTGGGCAAGATCAATATATTCCATTCCATCTTATTTTTCAACACCCATTTTAGTAATCGTCTTATCTAGGTCTAGTTCTTCGAAGCGGACTCCATTCTTCTGTTTTCTCGACCCCTTCTTCACACTCGTTTGTGGCTGTCGTAGGTAGGCTTCTTTCTTTGAAAGTGCGCAACCTGGTCACATTTACGTATAGGTAACAAATCGCAGTAATGCGATCTCATATTCTGGTAGACTATACTTATCCAGGTCAGTGTTTATAAAAATCACCCCCTCCTCCCGGTTCTTTGTGTCTGCACGGAACGGTCGCTTGCAGCTGTCGGTGGGCATATTGTCTGATGCACAAACGTTTCGACCCACGGGGGGGGGGGGGGGGGGGAAGGCTGTGGGGATCTGACGGGAAGTTGCTCATGTCTACATACACCTTCCGTCCAAACACTGCATGCTGTGCTCTGCTTTTTAATATAATAACGGAAATGACATTCCATTTTTAGTGCTGTATTGTTATGTGGTAGGTGAGTGTCGATTGTTTGAAAATGCACGCAAGGAAGTCTGTAACCTATTTCGAATTTTGTCCGAGAGGCCTGTGACGGTGCTAACTTATTACGTACTTCTGTACATTATGGTTGATAATGACGTAGAGCAAGCGGCATTATACATTACAGGACCTGTCGACGTTTTGTTCTTATCCAAATCAAAGTATATTGCTGCGAAGGTAATCACATTGCAGAGGGCCAGACCTGATTTTGTTGTGGTACAGTAAATGCTGCGTGTGGAATTTCTACGTTTCAGTGAGAATACTTCTGTATACTGTATTAATTTTTTATCCTACTCTGATGACCTGAAGTAAAATACTTGGCTTGGGAGGTCACCATGCGACGCGCCCATGTGTGTGTGTGTGTGTGTGTGTGTGTGTGTGTGGGTACGTGCGTCTGTTGCAACTTTAAACCAATTTACCCCTATTAAAGGAACTTGGTTCGAATGCATGCTGTTAGACGCCAGTTTATACCGCAATTTTTAATCAAGTTTCCTCTAAGCTGGACAACAACATGGAGGACGCATAAGTTATGAGGCCGGAGTGACACTAGCACCACCTGTGTGAGGCTTCTGAAGTAATATATGGCTTTAGATCTTTAGGTCTGAGAAAAATATACAGCTTTTGTTAAGGCACTTCTTGCAGAGTCTTTCTGTAATCGCCCTACAGAACACGGCGGTTTTATCGCATAAAAATCATGCACTTGCCGGGATGTGTGACTGCTGCCGTGCACAGGTCAGCGATAAATGAAACGCATTCCGCGATGGCGCTGTTCGAAAACACTTCTGGAGCTTGATGGCGGCGACTGCTAGTGGAGCTAGGCATGTGAAACTTGATACGGGGGTAGTAGATCATTAACATGCTGACACATTCGTATGGATTATTTTTAGTTGAATAATTAGAAATGTGCCGACAATGCGTAACCTTCAGGTTATGTGTTGTACGTAGTCTGTACTTAAATAACAAATTCTTCATAAAAGTATTAAACACAACTACCATCCGTTTAAATCCTGATAGTACCTGTACGTGTAACGTTACATTGTAAAACTCGGTATTCTGCCCACACAGTGTATTCGTGTGTGCCACTAAAGCAATCCCATTACAGGCCTTAGGGTTCCAGGAGGTTGAGGCTCCCAGATTTCTAGACAATCGGCACATGAAGGTGATAAGGTTGTCAGCCATACGCACCGGCCGCGTTTACCCCCCAGGAAAGATTCCTGGTACTCATTTCTGTTAGAGGCTGAGTCGACCCCAGGGCCATGAAAAATTCCAGTGGCACCATCGGGATTCGAACCCGCGACCTGCCGGTTTGTAGCGCAGTGCCTCAACCAACTGTGCCACCGCGGCCCCATGTTTGCCGCTAAGGGTCTCGTTAAGACCCGTGATTATTTTCCGAAACAGAACTGAACTTTACAACGGAGACAGAGTCTGTTCTCTTAGCGGTATGTATTGAATGTCTACTTAAAATTTAGAAGAATTTCAGAGAAATTTGGCCGTGCCATGGCTGAGGCGGTTAGTCGCCGGTCTTTCATCGCCGAGACCCAGTTTCAGTCTCAGGCAATTCTATGACAGATTTGCGGTAGAGTGGGACAGGTTTCCCTCTTAGTACTTCATTTCTCCGTTTCACCTTTCGGTGTAAGTCCGCCAATGCTTTACATCCATCTTTATCTACATGTTGGTGTTACCAGGAGAAATGGGCGAATCCTGGGAACTTACAAAAAGTAATGCTTTTTCGGAAATCTGGGATTTGGGAAAAAAGTATTTTACTTTGTTCTCAGAGAAATATTACAGTAGACCCACAAATTCGGCGGCCTTATTGACTAGCTGAGGAAATATTTGCGTCTGAAGGTCTCTGCTCCGTGGAGTTAATTAATTTTTTTTTGTTAGTTAGGCAGACATTTAGGTTGATGTGTGTAGAACAGGAAAATAGTGTCAGTTCTGCTCGGAAATCCTTCTTATGTGACGGGCCTGTTTGCAGGGATCTCACTAAATTCCGCTTGGGCTTCATTTAGAGGCAAATGACTGGTGCCTACAGAAGTTAAATTCATCGCATATCTTTTCCTATTAGCATCAAAAAATTCGGAGCAGAAAACAGGAACGAACAAGTTTTTCCCGTTTTACCCTGACGCCAATCAGCTGGCGCAAAGAATGCATAAAATTGGAACTCGTATATACGCCGAAACAAAATTTTAGTGGTGACATTTTCTACACCTAAGGTGTAGTGGTTTTATCCCATACACTCAGTATTTATAGCCTCTTTTGTTGACACATGAGATATCTATACAGAAGGGTGGCATGAGGCAAAGCAGCCCGCTGCCTTGTATCGCACAATCTTGGTACTTGATAACTGAAAACACCACTCGAAGTGAAATCCTACACACGATACTGGATTGAAAAGAAAACTCGCCTAAATCGCTGGTTTCCCCTAATCGCGCAGGAATTTTTGAATGTTACTTGTCCCCTTGGGGCCTGGAACCCTCTGTAATGGATCCGCGGCCCCCTGTTTGTTCCTATTTTTCTTTCTGTATTCTCTGGTGACTTTCTCTTCAAGCAGAAGGACAAAATTTATCTTGCAGCCAACTTGTATTATTAAGAGCTGCAGCAAATTATGTACGTAAGCATATATATCTACATCTCTCTTTAAATTTTCTGCAGCTATACAAAATCTCGAAAATTGGTATATATTTTTTTATATCATACACTTTCCGTGCAGTTGTTATATGTGCACAGATATGTATTTATTACCGACTAATGACACCAATAAATATGCATCAAGTTATTATTCCTGCTTGTTTCTGCTCTTGATACTAGCGATAATCGGGGAGCATCATTACACAAAGCAGTGTGTGGATCTCAAAACATACCATTTTCAGCGGTAAGTGGTAAGTAATTCGATGCAGAGTGCATTCATTGAAATTTCAATGCTTGATATTAACACAGAATGAAGTAGATTAAAATTAATTAAAATAATATCGGATGTGTCTTTTAATTATTTTACCCATTTTATGCCGTTTTAACATCAAACATCGTTATTGTAATTAATGCACTATGTATCATATTATTTACCATTTAAAACGACGATATATTTAACACCATATATTTCTTTGTGTAGGCCTAATGGTACTTCCTGATGATGGATATTATTAATAGCCGAAACATGTGGGAGTAATAACTTTATACATGTTAACTAATGTAATTAGATGACAAAAGAACATAGATTCTTAGGATTATATATAACAGAAATATGTGTTGACTGTTTGAGAACTGAAGAGAGAGAAGTGTGGGGAGGCAGTGAGAGACACTGCTTTTACTAGAAGGAGAAGTGACAAAATTTGCGGCTTTGAAGTTTCTCAGGCAGTGCCCGCTCGGCCATTTGGCAAAGGTAGCCTGGAGGTAAGACAGAGCGTTGTGAAGTAGACTGTTTGATAATGGCACAGAGGAAAGAATTTGAACACTTGGGCTGGGTTCTTTGAATGAGAGTACGTTTCTTTCCGACGCTCCTAACTGCCAGAAGAGCTGCGCATTCGCCCGCTTGTCCTTCTGTCAGGAGCAGCGTGAAGATGCGGGTAATTATGGAGCATTAGTGGAATGGTGCTCACAGTGGAAGGCCGAATTACTTGGAGAAAATCGTGCGCCAATGCGACCTAGTTCATCACAAATCTCACATGGAGCGATGCAGGATTGAAACCGGGTCTCCGCTTTTTATGGAACATTAGACTTTAAAAGTTAGTGGTTAGTATATATACCACTAAAAACTGTGCATTTGCCTACGCAGTGTATTTGTGTGCTTTGTATGGGCCTCAGAACAGATAGGGGTTATTTCCCTATACAATACAAACTAATTGGTCTTATAAACCAGAGGCAGTGTTTATTGCGCGACACGACCAGAATCTGTATGTATAACGTAAATTCACTATCGTATTCAAAGGGTTAATCTACATCTTGCACAAGGATCCAGCTAGTGTCTCACAGAGAACACACTCTATTTCCATGAGGAAGACTCCTCAATTAATTTTGCCTAGAGAAAAGACCACTGTTTGTTGTCAGATCATACGGAACACGTAAATGCACTATGCGGACAAAATGAAGGGCGTTTTAAATCACATCTGGCGGCACGTACAGTTGTCACTGGGCTTTCAAGGTTTGGATATTCGTGGGCGTCAGTCCTGGAGCATCAGTTAGTCTGATTTTTGTCGTCATATTGAACGAAAAATTTTTATATGAAATTTGGTATTCGGGTGCTTAACACCAAGCGTTTTCGGGGTATACTTTCCAGGTACAGTGTAATCCTATGTGAAGCTTGATTAGAACTTCATTTTTTTAAAGAGTGCATCTTATAATTTGTTATATGACGTGAAATGCACATATAAGACATGTACAGTTTTCATTTAATAACGTCCTTCTATAAGCCGATGCCTGTGACCGCGCGGTCTAAGGCGTGGGTTTGAGGCAGCTCGCTTGCTGGGATTGCGGGCTCGAATCCCGCCGGAAGCATGGATGCCTGTCGCTTGTGAGTGTTGTGTGTTGTCAGGTATTGGTCTCTGCGACGGGCCGGTCGCTCTTCCAGAGGGGTCCTACCGAGTGTGTTGTGTCTGAGTGTGATCCCGAAACGTCGACAGTGAGGAGGCCTACGCCCTCTAGGGCTGTCGAGCCATGAGAAAGGAAACTACTTTCCCTATGACTAATACTTAACGATATATGACTAGGTGGGGTTGTATGTAGAATATTAAGTTTCGTACACGCAATAAATAAGAGCTAATGCGCTGTGCCAAGGAACAAAGAATGCATTTTAAAATTTGTTCTCCTAACCAGTCTTCTTGCCACTTCGTTCCGAACGAAGAAGCATGTGAACATCGACTTTTGTTGTTCGATTTCTTCATTACAGATTCCTCTTTCCCACCGTTTTATATGCAACTACCAATCCACTGCCTGCTGCAGGCACAACAAGACAGTTACGTCAATAGGTAACTTGCACGGTCGCTTCTTTTATTGGCTATCGTTGCTGATCCAACACTACTTCGACATTGTGTAGCAATAACAAGACAAATGACTGTGTCTTACGGTCAAAAGAGGCATGAATAACTGCAGGAATGTACTATTTATCACCACTAAATAAAATCCAGGTAAATTTCAGCACCATACGATTACACTTTTGCATGGGTTATAAAAATTTCGTAGCGTTAATTTATTATGGCGTGGAAGATGTCAGTTGACGCTTGTCAACATAATAAATTTGTGCCTAAATGGCAGATCGTGTGTATTGTTACAATTTTAAGGTCATGTCTTTAGTACATATACAAAGTAAAGGTAAAGCCGTCGCTGTCCATGTCATGATGGCGTATACGGGGTAGGGGCGTGCGTCCACTCATTCTTAACTTTGGCGCTAGGTAGCGATGAGGGGTCAGCTTCATGCCCCGGCCGCCCTACCCCCAGGAAAGAACCCCGATGCCCATTGCATAAGCGGCTGGGTGGGCCCAAGAGCCCGCCTGGATGTTTTGGGCGAGAGAAAAATTTCTTGACATTGGTGGGATTTGCACCCCGTCAAGCCCGTAGCGGAGTCTATACCGACTGGGCCATCCGCCTCTCCTTCAGTAGGTAACTCCACGGAACATAGTTCTTCTTGAGAAGGTAAGCGTTTCTAGGCTAGTCAAGAAATTCGTCACTTTTTTTGGAACTCGAATGATTGTTAACGCTTTTACAAGGGTCCGCCACTTGTCCCTATCCCGAGCTAGACCAACCCAGTCGAAGCCTAGACCCACTTGTTTGAGAATACAGTTTAGTATTATCGTCCCATATAAGCCTGGGTCTTCAAGTGGTCTTTTTAATTCGGGTTTCCTCACCAAAACTCTGTGTGCACCTCTCCTCTTCCCCATTCTCTAGTACGTCAAGGAATAAATAAATTCGACCCTTTGACATGACATTTCCCCATTTTGTTTCTTGCACTGGGAGGTCCTTTCCCTCAGGTCTGTTTAATATCTGTGGCCTTCGCTAGTTACCATAGCGATATCGATTAGGATGAACACATGATATCGACTTCCTCCATTTTTGTAATGTTCGTAGTCATTAGTAGTTACTGTGATGAGAGAAAATTGAGAGTAGTGTTGATTTTGTTATTTGCAATACCTGCTACCGGCATTCCAAAAGAATAATTCTAATTTTTAGATTGAAAATGTTGAACTTCCTTATATTATTTATACTCTTCATTACTATATGTGAAAAAAAATTGTCAGTGGAACACATCTTACATTTTAACCGCAATTACATGTTCGACTTTTACAAACAAGCCATCATCAGGCTGTACAAAGAGATTAATGTTCAGCATACAACTTCTGAACCTCTGCATGTTGTACGTTTGTTTTTATGTTTCTTACAGCCTGAATATGGCTGATTTGTAAAAGCCGAAACACGTAGCTCTGTTTAAAATATAAGCTGTGTTCGAGTGATAAATTATTGTTTGATGTCGCCTGGGGACGTCTCTGTTACTTCGCAGTCTAATTCCTGGACACAGGGGCAAGTTACATGAGCTTCATGAAGGTGGCTCTGTTCAGTATGTTTATGGCTGTTAACAAGTTGTTCAGAAAAGACCCTCAGCTGTATCCATAAGGACATGTTTGATAAAATTGAAAATTCTGTCCCATACACATCTGTTTTCTCTCAGACTGCACAACGTTTGGATGTTGCCATATAGAGGCTTATCCTAGAAGAAACCCTGAAGAAGTTGTTGTCGCCGCGACAGTGTGAGAATTAAGCCGGCATGTGCTGCCAATTTGTTTGCTAAAGCCAGATATACCTGCTGTTTCATCTCATGCTCTGTTTTGATGCCTTGGGAACATTACTGTCCCTTCGATAACCGAGTTCAAAAATTACTGGCTCTTAAAATCAGAGTTTGTCTTCTTCATGCGGTTATGTATCCTTTCTTCGTTCGGGTAATATTTGGCTTTGACATAAATTAAAAGTCGTTAATAAAACCAGTGGATGGTGTTACTGACTCTGGATCATCTGTAGTTTTGTCACGCCTCAACATGTTCCTCGTATATTCAATTTGATCCCCGACTGGTGAGGGAGTAGGGGCGATGTTCGAGCGTTCCTCGGTGTCTGACAGCAGTGGCCGATTTCCGTGAAAGGCACTAACAAGCCTTAGACGTGGAGGCCGGTATCACTGCATACTGAAGTTCCTAAAATGAAGGTATAATGAGAGATTTCATGTTTTAGCGGTGCAAACAAGGTTAAAGCACGCTGTGATGGTGATGGTAATACATGCGTCGAGATAGTGACGTGAAGGAACACGTGGGTTGGGCTACCTTAGTTTAACCCACAAATCCACATTGACCGACCTGTTTTGGAACCATTTTTCATGAGCTTGGAAGCATACCGCTAATGGATCACATCTGCAAATATAATAAGGACACTGTATGCGGGCATGAGTATTTCTCACACCTGCAGCGAGTAAGCTAAAATTTTCCGAGGGATGCGAAAATGGTTTGGGAAGCAGTTACGTGCCTGTATTTCCCAGGAGAGACATTTGCGAAATTGAAATTATCACTCACTCACTCTCTCGCTCACTCACTCACTCACTCACTCGCTCACTCATTCACTCACTCCACCGTTCTTCCCCCAAGTTTCCGGGATAAACTTATTATATCGTGGGGAATAAGAAAATGAAGTTCATCCACTTCCCTTGTTTTTAAACGTACTGTACTCTGAGTTAAAACACTGGGTTACATGTTGCTCAGTCTTGACATTTATGGACCACGGATAATGGAATCTCAGCGCATTCCACGTATTCGAATTCTGGAAGTCTTTTGTCACAAATATTTGTGCCGTCTTTTACTCGCTATGGACCGAAATCACACTTACCGCGTAAATATTTACAAAGCAGGGCGATGTAGTGTTAATAATCGAGACTGGTATGAACGACCTGCAGGTTTATTGGTTATCATAAAGGACGTTTTGATTTCGTGGTTTTACGAGTTTTCAGGCGCATCCAAGGCAACCTGTCCGAACAGGCCACAGCCGCCTTGTTCAAAATTATTTTCTTTTAAACATCTTTATGTTTCCACCTCACGAGAAGGAATAAAACTTCAGTAACTGAAATATTGTTGTTTAATAACATGTTAATAAATAATAACTGATTAAAATTCGTGGCACACGGCCTTTCTGGAACAGTATATAATTTCGTAGGTGGTGAAGAATCTCCATGCTTTATGTTCTCTGTTTTTTTAACAAGGCTGTTGAAATCTGAAGCTCTATATGACATCAATTATAAATGAATATGTTGGGTCTGAAACACAACACCTCAGCGTCATACTACGAAAAATCTCTATTTTTCCAAGACCCTTTCTAAAACGATACATTTTAAATTGGGCTTCACAGTTAATCTCTTACTTTCATCTCTGCGACCAAAATTTTTTGTGCCTTTAGGCCCTGAATCTTTCTCTGCCTCTTTGAATCTTTTATTATATTTTTTGAGGAGTGAGCCACAAAGTACGTAGCTCTTTCTTAATGTTTGTAATATTTGGTGTCTTATGACTTTCTTCTCCTTCGGCACGAATTTAATCAAGTATAGATTTATAGACAGACATGAACCGAGAAATTCGTTTTCCATCTGCCTTGGACAGGAGTCGTACAGGTAGAACCTGCTACAGTACAACTTCATTGCCATAACAGCTCTCAATGCATGGATGGAATGGAAAGATCTGGAAGGAAGCCGTAGTGGCCTAATCCACATACTATTCTTTCAGCTAGAGCGACTGAGGAAAATAACGAAAATTCATGATAGCGGACGCCTCCAAATGCCACTACGTCACGTTGTTCGGCTATAACAGTTAAACGACTTATCATTCTAATCGAGGTGCGTCTTGCAGTAACCGAATTTTTCGTGCTGTTGCTCACGGTGCACCAAATTCACGCAGAATTTTGAAGTTATGTCTTTTTGGTCTGTTTCGTACTGAAGTCTCACCTGACAAGTCTTTAGGAAATTTTTGTTGGTTTGCACTGAACCTAGTACGGCCAATGCATTTGTGTCCTGTGTCTAGGATGTGACCGCGTGTAAATATTTCCATGCGTTCTGGAAGAGCTTCCTGACTATATATTCAGGGTACAAGAAATCCAAGAAGAGTCAATAACGCCGTAAAATTCTCTAATATTACAATTAAATATTCCTTTATATAGCTCTAATAAAAATGGCTCATGGTGCCAGACAATTATTTTTATGTCGGGCACACGTACTATTTGAGACATTTTGTCCCATTTGTACTCATCATTCGTAAAGAATGTACTTAACGTGTGTGTAAAACTAATGTTCTTGCATATTAATCACTGACATAAGCGATGTTTTGCATATAAGCTGTTCTTGAATGTAACACTTTTATTGCCTATGTACGCATTAGCTTAATCGTCTTTCATGATATACAAATCCTCTATGCTACTGCCATGTCTCAGTAATTAAATTAGGTTTCTTGTAACGAATATTTTTCGTGCATGTTTTCAATTCACCACTGATTTCAACGAACCGTTTTCTGATTCAAGTGTAATCATATTTTCTCAATAATCACTTAAACGTGACCTTACTTGGAGGGAATTTGTTACCCTCTCTAGATTGCAATTTTGCAGTGTATGTCGGTCTCCGCTTATCTAAAACAGTATAAATGTTTCGTGCCTTCCACATTTTCGCATGTTTCAAACACAGTTCCACATTAAACAAACTGTGCACGCTGTTGCTGCAGCTCGGAATGTTTCACTGATGCTCCCGGGCTTATGGAGACGTGACTGTTTAGGTTTTGATTGGGCTTGCGAGCTAATTGCCAATCCTGATTTCGGGATCTGGTCCAGCACTTTGGACTTAAATTGTGAAAAATTCGGAACTAAACATAATCCGTCGGAACTGAACGAATGCAACACACGGACACACTTTGGCAGTGGAAACTCAACTGGTGCCTCGTCGTAACTCTAGTCAGGCGAATAATTCTGGGCGGTATAGTGATATAATTTCCTGATTGGCTAATAATTAAGTGACTGACGTGACTAATTCGGTTAGAGTCTGAGTGACAACTGGCTGTCTGGTGGACTTACTGACTAATCACTGATCGCGTGTCTGAGTTGCTTGCTGGATGGCTGAATGAATGGTTGATTGGCTAGACAACCGACCGCGTGATCGAGTTGCTTGCTGGATGGCTGAATGAGTGATTGATTGGCTGGACAACTGACTGCATGATTGAGTTGCTTGTTGAATGGCTGAATGAATGCTTGATTGGTTAGACCACTGATTGCGCTACTTGCTTGCTTGCTTGCTTGCTTGATGGATGAATGACTACCTGATTGGCTAGATTACTGACTGGTGGCGATTTGGGTTGCTGCTTGGGTGACTGACTGTATTGCTGTGTGAATGATCCGATGAACAATTATCTCTCTTGTTGACTGATTTAATGTTACGCACAAAAGTGTTTGAAAAGGAAGCCGAAAAAGCCTGTTGAAATAAGACATAACAGTCGCAATCCACCCGGAGTAGCAGCCGAAAAAGACAGGGGTTGTAATTGGAGCAGCTGTCAACGTTTGGAAACCACATGTTGGACATGTGGATGTCATCCATAACTGGTGCATAGCCTGTTATGGGTGCTGTCCTGTTTTGAAAACGGCACATTTAGCATGCAGGAATATTATGCTTTGTAAAAGTGAATTGTATTTAAGTGCAAAAACAGCGCGATTCTTGCAGTTGTGGAGGGAATGATTCGTTTAATCTGATGTATTTTTCTAAAGCCAGCCGCCAACCAACCAACCAACCAACCAACCAACCAACCAACCAAACAAACAAGCAAGCACGCAAGCAAGCAAGCAAGCAAGCAAGCAAGCAACTAACCAACCAGCCAACCAACCAACCAAAAATTGCAACTAACCAGACAAGCAAGCAAGCAACCAACCAACCAACTAACCAACCAACCAACCAACCAACCAACTAACCAACCAACCAACCAACCAAAAATTGCAACTAACCAGACAAGCAAGCAAGCAAGCAAGCAAGCAAGCAACCAACCAACCAACCAATTATCGAAGTTACTGAAAGACTGCCAAGTTTCTGCTCTCCTATACCAAAGACCTGCTGCTGGAGCTGGACAGGATTGTGAGATAGTCCCATCCACATTCCAACCCTTCTTTTTACCTATTTTCCGAATATTCTTCTTATGTTATCTTCCAATTACATGCTCCAAAATGAACGTTTTCCAAGAGGTTTCCTCAACAAAATTGTGAACTTTTCTTTTTGCCCGTGCTAATTTTGTGTGTCCGGCCTGTCATTACTTCTTTAGTTACCACTTAAGCTACCGAAAGGTTAGATTAGCGGTGTCGCTCTGGACTGGTACTCTCGAGGTGTCTCTTTCGAATCTCTGCCGGGCCATGGGATATGCAGACCGATATGTACGTGGTTTTCCTCAGTATCTCTAGGCAAATGCCAGAATGATACTTCGACGAGGTCACGATCATTCCCTTTCAAGCCCTTTCCAATTCCTCACCAGGCACCGTCCTATGCTACGCTGTTTCGGCACTGACAGCCTGGTTAAGTAACTCAGTACGTTTAAGTGCATCAATCACGATTTCAGTCGCATCCTGGGAAGTCCGTGCAATGTTCTTTGGGCAATTAATAGTTTGTATAATCCAATAGATTAAACAATGGTGTTCTGCATTAGTTTACTGTAGGTACCATCTGGCTTAATGCTGAAATTTTGGCCACTTGACGGACAGTGGGTGGTTGGTGGAACTGCACTTTACAGCTGATGCTCCTACTTATTCTAACTTACTGGCAGAGAGGATTAACGTATTGTCACCCTGCACAGTCAGCTGGCTTCCAAAATAGGACAGCAAACTCATCGAAGTTTGTGCGGTGCTTGGATAAAGTGAATCAGATCACCGCATACAGGGAGGCTGTGTCTGTCCAGCTTTCGTAGCTTCTCAAACAGTTTTGATTAAATTTGGTACTGAACGTCTGCATTAAACGGGAGAGAAGTAATTCTCATTGACATGGGTACACTACAAGTTGTATAAACGAAACTGGAATACACAATTCTTCTCAAATACGGCTGTTCGCTGTATACTCGTGTATATAAAGACACGGGTTGCAGTGTAAAAGGTTAATTCAGTTCGTCTGCGGGAGAATCTATCAGATGCAGAAACAGCTCGCCTGCAAAAAATTAATAAATAATTGATATTTGCATCAAAATACAGGGAAAGTAGAGCTAAAGCTCCACACTGTCTTCGCACCAGCTATTGATGTGATTGAATGGGTCAACTTCTCGTTCCGGCTGCTTCAACCCCACGGACATCACCCCCAATATGCAGCTGCCGGTCTAGTACGTAGAGGAATCCGATGCCTCATCTCGTAGCAAGAATCATTTCATGGACATACCCAACCAAACTGTCGACTTGTTTCAAGAAGCATTCATCACACAGAAAAGTGTTGCAAATTCAAAGTACATATCACAATGGTAGGTTAACCTTTTAAAGCCTAGCGGTAACTTTACGTACCACCAGGTTTAACATTAAAAATTCTACGTGGTGCCCACATTGCGTTTATGTGTTTTGTACGGATCTCAGAACAAACAGCAATTTTTGCCTTACGAAACATTAAGAGACTGGTTTTTATAACCCGAAGTGGAGAGTGTTTACAGCGCGGTACGCACTGAGTTCTTATATAAAACAGACACGCTTCGTCTTTAAAGGGTTAATATAAAGGCCAGCGAAGGATAACGGGACACACAACTTCACTGCCGTTTGCGGGACTTGCTTTACATATTATCGCGATACGGACTTGTCTCTTACGGCCCTTGAAATAGCGGATGATATCTAGGCTACAAAGGAGCTGGGACACTTAGCAACCGATCCAACTGTACGACGGAACAGAATCAGTGAACAAACTACTATAGCTGAAAAACCATTTCTTCGTCATAACATTTTACCCCTGTTTGAGAAGGTTGCACCACCATTTTAAATCCTCTTTACAGGGTGGAGGATTAAAGGGGCTGCAGGTAAACTTCCGCCCTAGGACAGCGTTGACACTTTTCCGACATGAATTTCGTACACAAAACTTTCTTTGGAACGACACGAAGGCAGTAGAATGTCCAGGATAAAGGAGCAATGAAAATTGTAACGGCTGCCTGACAGATGCAGTTCTCCGTCTGTGCGGTTCCGTCTCTGAAAAATTGCGGGTTAAAGCCCCACTGGCGTGTTGCAAATGCGTTTTCTTTCAAGCCTATAAGCCCACTCTCTCAACGAGTGTCTCGATTCTCATGTGTGTGCAGCTTTTTAAGAAAACCATCATGCACCGTAATAAATGCGGTTGTAAAGGACTTAATTTCGTTATAGAAAAAGTTCACTTTGGTTGTAACCTTTAGTATGATATTAACTGTAAGTTATTCCGGTACCACGTCGTATGTGTGAGGACGAACAGAATGTTAACATTCTACGTTAACCCCTTAAAGCAGCGAAGACTTTATGCATCACTAGTTTTTACAGTCAGGAGCTGTTCTATTCAGCGACGGATCATATTTATTTTTTATGAGTCGCACAATAAAGTGAGAGTATTTCCATCAGGGCTGTGGAGTCGGAGTCGGAAGGAATTTTAGGTGAAGTCGGAGTCGAAAGGAATTTTTGGGTGGAGTCAGAGTCGGGAAAAAATGTACCGACTCCGACCTCAGTCTAGAATCTTAAATAGATATTCCAAATCCAGAGCCCTGATAGCTACAGTAACCATTAGACTGATACTTAAATATAGGTTATAATTAAAAAAAGTAGCCTGATGATTCAGGTGGTGGTGATGAAATGTCTTATAGCTTTACCATTACTAATGCATATTGAGCTTTTATAAAGGAGTCGGAGTCGGACTTCTAAAAATCGAGGAGTCGGAGTCGGAAGTTTTAAAAATCGAGGAGTCGGCTTCAGAGCTTTTGTGTACCGACTCCACAGCCCTGGTTTCCGTTAACAGAATTAACTAATTTGTTTGTGTATTGAGAAGAAGGAATGTGCTTAATTCGCAGTGCAAGTTGAAACAGTAATTGTTATTTAGATTAAACTGAGTCTTCAAATCGTTTTCAAGAGAGAGTGGTTTGTGTTTTGTGGTGATGTGAAACTTGAGAAAAATGAGAATGAAGTCAGGCAAAAAGAATTACATTTTCAAAAGTGTCATGTGGACCTTTTAGAATTAGGCAGAAATAATAACATTTTCACAAACGTTCGCACGGGATAGTCATCGGGCTTTCTTTACTGTTACGTCTAGATTTTCAGTTTGTGGATGCTGATTTCTGGTGGTCCATTTAACGTAGCTTAAATTTAATATTTCAAGCCGATAAGTGAGAGTATTTTAACGTCACTTTTGACATTTTACACTGAAAATATATCAGGTCTGTAATGCGACTATAAGTAAAGAAATGACTGATAAGGAGAAGGGTGACTCATAAAGAACAGCACCTCTTTGGATATCCTTGGTGGCCTTATCGCAAAACAGACAGTCGCCATTCTGTAGCCACTTCCCGAAGTCTCAAACATGGTTTTTACTGTCGTTGTCCGTATGCCGTCTATATTCAAGTTCCAGTTGCATTTGCCATAGAGCGTTCCCAGACCACTCTTACCGACTACACTGAAACGCTCAGTCAGTGCCTGTCTTCATTGCGCCCATGCAACGTTCAACCATCTGTCTGGCGGTAAATTTTTATGATCGCGTCGTGGCTAAATTTGAATCATTACGAGGTATAAAATAGACACGCGTAGAACACTGGAAAGTAATTGTAAGTCTGTGGGCCCATTCTGACGTGATTAGCTTAATTTGGGAACGTAAATGAGAGAGTGAATAAATTGTTTTGAGGCCTGGATTGTCAGGTAATTTTGAAAAGTTTAAAAAAGGACAGCCCGGAATATTATGTAGGTGTTATAAAACGGGTGTCTGTTTGTCAAATGTAATATCCGTGGTGTTGCAGAGTCACTAGAAATGCCAGCCTGTAAAGTCAGGAATTACTTTGTTAGAAAACTGAAAGTTCATACGCCGTGGCGATAGCGTATCGGGTGGCAGAGATGTAGATTTCTACTTGAGAGCAGAGGACACAATAGTGCAGTACTTGGTCAGGGCAACAGCACGTCACGGGGAACTGCTGCGTGCAGATACTGATGGGTGTAGAGTAATGTAAGAATGATCAGTAGCAAGGGAAAGCCGGGGAAACCAGGGATGTAACATTTTCCATTGCCAAATCCTCTACCACAAAAGTCACATAGTTACCCGGGGTGGAACCCAAAACTTGTAGTAACCTTTCAGCGTCGAACTTCCTTGAGATTTGTCTGGTCCTTGCTTTACTAAATGTTCACTGCTTCTGAACTTTTTATACAAACATTTTAGATTTCAGTGAAAGAAAACTATGATGAGCCGGTTTGAGAAAAGCGATGAAATCCAAGTTCAGAATTCGCGCGGCTTCCGTGTTTTTAGTTACAAAAAAAGTTGCCTTTTTGCACGCCATAAAGATGTATGGGGGAGTGGAGGAACAGCTACGCTTATTCTGAACCTAAGCATTAGATGGACGCGAGAGCACAACTTATGACCCCCGTCACTTTACGCCTGGCGAAAAACTGCCAGTACCGGCTGGATAGAAGCCTGGGTGGGCCGCAGGGATAGGCAGGACAATTGGGAGAAGATAAACATTTCTCTGATACTGCCGGGAGTCGAATCACGATTTCTCGGTTGTTAGGCCGCAGACTAATCAATATGTCGACCACAGTGTCTCGGTTTTGTACAGAAATTTGCCTCAGAATTTGCGTATTTTCCCTTACGGTCTTTGGCCACCCACACTCTGGGATGACGATTTCGAACCCTGCTAGAAACACGACTGTATGTCCGCGTTATTCTGTCTTATGTTGTTGTTTGCATGTGGAAGCCTTACTGTGGATCAATCCGTGTTGTTTGCATGTGGAAGCCTTACTGTGGATCAATCCGTGTTGTTTGCATGTGGAAGCCTTACTGTGGATCAGTCCGTGTTGTTTGCATGTGGAAGCCTTACTGTGAATCAATCCGTGTTGTTTGCATGTGGAAGCCTTACTGTGGATCAATCCGTCAACCAAGAAGTCTGTCTTCGTCCTTACTAATTATTCGTAGTTTCAGACCAGTTAGTGTTGCCAGGCTCAAGCGGAAGAATACTTACAAAAGCTGTATCTCTCTGCCATACAGAACGTGAGAAACTGCATGAAGTGTGGAGCCCATGTAATGTAGTGACAGTATGCGTACCAAGGGTTGTGTAAATGTGGCATTTTGGGGGAAAATGTTATTGAGTTGGCAAAACGAAATTTCTTACAGCGGATCTCGTAAATCCTTCCCGCTGCTCACAACAGTCCAAACATCATCACACACTATTGCTTCGTAATCTCAGGAACCTTGCTAGCGGTATATTTCCATAAAATTTTGGCATTTATTTTTCATATTTACTTCTATGTTCTTCCGTGCTTTTTACATATCCCTTGTAATTTGCCTTCGGTGATTGTATGAAAATGTTTGTTAAAGTGAAGGTGGAACTACGAATTATGCAGTTCCTAATTATGTACATGTCTCCAGTTATTAACTTTTCATTAGCATGCGTATTTAATTGAAATTTGCCGATCCCAGTGGCCGCGCGGTCTAAGGCGTAGGTCTGCGGCCGAGCGCATGCTGGGATCGTGGATTCGAATCCCACCGGGGGCATGGATATTTTTCTCTTGTGAGTGTTTGTGTTGTCAGGTAGAGGTCTCTGCGACGGGCCGATCCCTCGTCCAGAGGAGTCCTACCGACTGCGGTGTGTGCTTGAGTGTGATCAAGTGAAAATAAACAACCTCAACAGCTGCTGTGAGCAGGTAGGAGAGGGCAGGACTACGATTAGGAATAATTGAAATTCTAGGCGCCAGATAGAGTAATTTTTTGCTCTGTACTCTAGAATTTTCCTTCATAAAGTCACTAGAATTTGGTCGCCCTCGTTTGGACGGCTTTTGCTAAGCTGATATATTGAGCCTCCGAAAACATATCTCATATTCCCTTTTGCTTGTCATGTCAGTTTGTTTCCTCAAGATAAAGTAAAACATATTTTTGTGAAAAAGTGGTCTGGCGCTGTAACTACCGGATAACACATAAATCTCAGATAGCGCTGAAAATGATTGTTGATGCGAGGAACGCAATGCGTTCCACTTTTGTTTGTTGTCTTCTTCCGCAATTGGAAATTTTGTGACTCCATTCGCGGATACTTCAGTGTAGAAGCTGCATAAAATTCTGCGCAGAATGATCACATTTGGTTTTTGCTGTCTGATTCAATTATCAGTTTGACTCCAACAACAAGAGCCCTGACTCTTTCCTGAGGGCTTTTTACCGTAATGCAAGCACCGCCTTTCTTAAAAGTTTCAACGTTTCTTAATGTTTCTTAATGCTTCCCATAGTATATGCTGCTAACGTTAATGTGCCGGGTGAAAAGCTAAATACCGTGCGGAAGAAACAGAAAGTCTATTACAAGATAGTATGTAGGCTGATGCAGAAGTAAAGGCAAATTAAGCGACGTATATATTCTAAATTAAGGAGAGGATCGTAACGTAAAGACAGGCTGCAAGTCTTTCGAATATGCAGCAAAATTGAGGTATTCGGGGGTGATATTAACCATTAAAAATTAAGGGCCTACCCACACGACGAAATTAAGACCTGAGTAAGTTTGGGGAATTGTGATAACCTTCAGTTTAAACTTACTTTATTCGTCTCTGTGGTATAAAATCCCAAGTTAACACTTACAGATGTGTAAATTTGCATGTTGTTTTGCCCAGTTGTAAAGCGGAATCTCTCTTTTTTATGAGAGGAACTTGAATTGGCGGTGTTTGAAAATAGGTTGGTTAGGAGTCAACTGGGACCTGTCTTCTTTCCTTAGTGATTTCGGCCGGAAGGATTAGAAATGACTTCAAATCGAGTGAATACATACGTGGATGTACTTTGTAACAAAATTATACAGTGAACCGCGTTTTATGTCAGCAAAACTGCAGATAAATTTTGTTCTTGTGTTGTGCTCGAGATTAAAGATAAAATTACAACTCTTAGAATAATTTTGCGTTTCAGAGACATGTTTAACACACAATGAGCACTGCATTCTCTTTTTACATTACGTCACAATTTTGTGTCACTTTGCAAAGCTTCAAGCTTCGGCTGTATTTCGTTTTCGTGAATCAACAACATCAGAAGATCAGAGCTTGAATATATGGACGTGGTATGAAAGGGGCGAGAGAGAGGCGTTGAGGAAATTCTTTAGCGGAAATACAGTATGTCTCCCTCATGTGGATGTATAGTGCATAATAAATTACTTTGTCGTTGCTGCAACGGAATTACTGGCTAGACCAAAACAGCACAGCACACGTGGTAAATACCGTTGTTGTAGTATAGTAGAAAGTTAAAAATATAGAGAATATCATAAATCTGAGAAAAGAAGTTAGAGGTTGGGGATTATAAATCTCCAGAAAAGAAATTCGGAAATTAAAATGTTACCAGTTCTGTGGCCTATTCCATTTCAGAATTACTTTCCAAAACTACGAATCCTTTTTAAGAATTCGGTACAATTCTTTGGAGGTGACCCCATCGCAAGGTATCTGAAGCTTACTTGGCGGCGGATATCGAGTTTATGGTCTTATAACTTATGGTTATAAATGTTTCGGAGGGAAAGCTGCCTCCATCTTTGGGGTGGAATTGGCTACCGTGACGATTGAGGCAGCAGATTCTTCCGAGGCTTTTATAACAACCTGGTTAACTAAACACCCAACACCTTGTCGCAGACGATCAGGTTTAACAAACTGTTAAACTTTATTGTGCATAAATGCTCAGAAAAAACTGCAGCTCCGTTAAAACGATAATACTCGTAAATTTGTTGATAATTGTGCCTGAAGAAAACTATGTAGAGAGTACTCTTACCTTATTTGTTTTCCTACGGCAGCAATAAAGCGACAGGTACCAACAGTGTTATATTTGGATGGCGGTAATGAGTTAAATGGCAGCTGTCAGCACAGAGAACGCTATAATTCTTTGTTGGTTTGGCATATAGAAAACTGCGCGAGCAAGTACGTTCTTCTCTTGGTTACGTACGTAGACACAAGCAGAAATATAACATTTAAGTTAGACGTGTCCAGTAATGTGCAGGAGTCACATTTGGCATATTATTCCTCAATGTTCCTGCAGATGCACAAACAACAAGTTTGCAGCTGGTGTACTCTTTGGCATATTACACAAACGTTACCGAAGTCTTCTTTGCTCTCAAAACATTATACGATTTTATGGTACGCGCACAAATGTGAGTTTATTTACGTCCATAAGGAAAGTACAGCATGCCGTGAGCTGATTTGTAGGAAATCCACAAAATTTCAGTAGCGTTATATGTAGATTCTGTGTGCCGAATTTCGTCCATATCAGACGGGAAGTGTGAAAAGTACAGATACAAATTCATTTACGCTACTAAGTACAGTTTAACTGTCACTGCACCGGCTTTTAAGAAACTCACGAAGTGTTGGTATATTTTTGTGAACATTTCCTCTACTGAATTAAACAAAACTGGAAGAAAAATGTAGAAAACACTGGCAAAATTCCATTTACGACGTTATGTAAAGGGCGGTTGTCACTCCTATTTGTTCAATGATATTAACCGGAGATTTCTTTGTAACGAATTTCACCCAAATCCCCCAAGAAATTACATTAGGGGTACATATTATTTTATAACCCGAAGCAAATTATGACTGTTATTGAACCCATTTTCACGGAAGGCATGCTCCCGCTACAACTCCATAAAGAACTGGTGCACCGAATTTCTTGAAAATCCGACGAATGATTTAGTTCTTTATAATACGTCGTAGGAAGACGGACGGAAGTTTTTTCCCCACGGCGTGCTTTTTGTTTATTTCGTAAAGAACACCAAATAATAGCCAAACATACGGCTATGTAAAGAACTCATTGCGTCCCTGTCACATTGAAATGTAGCCTAAATGTGTGAACAGAACGACAAACAGTGCGAAGTTACTGAATAATTTTCAATAAAGTGATGTCATTGCCAATAATGAAAACAGTTATTTGTGAGCCTTGGCTTGGGCCCTGTTACTCTTGCAAGATTTAGACCGGATCTGGGGGGGCCCACACAGCCTCCTATTCAATGTCTTCCGTGGCTCTATGCTGGGGTTAATGCGGCCGGGGCGTGAAGTTTACCACTCACCTCTACCTAGTGCCGAGGTTAAGCGTGAGTGTAGCTAAACTCTGCCCCTAATATGTCTTCATGGTGTGGAGAGGGACAATTTCACCTTTACCGTCCTTGCTTTGGATGCAGTAACTGTGGAGGCCTGCTTCTATGTTTACCATTGTAGGAATGTTCCAGTCTGTTCAGATATGCAATTGATGAAAAGCGGCAGAGTTAACGTACGGAACTGGTCCAGATGCGTGGTATGGATACTTGAGAAAGCTAACAGCCGTCGTAATGAAAGCTATAAACAAAGACCGTCACTTAAACTGCAAGGTTTGCTATTCCGACTAACGCTGCATGTGCGGGAATAAAGCGAACAAGACTGCTGCTGACGGTCTGGAAGAGGAAGCAGCGGATTGGAAGCTGTGCCCGGGGAGTTGCCAGTGAAGTTATTAAAATATTTCAGTAAGTTGTGACGATAACGTAACAAGCCAGGGCTCTGAAATTGCAGTCGCAGAAATTGTAAATATCCGGTTCTCAAACAGTAGCCGGTATGCCCGGATGTGGTTGTGAGGCGCGCGGCGATTGACTGATGTTGACCTGTGCAAGTTGTGTGTGCTTCCATAAGAGGGGAGAATTGTTTGTGAAAGAAGTCATTTGCCATTGATTTCTGGGTGTACGTATCGTAGCATGCCGGAGACATCCACGAACTCCCTCCGCCAGGAAAAAAGCCGGGACTGTTTACAGTACACAGTGCACGGTTATAAACACGTCTTTTGATGATTGATACAGTGTAAACACCGCGAGGTCCCTGCGAGGTGCGTAAAAGTGCTTCAAGAGGGAGATGGTGGTAGTATTCCTCATACCATAAGGAATGTTGCTTTAGCACAATTTTGGCCTTTTGACTGTGGCAGAGTACATACTCGAAATACAAAGATCCGAGGTATCCGATATGTGACCCGTCTGATATGCGGTATGGGCCCACCTGCCATTTTGGCAGAATATTTTTTACGTAATTATCCGGCGCACACGAAGTAATCTGCCTCGGACTTCTGTCAGGCGTTTACACGATCTGGTCTATTCGAAAGCAACTGATCCTCTTATGACGCTTCGCCTAACATTTCCAACAGATAGGCAGGGAATCTGATACATTACAAGTAAGTGGCCTTGTCGTCTGTATTAGGCTGCAGTTCCTCGTCTGTTTTTGCCTAAATTTTGGACTAGAAATTAACAGCCTTTACTTAAGACTTTTCTTACCCTGATGGAAACTTTTGAAACATTTTTCAACAGGCTTGCAAAGCAGGTTAATATAGCCGTAACTTTTCCGAGTTTTACTCAGGTGGTTGCATTTCGATATTGGCAGGTCTGCCGTCACTTATTTTGTTCACCTTCAAACCAAACCCAACCACGTGCTTCGTAAGCTGCTTCTGTTCATTCCTAAACGCCAGAAGTCACTCTGCACTTTTTAATGCGTGTAGCTGAAATTGCCTTGTTAAATCGAGAAGGAGCCCGGAATTTTTCACCCACCCAAGCTTTTTAAAAGCGGGCCTGAAACGACTGTAGCAACCCACGAAAAGGATCGGCTTGTATGACGGGTTATAATACGGAAACTGGAATATCCCAAAAACAGATCGCTTCATAGCTTGTTGCGTTACTTATGCCCTTGTAGCACTGCAACCCATAGGAACTGGAATTCAAATAACCGAAGGCACGCCATGTTTATATCGGTTCTACGGTATTTTTGGAATCGCCCATAAATCGCGCATAAAGAGCGGTTTGTTCTCAGCCTTACACGGAAACTGAGAACTAGACGGACTTCCGTTCGCGGGACGCATGTGACGCTCTTGAATCTTAGGCTGTTTAACGACGCTGTTTCAACACAATATTATGTTCTCGAATGACACGGAGTGACGATATGTTGAGTGAGGGTTGGCAGGAGATAAGCATCGGTTTCATCCTGTTATCACGTTATTTTCTGCCACTGTTGCAAATGCAGGAGTCATTTAGTTTCGTACGGCGTTGGTGATCAGAGGGAGATATGATAGCCCGTGTAATAATGTAGGTTCAACCTCACCTTTTCTTCTGAAGATGGAAATGAAGTTTACGACTGGTTCTTTTCTGTTCGTAATATTGGACGACACGCAACGTTCGGAAACCCGGCAGTTTTGACGCTGTAACGGGTACATAGCCTGACAGTTACAGATGTCTTAAATGGAACAGTAACTTACTGATGAATGAGCTCAACACATACTACAATGGCAGTGTAAAGTGGAATTCCATGTTTTATAGTTCTTTTGTTTGCGAGATGCTGGGTAGCCCTCTGTAGACTGTAATGACAAAAGGGCAGATACGGAAAAGGTTGGGTTAAATACGTAGGCCTTGTGCAACCAAAGCGCATTGTACTGTGATTGCAGCAATAATTCATATTGTTGTAATTGGGCACTCAATGTCCTGCTTATCCCAGTAGACCACAATAGGAACTGCATCAGTGTGAAAGTCTCAAATATCGCAGAAATAATGCGTTCGTTTTTATGTTTCATTTGTTTAATTTGTGCTATCATTCATTCATTCATTCATTCATTCATTCATTCACTCTGTAGTCTGCCTTGCGACAAGTCCGTAGCCTCTTCCAAAGCGAGTTCCCCAGAGAGAAAGAGAGAGAAAGAGAGAGAAAGAGAGAGATTTGTAGCTTCGTCTTTCACGTTTCAGTATCTTCTCTTTTCCTTAAGGTCATCTAGTAGCTGCTTACGTCATCTTACTCGTCTTCCTGTCCCGTCTACACGTACCTGTCTTTCAATAACACGTTGTAGCAGGCAGTTCATAATGAATTAGATCAATTTGTAGTAAATAATTGTCCCAGCACCTACACATTTTATGTGCATCAAATAAAGAAGGATCGCAAAATTTTATGGACGTGTTTCACTGCGTCGTTTGGTTTCTGTATGAAATTTAATTTATTCTTGAAACACTAACGATATAATTTCCCAACAGTAAAGGAGAAAACGTATTTACATCTAAAAAATTCTGTTTTATGGGAATATTTTGTATTAAATTTTGCCTTCGCCTCATTCGGCTGAAGTGGCATGATGTAAAGCAACTACTGCATAAACGGATAACCTTACGCGGGAAAAGTGTACGAACGGCAGAAGGTGTAACATATTGGGCGTCTATCCAATGCTGAATTGAAAATGAACCTGCATGTATATTTTGCACCCATTAGCATTTGAAAAATATTCACACCACCTGGCTTTGTATGAGTTCGCAGCAATCGAGGACACTGCAGTTGCTGAAAATTTGGCAGTTATTTATTAGGCTGTTTTATCTATAAAATAAAATTCCAGCGACCACTTTAACACAGCGATCGCGAGTTTGGACCCCACTTTGTAGGATTTGTTATATTCTGGTAGAAAGCTGTGATGATGTGGTATTCTGTTGATCGAGTCTGACAATTTTTCCTAAAGATTTGTGAAAGCTCCTCGGATACAGGAAGTTCTTGCCCGGTTGTAACGCTGAAAAATTGGAGGAGGAGCAGGAAGAAGTGAGATCATCTGGAAATAAAGAAGATGAGCAAGGATATGATGTAGAAGGGGGAGAAGAGAAGGGAAAAACTGATGGCAAACGGGAAAATAAAAGTAGAAACGTATAATATGAAGGAAGCAGAAAGAGAAAGCCAGAAGCGCCAGTGGAAAAGGTAGGAAGGAAGGAGAAGAAGAGTGGAGAGAAGAAGAAAAAGTCAAGTGTAATTGCGTAGGAATAATTTTAACAGTTAAGAGAGGAAAAGAAGAGGGGGGAAAGAGAGAAGGGAAGAGGGGGAAGAAAATCAAAGTAAAGAAAAGTACAGCCGGAAGGTAATGATGAACTGAAGAAGCAGTAGTTCACAGCCAGTTTTGTTATTTACTGAGTGGGCATGACTTGCAGCCGAATTCGCAGTACTTGTGCAAAGCAGCTGCATTGCACCCTTTCCACGTGAAACAATTCGACTCAGAGCGTGCAGCTTTGCTTTAGAGCTAGCATTTTTGCATCACTTGTCAGCAGCTGGAGACGAGCATTCGTATCGTCTTCCTTAAAGCCTACGTAAATGTGACTGCCGTTAATGACATTCGCTGCGGAGAACGGTCACATGAAATTCTCACGAAACTCAAATGTTGAATTACGTCTGTGGGTCGGTCAGTGCTGCCACACACACACGTTGGGCTGTCAATACTGACACAACCTGAAGTTGAAAGTAGGCTTGCGTGTTCATTAGTGACACATTTACCGGTTTTCCAGCCCCATGGCTTCGTGAATTTGTTCCATTTCCATGTTATGGACGACGTTACTGCATTAAACAACACCGGCTCTTATGCTCTGATTAACTTTGATGACGGAGCTGGTGAGTGGAGATAGTTTTCAAGAGGTTTCTGTTCTTCGAAATATCTGTGAAACTTTAACAACACAGATTACAAGTTACTGTGTAAATTCACGTCTCCAATCTTTATTTTGATTAAAATCAACCCTGACGTGGGTAAAATTAGAAACAGACTCACATATCCCGCACTCGGCCATATTTAATTATTATTATCTGTGCCACATGCCGAAACATGTACCAACTCAGCAGTTTGTTCACAGAATGGCTGTGCTTTTGCATTCTTCTTGTTCCTTTAATTGTTTCTTAGTTAAGGCATCCATTCTTCTAGCATATGACGGCGCAGTACGTTATCTCGAAAGATCGGGAACGTGGGAACTTGATTCCCAACGTTTCGAGATAACATTTTGGTCACTTCTACAAGGGTTGAAGTATCTGTGACTTTTTCTTGGGCATTTCACCCTTGAAGGTGAGAAAACTACATTGTTTAGAAGCCTCTGGGACTGAACACTTAGAGACGCAGCGGTATATTCCAGGGATACCGCATCCACATCGCAGCGAAAACCTAAGGACGCGCATATTCACTCCTACGTATTAGTTGATGGAAGGAAGAACGATGAATTTGCCCATGCCTCTTGGCGTATGGTGCAAAGAGGAAACTGATATCCTGTTTTTTAGAAACAGAGGCGCGAATGAAGATCAATTTACGGAATTGAAATTACTCAGGCTTAATCCATTGCTTCCATGAACAGCGATGAATCTTCGCCTCTGAAGGGAACAAGTAGCCACTTGACAACACACCAGTTTGAGGACAAAGAAGAATAATATTAAAGTGGGCGTTGCATTTTATGGGAATACAATGGAAAGAACCGGAAACAGAAGCTAGGGCACAGTAGTGATAGCTCTGAACATTCCTGTAACAGCAAGGGAATCGCCTTGAATGTTGATGAGGCGGGCTCGAAGCAGCGGCCCGCCCACGATATCCCATTTGGCACGTGCCGAAGACGCAGCATCTGTACCTGGCTATTTTTAAACACAGCCTTGAGGTACATTCATTGGCCGTCAATCAGTCGCCTGCAGTTGCACAGTCAAACTGCGCTGAACAGTTTGTGCAGTCTAAGTTTAAACACCAAAGGTCTTGTGGCCAATTCTAAGTACTGATTGGTTGTAGCTAACTGAGTCCATGACGAACTGGCTATAGGTGACAAACACCATCTCTTTGCTAGCCAAAAATTACAGACACGTTCAGAACGAGACATCTCTATCTTCGGGCTTCCGACAATGACTTCTGGTACAGCAAGACGTCTCTGTATAACGGTTAGTAATTGTGGTTTGTAGTGGGGAGACATTGGGTTTGAGGCTCGGCCCAATCTTGGACTATTCCGACGGATATTCGTGTTTTTATCTACGCCTAATTCCTGCAGGCAAATGTTGAGATCTTTCGTAAAATAAGTCACACTTCCAAGTTAATTTTTCGCGATCGTTCACTGATTCATTTGAGAAAGCGTAACTAAATAAATTTAAAAACAACTGAGCTGAGTGAATCGCTATGAAAGGTTCAATTCTTTTTTTTTTTTTCATTTTTATTTTGATCTTTGGTTGATATTTGGACACCCATGTCTTTGTAATTCGTTCGGGCTTTATTTCATCGTGTGTATGGGTCAGGACGGACTGACTGAATCTGTTTTACCAAGAAACTTGATTTAGCTTTTCGATCACCAGCGCCTTCTCCCGCATTTCCTTTGTGCCTCGTAGCAAGCTGGAGCGATAGTGAAAGTGGCTCTGGCTTTTCCAGAAGCTGACTTTTAGCCTTGAAAGTCTAAAACGCTGAACTTGTTCACTGAGATTCCCTGCGACTAGTTTTATTAATTTATTCGTAATTTATACCATGAAGCGTTGAATGGCGAAGATTGAAAGAGAAAATGGTTAGCGAAAAATAAAATGGAAAGGATACGTAAGGATGTGGTCGTGACCTGATTTTTAGATACTGTTGCAGCATTGCCTGGAGCAACTGAAGAAAAAGACGAAGAACTAAGTATGACTGGTAGAAACCGAGATTTGTGTCCGAGATTTTTGGTTACAAATCAGAGCAAATCCATCTACCGTGACGATCGTTTTGGATGTAATATATATTATGAGACGCGGACAGTTCTATAGCAGCTTTCTTTTTGTGGTGAAGGGCCCTGCAGCAGACGCTACGGACGCATCGCAGCCTTAAGGCTTCTTGTGCAACCCTATGGTGACGATGAAGATGATGATTACTTTTTGTCCTTTTCCTAGTAATGGAGCACCAGCGGAATGATATTGACAGATGAAAACCAAAGTACGTGGAGAAAAACCTGTCCCAGTGCCACTTTGTTCACCACAAACCCCACGTGGACTGACCCGGCATCAAACCCGGGCCTCCGCGGTGGGAAGCCGGCGACTAACCGCCTGAGCTATGGCACGGCCTCTATACGAGCTTACTGTAAAATAGAGGGTTATGTTGGCGGGAGGCGGGACAAAATTCAGCTTTGCTGATGACGCTAGTGTTTAATGCGAATGTAAAACTTAGTCCATATCTGTACACTAGTTTCGGAGGTGAAACATACAAATACACAAACATCTTGTTTACTGTATTTTCATTGACGTCCCAAAAAACCTGTAGAGGTAAATTTTTCTGTTAAATCTTCGACGCTGTAGAAGATGTGCAATTGACAGGGCATTACCAAACCTGTATAAAATAAAGATAATGCCGCGAGATAAAAGCACTCATATGTGTGTTACTTAGTCTGGTTCTCAGCGATGTGACGTAGTCATTCAAAGACAAATTTTTCATACTATTCATTCACGGCTACAATTTGTTCGATAACAATGTCTTAAAAAGAACAGAAATGACAAAGGATGATCATAAGAACCATATAAATGGATTCTAGTCCCTCTTTTGAAGTATCCGTTGCGATTAACAACGATGGATGAGATCGAAAAAGAAGTTCAAAGGGGAGAAAACGAGGAAAAATGTATTACTATAAGACGAAGAAGAAAGGAATTTCAGAAGTGTTAGTGGTTCAGTTTACTGCAGGCTTCGCTGGGCTGTCCCGGGCTGAGATTTATGGTTATAGATGGTCATACCGCGTATGCAGGTCCCATCATTAGCGTGGAATCCGCCACATTTCGTACTTCGGGTATGCAGGACACTAATATTTTGCAAGGGTCATTTCCACTGATTCTAGTAAGAAGAAAGACAGTGTTACGAAAAACGCTTGAAACCGCTAGCTCAGTAATTAAGTGATTCTTCCGCGGCACTCAAAGCACTTTCGTTGCGCTTTACGGACGATGCATCAAGTGTGAAATTATGAAAAGCGCGCTGCTGCGTGAATACTTAAAAGGTGATTATAGTGATATACTGCGGATTAATAGCCATATCTGTGCTTTTATGTGGACCCAATATTTGGACTTTTAAGGAAAGGACATAGATGGGAAGAAATGGGTTTTTATCAGCGTTGCCGCAGGTTACAGAGTAATCAAACGCGAACGCTGGTAATTCATTGGAATACTGGGAAGGACGTACAGCATTAGTACTGCAGTACATGAAAGAAGGAAGGATGGAAGGAAAGAACGAAAGAAAGAAAGAAAGGAAGAAAGAAGAAAGAAAGAAGGAAAGAAGAAAGAAAGAAGAAATAAATAAATAAAGAAAGAAAGAAGAAATAAATAAATAAAGAAAGAACGAACGAAGAAAGAAAGAAGAAAGAAAGAAAGAAAGAAAGAAGAAAGAAAGACAGAAAGAAGAAAGAAAGAAAGAAAGAAAGAAGAAAGAAAGAAAAAGAAGGAAAGAAAGCAAGAAAGGAAGAACGAAAGAAAGAAAGAAAGAAAGAAATTGCTAGAACAAAAAATTTGTGAAAACTCTGTCTTGAAGCTGCCTAGTCAGTAGACGTTGGGAAACGATGTACTCCATAATATAGTATAAGGAATTCCGAAAGATATTCGTCGCTGTGAGTTTACAACAAATTCACGGCCCGCTAGTCCGACAGAACCCGTCTACAGTGCACAGAAAAACAAAAAACAAAAAACAAGAACAAAAACAAAAGCGGAAGTAATTTTTGAACAATGAACAGACTATTAAGTTTGCTAGTTTAGTGACCGGGAACGGACCACGTAGAAAATGTCCTTCTAGACGACTGGCGATTGTTGCGGATGAAGACGGAAGAGGGTATAGTGTGTGGCTGGCAGTCGGGGCGACGATCTCTTCAAGGCCGGCCCCCTGTCCACTGACCCCGCTGTCTGCCTTCCTGCCCTGAAACCCTGCTTCTCACAAGCACAGGCCCATTTCGCTGCAAATTCGGGATCATACAGGGCTTCCATTGCTGATAGAGGAGGAAAACTTCTACCAGTGTGTAGAAATGAAGGCCTGACACAGTCTGTCTGCTGGAGTGTCAGAATTGTTATATCTGCTATATAGTGATGTTTACAGAGTACATGACGTCATTTAAGGATTTATGTCGTGTCTTGCACTTACTACCCTATAAAGTTCTGTCTCTACAACGTACGAACTGTCAGTGCGACAAAATTAGGGGTGTAATACAGTGACACGTAATATAACGTGAAATTGAAACCAACGCACTGTACACTGTAAGACTGCTTTTTATTTCTCTGACCCCTGTTCAAAAACCGTAATTTGGACAAGATCCTGTCTGTAAATATTGAAAGTGTGTACATTTTACTTGAAAAAAACATGTTCTTTACGAATATACAGGGCGTCGTTTATATTTTGAATTGTGTTCCCTCTCCACGCCATAAAGGCGCATAAGGGGGCAGTGGTATAGCTCCACTCATTCTTAACCTCGGCACTAGGTGAAGGTGAGAGGTCAACTTTACGCCTCCGCCACTTGACCGCCAGGAAAGGACCCCGGTACCCATTGAAGAGGAGGCTGGGTGAGCTCCAGACGGGATTTTTGGAGAGAAAGTCTCTTGCCCCTTCCAGTACTCGGACCCGGATTGTCCAGACCGTAGTGAGTCACTATACCAACTGAGCTGTCCGGCCGCCATAGTAGTTTCCAACATTTTACATCAACTTGTGCCTTTACATCTTCTGTCTTGTGTTGTGAAGCTACTGGGTCCTGAAGGCGTTCTAGGCACAGATGCACGTCATGTCGCAGCAGTGCACAGCCCGTCCTTTAATTGAACGTCAAACTGTCGATCGCCACGAATGCTGCTCTTTTTAACTTAATATTGGAAAGAAACAAGTGGAAATGTTGGCTACAGCCTTGATGACCATAATGTTAGTTTTCTTCATCTGTCTCTTTTCTTCTTGCAGCCGGTGTTTTAATATTTCTTAGCAAACCAACTGGACTGAGAAGTTCTGTGCGAATGCGGCTTCTGTCAGTGAGATATGAATGGTGTCGGATTTCTTGGAACATGCTGTAATCGGGTTGGAAATATTTCTGCTTCTTATCTGTCAACTTAACTGGCATCTTATTAGAATGTATTACAGAAATCTTTTAAGGACATATGATATTAAATCTTTGCTCTTTGGCACACACCAGCCGGATTATAGTATCATTGTCTACACGTGGTGTCAATGGTCTTCAACAATGCCACTGATCCGCGCTGTCAAACCGTTGTCTGCACGGTTCCAGCGTTTTCTCACACATCAGAGCACAGCTAGCATAGTCGTTAACTGAAGAGCGTGGTGTCAGAAGAGGCATATTGAACCTTCGTTTAGAAAATAAATGTGTCACATTTACTTTATTAGACAAAATTAATCCTACGATGTATAATGCATTACTGCAGCAGGAATTCTGGAGCGCTTGTAATTGAATATGCATCTGTGAAGAAACTTAAGAAATGGATATTGAAACACATTAGCGCTAATTCTTTTTCAGCACAGATTACGAAATTGTCAGCCCTGAATTCGTGTTTAGCGCAGCCGTATATTGAAGAACTGAAATACAAAAGGTTCAGCCCCAAGTCCGTTTGGGATAGTACGTTAACTACAGCCGTCGGTCCTGCTGTTTAGCTGCTTGCATTACTTGGAGAGTCAGAAAGTTCCTTCACTTAATTTTCGTTAAATATTCGCCTTGTCGAAAATGTTTTGAATACAAGCTATAGAATTTAAAAGAACGCCATACTTTATGTTGGTGGCTGCCATAAAAGTTTATAACTTTTTTAAACCCTTTGGTTGTTTTGGAGATGACACATGCTAAGGACAGACGTAAACGGCCTTCCAGCTATGCCAAATTTCATTCACTTTATTCATGAAATTCATAAATATCGATCTTACACATTATACCTAAAAGACTGAGGGAAGAAGTTACAGTACGTGTCCGTGACAGCTAAGCGGAACAGTGAATGGCATTCTTATAGTCTGCGTGGCTGGATGTCAGTCTCAGGGAATGGAAGTCAGCTTCCTGTCACTGTGTCAGTAGTAGCTTCAACTACCTGTCACTGTGTCATTCGTAGCTGTTGTCAGTCACTGTCACTTTGTGGGATACAGTGCTTTCAGTCACGGTGCCCTTCCTATAACCAAGGATCATTTTATCACATACCCTTTTGTGCCTTCTTTCCGTATGAATGAATCTGTTACCTGTGAATTGTATTTGTCTCACTCGACATCCTTCTAAAAGCACTTTTCACTGCTGGTTTCATTGTTAGGAACAATGAATTCTTCTTTCCATCGCAACGAAGGCCTATAATTGTTGTTCTTGAAGACTTGTTCTGCATCGTGTAGGATAATTAACCTACTGCCAGCATCTGTAAATGCACTAAAAATACACAAAAAGTCTGAAGAATTACGTACGTTAGGATGTACTGTGCGAGTTTACGGGATGGCTGTAAATACTGTCACATAGCGGGACACGTTCATTACACTGGTTTGACCAAACACATAATGCGTCCATCTCAGAAAGCCGGCGATTATAAACGCTATATTTCCTGTGGACCATGAAAGCCGTACCGAGCCCCTTAGCCAAGCAGCCATGACGGTGCTTTGTATTTGCGATTTGTCGATCCGAATCTTGAGCTGGCTAATCTCATTTCTCATGACCCCTCAAGCTGCCTCCACTTGTTCGTCGTATCTTGGTGTACATTCATCTTATCCCGTTCGATGTCAAATTACAAAGCCGACACGGTATCATTAAATGACCTCTGAATGTTATCAGGCACCGGTACGTTATACAGTCTGTAGCCAAAAGCCTCCAAATTGTTTGCACAGACCTCATTATAGTTTTTAAACTAGTATCTGGAAGGATATTTTGGTTGCCTGAAAAACTGGTTTGTTATTTTCTTGTGCTGCGGCTCTAGCTGTAAAATAGGCATGTAACTGTGATTTTTATTTTATACTTAATTGGTTGTGTGTGTAATACAATAAAATGTAACACTTCCGCTTTTACACCGGGTATTTTTAAAGCACAGACCCCTTCTGTCTAACGGTTGTACCACACAACAGTTGACTGTGCACAGTCAACAGCACATTCTCGCTAAACTGTATAGTGCAACATAGTGTAACGACAACGGAAGGTTTCTCCCTGAAGATGACCCTGCAGGGTCGAAACATGTAGGAGTGTGTTATAATTGACGAGAATAAACTCTTTGTGCATTTGTTGGTGTTTAAAGTTTTTTGTATAATATAGTGCACGGACATGGAACACATTAAATTCACGTTTCTATCTATCTTTAAAGAAAACCACTATTACACACAATTTCTCTTTCTGTAAACTCTTCGCAACAAAATAGTATCTTGATGACTGTAATTGCATGTGGACTCAAGTCTTCATTTCGCATAGCCTCTAGCATCTGCGAGCGTCATTAACAATTCACCACACATCAGTCACTCCCCGTACGCATACAGTATGTTGGTAACACATCCATCATCCCTCTACTAAGGTAACTAACCTTCAAATATATTTGGACAGAACCGGATTAGATTAGCAGGGACAGTTTCCTCGTGCTCCATCCTCTTACCAGCCACGATCACCGTAAACAAACGTTTAATTTTCAAATAATTTTATCGCTATACGACAAATATATTGCCATTTATTTCTAGAGTTACTAAAGGCGCATCATAGTATTTGGTGTCCAGACTGCTACGTTTCCTGATAGCTTGTATGTAATCGAAGTATAGATACGAGTAAATATATGTCAGACAGGAGCCACATGTATAGAAAATATATCTTTTTAATTCCACTCTTCATTGTGTATCTGCCCGTTCGTGTGTAATTTATTTAGGTACTTCCTACTTTTTCACTATGCCACGCTAACATTTTCTATTTTTAAGAGATCGCGTTTCGTTTTAACGCATATATTTTCAAGCCGATTGGATTCCCATCTGGGAACAGCGGCATTTTTCTCAGCGGCACTGGCAACGTAGACACTTGGCTGGACTCCCGGGCTACAGATATAACTGACACAATTTGCATGCTGCGTAAAATTCTGCTATTCACTGCTCTTGACAATTCGCTTCGTGCATGACAAAACTCTACTTGCATTTCAGGAGCAGGGGCAGGTTAGTATGGCACAGTTTGTTACACTGGCTCTGGGCTTCGCTGCAGGCAAAACCATTGCTTCTGAAACCATGGAGGTTCAAGTTCTCAAGGTTATGACGCGTCTAGAGTGTTTCCTTGGTATCAGTTGACACGACCTCATGTTCCAGGAATTGGAATCTTCATCAGCACCGCTGTGATAACCCCTGATCCTCTCAATCAGTTTTATATTATCAGCACCGTGCATTTTCGTCATGAACTAATAATTACCAACTAGTGTACTGTTAGAATAGTTTATATTAAAACGTGTACAAACCCGTACATATGTTTCGACGAGAAAATCGCCATCTTCAGGCGGTCATTCATTGGGGCATAAGTCCACTTAGGCGTCCATATGTTAAGATCACACTGAAAGTTAAACTTACCAGGTCTTGTAACACTGTGCACATGAATCCTTAAAATGGTTCTTAAGATAAACACAACCTCAGGACCATACCATCAGTCCTGTACAGACGTTTATACACACATCCCATAAGTTCCACTTTCACACACGACAGCTATTGGCTATATGAAGAACATCCAAGTGAAATTACAGACTGAACTATGCACATGAAGATTTGGGCAAGTGCTGCACAATAAGGTGGCATTTCTTGGTTTTAACTTTGTGTTTATTTTAGTAACCATTTTAAGGATTCGTGTGCACGTGTTACAAGACCTTGTGACTAAGATATGTAAACCAACTCCAACACTATATACTGTCTATTTATTAAAACATGTTACTCACTTAGGACGTAAGTGAGTAACATGTCATAATAACTAGACAGTATATAGTGTTGGAGTTGGTTTACATATCTTCGTTATCAGATACCAGCACGGAATGGAAAATATTAAAAAGACCTGGGGAATTTAACTCTTAACGTGATCTTAACATATGGACGCCTAAGTGGACTTATGCACCAATGAATGACCCCCTGAAGATGACGATTTTCTTGTCGAAACATATGTAGGGGTGTTGTATCCCTTAGCCCCAGCCGAGCAGTTTACTGAGGGAGTTTGGGAGAACCTTGTGCGTGAAACACTCTGGTGTCAGAAGTAGAGGCTTTACTGTTGCTCTTGACAGCTCGGCTGTCTGTTACCGAACCCACTTGGAATCTCACCTATCCAACATACAAATCAGTTCACAAAACAATTACAGTACGTGATTACGAGTCAGCTGGCCCCGGTCAGTCCAAAAGTTCGTGGGTACGGGTCGAGGATCAGCTAGCAGTAAATTGCTCTCTACATAGAAAGTGCAGAAGTCCAAAGAGAACAAGCACTAAATAAAATCAAAGGAAACAAAAATAACATGAACACAAATTGTAATTATTATAATCGCTAAATTATCGGCATCCAACAGGGGTTTGTACACGTTTTAATATAAATTGTTCTAATATTGCATTAGTTGGTGATTGTTAGTTCACTCTCACCCAATGTTCATCATGGTGTTGTTCCTCACAGACTAGGAACTTTCACATTAAGTTATGTTCAACTTGTTTTGGGGCCTCGGCCTTTTGTGGAAGTGGACTCTTTTGCCGACGTTTCGAGATACATGCGGCCTTCATCCTCAGGACTGAAACAAATATGTTGTTTATTGGTAACCCTTTTTATTTTAACCCTAAAAATGGAGGCAGCATGGCCCTCCAAACGTGGGCAACGCATCGTACTTCCACAAGGCACTAACACCCAAAAACAGGTTTAACATCAATCATATTCCGTGATCATGTGTTGAAGATCGCGCGATAAACAGCTACCGTGCAACAGACATGGCTAATATTTTGGACGTCGTTCATCGCCTTAGGTTTCGGAAACGGAATCTTATGGACAAAATCGGTCTTCGTTATCAGATGTTACAAGGGGAGAATGGTATCTATTCGTACTCCGTTAGGCAGGTTACAAAGATCTAATCTTAATTTTTGGAAGCCCTGAGATCCTGAAGCTATGAATAGAGCTTACCTTTACTTTGCCTGTTGCTTTGCGTGGGCATGAAGCTTGGTTTCGACTGTAACGGTGGACACTAGGTTGAGGATATTTGAATATAAGGTGCTGAGGTAGATATTAGGAACCAAGAAGGGGGAATTAGGAGGAGGATGGAGAAAATTTACGTAATGCGGAGCTTCATGATTTGTACTGCTCGGTAGATACGGGGTTTATGAAGTCAAGGAGGATGAGATGGGCTAGGCATGTGGCACGTATGGAGAAAAAATAATGTATGCAGGGTGTGTTAGGCAACCCTGAAGGAAGGCACCACACGAAGGTATGGTGGTTGATGGGATGATAATATTAAATGGATCTCAAAGAAATAGGTGGAATAACCTAGGCCAGATTCATCCGGATCGCGATACGTAGAAGTTGCGGGCTCCTGTGGGCAAGGTAATGAATTGTTGGGTTGTGTAATGTGAGGGGAATTTCATGACTAGCCTTCTCAAGAAGAACTGCGCCTCTTGGGGTTAATTAGGCAGTGTTCAAAGTACGGTTATTACCTTCCACCGCTGTTTGGAAACTTCATATTTTGCTGTCGAATATTCTAATGTAGTGGCACACAGGGCTGTGGAGTCGGAGTCGGCAGGAATTTTGGGGTGGAGTGGGAGTCGGTAAAAATGTACCGACTCGGACTCCGACCTTGATATAAAATCTTAAATTGATACTAGCTACAATAACCGTTACACGTATACTAAAAAGTAGCCTGATGATTCACGTGGTGATGATGAAATATCTTGGGATTCCATTTATCACTTAGTAGGTTTACCATTCAGACTCAGTTGTAAAGTTACCTTGATGTAACCCTTCGCAGGGTATGGTAGGGTTTGCACCCTTAAGGCAGTGTACAGTTTTCCCTCATTGTGACGTTACACAAGCTCAGTTACCCATAAATCATCTTGACTGCAACTTGTAACCTTAATGTAATTATCTGATCACTTAATTAATTAACGACACAGTTATTAAAACCCCGCAACTGAGAATGTACAGTGAGTGGGGGAGGAATCCGTCCTGTTCTAACCGTACTTTGCCGAACGTAATGGCGGTCAGGTTGAGGCCGGATGTATTGAATGAATGAATGAATGAGTGAAATATTTATGGCTTTCCTTCAGCTAAGCGTTGAAGTAATACAGGTCAAAACTCTTTATTTTTACATCTTTAACAGTTTCTGATTATTTATGGAGCCGAGAGAGCGCCTTTCAGTACGTAATTATACCAAAACAACTGACAATAAGACTGTCGGTCTGTTCCTTGATTATTTTGTTATCCGAATGTAGGAGTGACCCTTACCCTTTCACGACAGGAACAATGTACAAGAGACGGTGGAGCCTTTGGAGTTATGTGGAGTGTCATTTTGTCCGAACACTTCAGGTTTCCCCTGCCAGTCACCATTCAACCATTGCTTCTTACTCATCTGTCACCGTCCCTGAGGTGTGTGATATGTCCTACAGCCAGCACGGTTACCAAACCTCCATTTTTTGACTTTCGAATTGCACTTGGCTGGACTCAGAGCGGAAGACTTTTATAGCTGAAGGCTGTAATTCCAATCAAAGCGAGTAAAGCTCACCACCTGATGAAACAAACGAGTTTGCTTACCCAAGGTAATGAGCTTATGCGGACACCGGATAGTATCTTCTAAACCAGACAGTCAGGGCTGCCACTTCTTTTCTGTCTGTCTGTCTGTCTATCTGTCTGTCTGACGTGCGCCATCTTGATGGCCTACATATGACGTACTGTGGCGCAAAAGAAGGGACTGAGCCGCAATGTCTGTGACAGATCTTCTCGTTCTGTTGTAATGGATTTTTCGTGTCCATGCTTCAGCCGTCTAATTAAGGTCGCGTTAATTGGGACGCACCATGAGCGACAGGCACACAGCACTTGATACTAATCACGACCTACTATTTCAAAGGCCTTGGTTCGAATTCCGAGGCACGATATATTGGTAATCTTTCTAAACACCGCATTAAAACTGTTGCTTGGTTAAAGTACTTGTGATAATGTAGTGTAAACAGTGGCCATACAATTGGCCGATCCCCCATCTAAGGAGTCACAACAGGTGGCTATGGACATGGATACATGTATACGTATACGTGGTGCTACAATTGGTTCTTAGGTTATTTAACGACGCTCCTCCAGACAGTGTTGTTTTATGACACCAAATTTGGTGGGAAGATGAATTCTGACGGTGACATCCAGGAACGAAAGGCCTTTGGCCCTGCGACAGTACCTAGGCATTAAGCCGCCATTGTTCGCGCGTGTTGCAATGTTAATAGCGATCCTTTCTCTTGTTGCCCAATTCCATCACATCTCTGTCTTCTCGCGTACTAACACAAATCCAGTTCTGCATAGCGAGAGAGAAACTGAATCGATATACATGGCGTGTATAGAGAGGCTGGAAGAACTTACATAACGGGAAACCTCGTGATTATAGAACATGAGCCGGTGATGGTAATGTTGCTAAATTACAGGTAAAACGATGGGCTGACGTGTATCTCACATTTTTGGCGTGGGATTACGTGTATTCTGAGTGGATAAAAAATAGAGTTAGTTTTATAAAACGGCAAGAGTTAGAGGTGTGAATGCGACTACCTGGAGTGAAGTGTCGAATCTCACTACGTAAAATCTAACCGATGTGTCTTCGTATTTGTTATCACACACCAGATAGAATTCTGCCATGACAAATTTTATTTGCTTTCGTTCAAGTTTAGACATATCCGTCAGTGTTACGGTGTTTCACACGACAGGTGCGCATATAAATTTGGACTGCACCAGCACCAGGCTATCAATGTAGGAGAAATATGACAACGATATGAAACCCAAGATTTTTAAGCTGTGATTGAATGTGATGGTGAAAACAGCTTGTCGCCCGCCAGAACGCTTAAGACCTTTGTCAAACTGGGAACCCTACACAAGATTAAATGTAGTAGTAGTAGTAGTAGTAGTAGTAGTAGTAGTAGTAGTAGTAGTAGTAGTAGTAGTAGTAGTAGTAGTAGTAACAGTAGCAGTTGTATAGTAATTACAACAATTTTTAAAAATGGTATAATAATGATATTGTCTGCGCGTTACGTGGCTGGTACAGGCAAAGATCACTGGCACACTTACATCACGGCAGCGAATCTGGGACAGGCATGTGGGAGTGTGTTCGTGTAGAAGAAGGCTTTATTGATAGGCCAACCCCCGTCCCGTCAGTACTGTGAAGTTTGTAAATGAATTGGGTTAGAATCTTTCAGTGGTTCTATAGAGGCGACGCGGAACTGGAACCCGTCACATGGTCACAGCTGACGAATTTGTTTCCAACACGGAAATGTGGTGTTCAGGCACTTTTTGTATTTGGTCTTGAACCTCACCTTCACCTTCACCACACGCGTTACATAACGAACGAGGACTTCGGTTCGATACCGCTTGCGGGTCAGTTTGTCGTGGCGGCCTGTCGATTCGCTCTACCTGTTTCTGAGAGGCTGGCGTAATGAACGGGGAAAGTAGAGACAAATACTGCGTATAACCGGTTACGAAAGGTGCTGTACGTTATCGGATTCTTTATTTTCCTTTCTACGTCATGCTGACGTATTACGCGGCTGTTCGCACCGTGTCGTATCGATTGACGTGCTAGTGCTGGTGTCTGGTGTCGCTCTGTCCTATTAGCCTTGCGTCAAAACAGTAGGGCGTGATTAAACCCCGCGACGTAAAGGCTGTGCTCCGTGGCTTGTAACAGAGAGGAAATGCTTGTTATTGTTCACTTCAGATCCTATTGTCATCACGTCTTGTTTGCAAAGCGCTACGAATCCAGGTACGTAAGTCTGTGGTCTTATCTTTTGCGGTGAATCGGAACTATTTTTGCACTCCATTAACACAAATTTATTAGTAAACAATGCTCTTTTACAATACTAGCTAAATGTTTCGGCTTTTTGTAAACCAGTCCTCAGGATTAACCAATATAAGAACGTAAATATGTGGAAGTAATACTGTATCTTATATTGTAACAGTGTGGTGGTGAGACCTCACACTGTTTTGATACATGATGTAAGATTGTTTTTATATCTGTACATTTTTATAGTGGTTAGCGTGAAGATGACTTTACGAGAAAGCTGAAACATGACCAAGAAGGACTGTTTACAAATATTAGTAAATTTGTGTTGACGGAGTGGAGCAGTACTTTCAATTTGACGCTGTCCATCCCATTGTCTATACAGAATTGCACAAAAACACTACGTATTCCGTCTGACGCAACCTTTATTTGTTACAATTTTTTCAAACACTACATGTTTCGATCAAGCCGATCATCATCAGGTTTTATTTATACAAAAACTTAAAACTCAAGGTAAAAAATGTAATATTGTGACATATCGCAACATTACATTTTTTACGTTCAATTTTAAGTGTTTGTATCAATAAACACCTGATGACGATCGTCTTGATCGAAATATGTAGTGTTTGAAAAAATGGTAACACAAAAAGGGTCTGTCAGTCGGAATACGTAGTGTTATTTGCCTAAAAGTATTTCCGTTTCAGTTTACGAAGCACAACGGGCCATCACATACCAAGGATGTGTTACGCGATTGTGCACAAATTGCAAGGGCGTGAAACCAAAGTGCAGCAGAGGAGGAATGGTATAATTTTCGGGCTTTAAGAGGGGGGGGGGGGGTGCCGAAAATAATCCTCTGCGTTTTTACACCTTAGCTTTTGGAGTTTAATACCGACGTTTCTGAGGGATCTGCTGCCTCGATCGGCATCATTGTAATCACTTCAGCTTCAGTTTTGACTCCGTTTAGTCCATAAAATGGAAGCGGCATGTGACTGCGAAACGAGGATGTCGAGGTACAAAATTGCAGGGTGTCACAACCCCGAAGGCTGTAGTCTGAACGCAAGAAAGAAGGTGCGAATGATGTTGTATGGCTATGAACTTCATGACAGTTAAATCTGTTCACGCTGATGTCACATGTCATTGGTTCTCTGTCACTAGCTACCAGACAGGACGATTCCGACTCCTTGGACATAATTTCCGGGTGTGTAGATACGGAGCTGCACAGCCTATTCGAGACTGTCAGCAGTGATGTCAAACCAGACGTAAGGAAATTTGAAAAGATGCAATCCTCCAAAAACAACGCAGTACACAGTCAACAGCACATTCTCACTGAAATGTAAAGTGCAATCCTAGTGTAGCGGTAACGGAAAGTTCTCCCTGAAGATGACCCAGCAGGGTTGAAACATGTAGGAGCGTGTTACGATTGATGATAAAACTCTCTTTGTGCATTTGTAGGTGATTAGTGTTTTTTGTATGATGTAGTGCACGGACATGGAACACATTAAATTTGTATTTGAATGTATGTACATTTCGTAAAGCCCCAAACTGCGTTCCTTTGTTTGTTATTGTTAACACGACGCATGTTAATAGGTTAATAGGCTTCCCCAGTTCAATCAGAATTCATTTAGTGTTTCTCGAGTTCAGACATTATGGGCCAACAGACACCAAAAGTCGTATAAGATGCAGAACAAATGCGTGTAGTCGCCCCCCATTCCTCGCTTTTGTAGAACAAGTTCGGGTGCGAGATTTAAGGTTCTTACAGCGATGGCGCTGTTGACTCGAACCTTCAGAGCTATTACGTAGTGAGACTGGTAAATAGTTACTGACGTTTCGATGGATTGTATTGTCTTCATCTTCACGTTCAGCATTCCAAGAGACTCGGAGACTCTTGGAATGCTGAACGTGAAGGCACTACGATTCGTAAAACTTCGGTAGACAGTCGAAACGGCTTAATGTTCCAGAAGGTTTGAAGCTTCGAAGTGTGACTTTATCGTATCCGGAAAATATATGTCCGTATTTATTTCTCCATACGTTTGTATTTACAAATCTTAATACAGTAGAGCGTCGATTATCCGAACTAATTGGAACCGAGGAAGACAGGTTAATCAAATTGTTCGGGTAATCAAACATGCATGAGAATACCCAGTTTATACCAAACAAATTATAATCGCAACTAAATGGGTGTACACAAGTTTCAGTACAGTATACAATAATTGGAAAGTACAGTACGTTGTAATTTTTTTTTACGGGCGGTGGTTTGGATATCGACGCTCTACTGTGTGTGTGTGTGTGTGTGTGTGTGTGTGTGTGTGTGTGTGTGTTATGTAGCATACTACCTTTCGTTAGTCCTACAAGAAGGACTAGGCTACATGAAGTTAAGTAATATCAACAGTGCCCCAACCCCCCGTCACCTTGAACCTTTCAAAGCCTAGCAGTTGCATTACGTACCACCAGGTTCAATAGTCAAAAATTCTACATGGTGCACACATTGCGTTCATGTGTTTTGTATGGATCTCGGAACAAGTAGCGACTTTTATCGTATACAACTTTAACAGATTAATTTTGTACAGTGTTTACAGTGCAGTAAGCACTGAGTCCTTATATAAAACAGACATGTTTCGTCTTTAAAGGGTTAATCAGCTTCCCGCGTTCCTCGTTTTGAAGTGGGCCATCCGTCTCCAGTCCATGCGGCATTCTCTGTTGCTTGGCATTGTTAGACGTGCTTAGGCCAGTTCCCGAACCCCTCCCTTCTCAACGAGCCACTTCGCCTGGCGTCCCGGCGAGCCCCGGCGTCTGTCCTCCTGCCCTCCCTTCCCAGGGGAGCCGTGCTGCTCCATCCGGTGGCTGTGGGGAGTACCCTCTGCCCCGTTAGAAAGACAGGGAGAAAGATGCACCAGCACGCACGGTCACAAGCTCAGACACAATCCACATCGACACAAATACAAATACGCAGTCATATAGACACAAACACGCACTCCATTGTTCCCAGCCACATGATTGTAAGATGAGGTGCGATTATGCAGTACCACCCAGGCCATATGGTAAACCATAATACAGAATGTACCAATGGGACAAATTTTGCGTATCGGTTCGCATAACGTGTGACAGCTTTTTTAACAGCATTGGTAGGACAATCAGTGGACCATATGAAGAAGTCAAAATTATGCTGAAGCTAAACCCTAACTAACTAACTAACTAACTAACTAACTAACTAACTAACTAATTAACTAACTCCATGAAGCAGAGGCCTTCTTGAGAAGCTAACAGGTTCTCAGCTAGTCAAGAAATTCCCCGCATTTTATGGAACCCGGAGGTTCATTACCGCATCCACAAGAGCCCGCCACCCGTCCCTATCCTTAGCCAGCTCAATCCAGTCCATGCCCACCCATCCCACTTCTTGAAAATCCGTTTTAATATTATCCTCCCATCTACGCCTGGGTCTCCCAAGTGGTCGCCTTCCCTCAGGTCTCCCCACCAAAATCCTGTATGCACATCTCTTTTCCCCATACGTGCTACATGCCCCGCCCAACTCATTCTTCTCGATTTGATTACCGAATAATGTTTGGTGATGAGTACAGGTCATTAAGTTCCTCGTTATGTAGTCTTCTCCACTCCACTGTCGCCTCGTCCCTCTTAGGCCCAAATATCCTCCTCAGCACCCTATTCTCGAACACCCTCAGTATTTGTTCCTCCCTCAGTGTGAGAGACCAAGTTTCACACCCATACAAAACAACAGGTAGAATTATAGTTCTGTAAACCTTAATCTTTGTGTTTTTGGATAGCAAACTGGAAGACAAAAGATTCTGCACCCAGTGATAGCAAGTATTCCCCGACTTCAATCTGCTCTTAATTTCTCCATGAATGGAGTTTCGATTCGTTAAGGTTGTTCCCAAATATTTGAATTCTTCCACCCTTTCAAAGGATTTATTATCTATCTTTATGTTGTGATTGTGTCCTGCATTCTGATTTCGAGACTTGACCATATGCGTAGTTTTCTCAGCATTTACTTCTAGACCAATCTCCTTACTAGCAATCACTAAATCTTCTGCACTTTTCTTTATACTGTGTATGCTTCCGCCCAATATATTAACATCATCAGCATAAACCAGAAGCTGATGTGTACCATTCAATTTCAAGCCCTCCTGGTTTGCCTGAACCCTCCTAGTGGCATATTCTAAAGCAAAGTTGAAAAGCAATGGCGACAGAGCATCTCCTTGTTTCAAGCCATTCTTAATGGGAAACGTGTCAGACAGATGTTTGCCTACCCGAACTCTGCTATACGTTTCACTTAGACACATTTTTATTAACCTTACTAGTTTCAAGGGGATACCAAACTCAATGAGAATATTACACAAGACCTCCCTCCTAACTGAATCATAGGCTTTCTTGAAGTCTATAAATAGCTGATGCACTTCCTCATTGTATTCCCATTTTTTCTCAAGTATTTGACGAATGCTGAATATATGATCAGTAGTTGACCTGTTACGTCGAAATCCACACTGATGATCCCCAATAATTTCCTCTGCATATGGAGTTAAACTTGACAAAAGAATGTTGCATAGAATTGTATACGTAGTTGACGAAAGTGATATGCCTCGATAGGTACTACTATTTGTCTTATCACCCTTCTTATAAATAGGCACAATGACTGACTCCTTCCATTCCTCAGGCAATTCCTCCTTGTTCCAAATAGAAATAATAAGTTTATGGATGTCAGACAGAATTATTCTACCCCCTCCTTTAATCAATTCTGCTGGAATCTGATCAATACCTGGTGATTTGTGTCTTTCTAGCTTTTCAATAGCCATCTCAACCTCAAAGGCACTGGGCTCAGGCACTAGTGGCTCTGCTGTGTGTACTTCAATCTGCCTAACATCATTAACCCCGTGTATATTCAACAGCTGGGAGAAATGATTCCTCCACCTAGCCAAAATACTGTGGGAGTCTGCAACCAGGTCACCCTTCTCATCCTTTACTACATTACTTCTAGGCTGGTACCCCCTCTTAAACTCATTGATACCCCTATACAAGTCTCTGATATTCTTGTTCTTACTGTTTGTTTCAAGTTCATTAATTTTAGGTTTCAGATATTCCTTCTTTTTGTTCCCGAAATGTCTACTAGCTTCACGTCTTACGTTGTGCTGATTATCTCCATTACTTTGGTTTGGATTCTGTAACCACTGAATTTTAGCCTGCGTCCTTTTATCTAAAAATTCTGCACTTTCTGTATCAAACCATGGTTTATGCTGCTTCCGTTCGTGTAGACCTAGACTCTCTTGAGCTGAGACTTGTTTATTTTCTCTTTAATGTTTTCCCAAGCCCTATTCATGTCCTCACTAACATTTAAGTTTTCCAGAGCTGCAAACCTGTTTGAGATCTTAAGCTGATACTGTTTCCTAACCTCTAGTTCACTTAGCTTCTTGAGATTAAATCTCTCCGCATCACACTTCTGTGCTGTTTATTTACTTACTGCCAGTCTTTCCGTAACTTTTGCCACCACAAGATAGTGATCAGTATCACAGTCAGCTTCCCTGAAAGATCGCACATCGAGTATACTGGAATGCCGTCTTCTATCTATCAATATGCGATCGATCTGATTATGAGTCTTCCCATCTGGAGAGGTCCAGGTGTATTTATGAATGTTTCGGTGCGGGAACATTGTGCTCTTAAGAAGTAGATTCTTTGATGTGGCAAAGTTTACTACTCTAGCACCATTATCATTACCATCCTGACGTAAACTCGCATTGCCAATAGTCGCTTTGAAAGTATCCTCTCTCCCCACTTTTGCATTAAAATCTCCTAACAGAATTTTCATATGGTACTTAGAAAAATGATAAAAAAACCTCTTCTAATTCCTCATAGAAACTGTCCTTTGAATAGTCACTTTTCTCTTCTGTTGGTGCGTGCTCGTTCAGAACAATGATATTACACCAGCGGCCTCTCAGCACTATATATGACATCCTATCACTAACAAACTCCACTCTCTTGATTGCTGATGCCATTCTCTGGTGTACAAAGAACCTGTTCGCAATTGATGATTTTCCTGCCCTTTGCCATAGAAAGAAGTATATTCCCCGGCTCTTACGGTCCCTTCTTTGTCCCACCTAACCCCTTGTACACCCACTACATCTAACTTTTACTTAGCTAATTCCCTGGTCACTGTCATAAGTGACCCTGACCTATACATCTCCTCACATTCAATGTTCCAAAACTCCTGTCCCTTTTCCGTAGCTGGGGTCGTACCAAAGAATCGGTCCAGGTCCGAGGCTTCTTTGTCTGATTCGTAACATAATAATTTTTTACGGTGAGGAGCTGTTAACACCTCGCCCAACCCCCAAGTTGGAGGACCACCCCTTGTGTCTGTGCGCGACTGCTTATTAAATGTATTCGCAACTACCGTCCATAACTGGAGGCCGCAACCTGAGGACGCGCCATGCCGTGGTGACAGGGCCCCACTTAAGACAGGAAGCTAAACCCTAGAAACGAAAAGACCGCACTGGTTTAATCTGAAGTGCAGTTTCTTTCTATGACGAAGCCACTCGTACAGACACTGCAGTTATTATAATAGCAATTTGACACTGGAGTAGGTAGATGTAATGCTGACATACACTTATTTCCTCTTTACTGGAATATGTAACTACCAGAATAATGGCATAACAGCGGAATCACAAGGTGCAGGAAATGTGACAAATTGCTACATGGAAGGCTTCGAACGACGGACGCCATGCAGTGCTTCTTGGAGCGTATGATGGTACTGGTCCGTAGGGTGACAAGTTTGTTACCTGGCCATGTGGAATACAGACTTACGAATAATTTTTAGCAGCATCTTCCCTTAAGGTTTTCTGGCCCAATTGTCTCGTTTTCTATGCGTTCTACATGGCCATCCCTCTTGTCCTTACTGTAACCGCCCCAATGAAATGGGCATAAACGACGAACGTCCGCATTCCAGCACGTTCTATAAATTGTGGTCAAAAGCAGTTTGTGTATATACACAAATGACAGTCGTGAAGGCTACACGTCGTGTCCAGAAGGGTGGTCGTTGCGAGATGGCAGCGCGCTGGAGCGCTCGAATGTTGAGTACTGGGGTGTAGTTAATGGGTCGGTGCCTGGTTCACTTGGCACTCTGCCGGCCGGTCGCTGAACCCGGCCAGGATGCCGTTCGTGCCACATGCGGCCCCGATACGAGAGAGGTTCATCTCACTTTCAGCTCCGTCGCCTTACTTGCTGCTCCCACCGGGGGCCTCAGACTGTTCCAGTTCGAGTAACCGAAACCATGATTTGTTCGCCTTCCTTGGACGGTCAATAGTTATTTCGGCTGACGCGTCCTTGTTTGTATGGAACGCGAGGGTTTGTGCTTGTGCTTACAAACCTGTCAGACCCATCTGAGTCTACGCAGTACACAGTTTCACACCCCGTTTCCTCCAATATAAATCTCAGTGTTCACAAAGATCTGCCGAGATGTGTCAGGAAGGTTTGCCCATGACGGCTTTCTGACCAACATTTGGTACGTATTTCAAAGGTTCACATGCGTGCTAGGTGTCAGGCCCATCCCATCCTTCTAGATTTAGGCGGATATCCTATCAAAGAGCCTGTATAAGACCGTTATCTGCTGTGAGAGTTTGTGAGACAGGCATAGGCAGTCTCTACATAGAAATGCAAGTTGGCTGCTTTACCAATAGCTTAACCTTTTAAAGCCTAGCGGTAGCTTTACATACAGCCAGGTTTAACATTAAAAAATTCTACGTGGTGCCCACATTGCGTTTATGTGTTTTGTACGGATCTCAGAACAAACAGCAACTTTTGCCTTATAAAACATTAAGAGACTGGTTTTTATAACCGAAGTGGAGAGTGTTTACAGCGCGGTACGCACTGAGTCCTTATATAAAACAGAGACGCTTCGTCTTTAAAGGGTTAATAGTGCTGTCTCACTGGATCTGTTGTTGTCTCTAGATTTTCAATTCGTGAGTGCTGACCCTTACTAGTGTGTTATAAATGGTGAGGGACTTATGTAAAGCGAAACATTGATAAATACGCGCATTTGAAGTTTGTGCATATCCTAACAACGATCTTACAATACGGACGTGTATATTCTGTCATGCTGCTGGCAGACTACGAAGAAAAACTGCTGTTAATAAAGTAGCAACGAAGAGTGAAGCTTGAAAGTCGTGTTTTAATGGGGACGTACATTAACCTTTTAAAGCCTAGCGGTAACTTTACATACCACCAGGTTTAACATTAAAAAATCCTACGTGGTGCCCACATTGCGTTTATGTGTTTTGTACGGATCTCAGAACAAACAGCTACGTTTGCCTTATAAAACATTAAGAGACTGGTTTTTATAACCGAAGTGGAGAGTGTTCACAGCGCGGTACGCACTGATTCCTTATATAAAACAGATACGCTTCGTCTTTAAAGGGTTAAAGCAGTAGGTAGAAGAACAATCTAGACTTACTTTTGCTTTTTGCGTGGGATGGTGGATAGGACTATGTACGCTGGAGATGTGTGCAGAAATGCGTACCTATATGTTCTTATGTGAATTGTCTGTGTGGTATATTTGTCTATTTCAACCAAAATCGAAATGGCAGAAAAATTTATCGTAATATTCCCCAATGTCATGTGTAATGAAGATCTGATATGGATGACTTCTACTAAAATTTGTTCGGGGATTCCAGTTTTCAAACATTTTGACCCATAACAAATCCCAGTTTACATGGTTCTATAAATGGACGTTTTCACGTGTGTCATGAATTGAACATGCGAATCTACTGGTACGTCACGCCGTGTCGACCGGTAAGTAGTTACCGACGTTTCCAAGGAGCCGAATGCATTCAAAGTATCGGTTTACCGTTAGCATCGTGCTGAGAACCGCAAAACTCTAACCTCTTTCGCAAACTTTTTTTTTATATTTCTATACAGGAGGGGTCTACGCAAAGGCTGTAGGGTATTTCTAATTTTCAGGCACGCTGATTCATAATCAGCCTTGTTCATGTGAGGCTATAAATAGACTTCTATATGTCTTGTAGGTCTTTCCCTGAGTTTATTAAAATTCTGTATAGAAGGGTTTTACTGATTTTTTTTTCAAATCCCGATTTTCATTTCATTCCCGGGTACTGTGGTTGAGAATGTAAAGTTGACGTACTAGATGTAGGCCACTTGCTGTGTGCCTTCACCGGCGGCTTTTAACTTCCGGTTCCCTCTGGATTGGAGTCTTGGTAGGGCATGGAGCAGCTGGGGTGCAATTACTGACAAGAATAAACCCCAGTGTTCATGCTTCGAACCCTAGTGTCCGGCCCAGACGCACGAAAAATGGGGGGTGGGTGGGCGTGGCTGTCCGGCTGCATCCCATGTCAAATCGGAATTTAAAAAAAATACAGTTTTGTAGACGTGATGACATCAAACGTTTTACGTGATTTACCTTTCAGAGGGAAATTTAAGTCAGCAGAAAAGAAGTGTTAGACGAAATCAAGAGGAAACGAAGAAGATTAGACGTGTGATGTAAATTAGGTGAGTCATGGAATTGTAGTTACATGTACATACATACATGCAATTGCAGTGTTATGTTACAATTATACATAAGATACGATTTTAGAATATGTTTTTAAAATCAGTCTTAAATCAGGGTCAGCCCTGTCCACCCCGGATGAAAAATTCCGGGTGCGCGCCTGATACGGTCTGTAGACTGTCTGTTACGCAGGAGAGCTCGCCAGCTGTCAGAACGTAAGTCTAATGGGCGAAGAAGTACATCCCGAACGATTTTAACTGCCTATGAAAAGTTTTGCTGTCGAAGAGGAACCAGAGTTTTCTTTATTCTGATGGTAGAGCGATGTGGCCGACGAGAGAAGCTGACTGCATCATTTCCACATAGTCACTAGGTATAAAATAGGTGGAGTTTCATCTCCATATCCTAATACGTCTTCATGAATCGTACCTTATATACAGGGACTAAACCGTCACCAGAATTTTCCTTACACGGAAGACTACTGGAAACGCAAATGTATAGCAAAACGCTTTAATTCTTTCCTTTTATTTCTTCCCTTTGTTTCTTCCATCTCATCAGATTAATTGAACAATTTTCGTACCGCTCCCCGTGAATTGAAATTCTCGGAAGTACTGGTGCTGCATAAAGTAATGTTACGTGAACAAGCGTTTCTAACTGCATCCGCAGTAATTACAACAAGCGGGATGTCTGAAGTGCGGAGAGTTTCATTTTGGTTCACTGAAGATTGCAGACGGTTACCTAGCAACGGGGAGAGTAACAAAAACCAATCAGTAATGAAGTTGTCCAACCATGGGTCAACCCTGTAGCTATGCGTCCTACAAGTTTACATAAGGCTTCCTGTCCATTTATCACCACTTGTTCAGGGCGACAGACTGCCAGAAAGACAGGACGAGGTCGTTTTTCGATGGAATGTTTACACGAAAACGAGAGTGGAAATATGTTCTTCAGTTTGGAGTCACTCTGTTTTCAAGTCCTGTATTTTCGCTTCATATCACTCAGTAGCCTTGATGTTCATTCTGTGTGTTTCTAAATTTTGCTGTCGATAGACCCAGCCAATTGTAAACATGCTACTCTACACGGAATCGCAAAGTGTATTACTTAAAAAGCTAATCGGTATTAATGACGCTGCTGTACACGTTATTTGTTTTTCGTGATATGTATCGATGGACTTTCTTAAATAAAAGGCGTGGAGTTTTAAATGTCATATTTGATATCATGCACATGTATTCTGCCTCTGTAATTAGGTTGATTTGTTTTTGCCCTCTAAGGTTGCTCATTGCATTTTCAATTGTGTATGTTCAGTTATAGATTTTGGTGTTTTGTACGGCCGTATGGAGAATTCAGGTCTATTTCTGGGGACGGGAGGGAGGAATAAATCGAGCTTACATACATTGAACTAGCACTTCTGTTGACCGTGATTGATGGAATGGATATGTAATGATTGGCTGTCGGGTGGCCAACCACAACTTAAAAATTTTTTTATTCTTCTGCTTACAAGAGATGTGGGATAATCTTAGGAATTTGCCATGTGTGAAGCGACCACCAAGCAGAGGTTTGTGACGGTTTGGTTGCTGAGAAGAGACTAGAGAGGTGTGCAGTGATGGGCAAAATGTGGGGACAGGAGCCGTGTCACGCAAGTCTTGACACGAAAACTGCGGTTTAGACAATACTGCGCCGCCAGGCCACTGTAACTGGAGAAATGTGAAGGGAATGTACTTATTCTCCTCCATAACTTACATGAACCGGCTGTGTGCATTCTGTAATTGATATGCTACGGCAGTTCATTGATTCCTATTCGCCAGGCCAGAGCAGATGTTTGGATTCACCTGTCTGCAGGTGTCCCAGAACTGTGCATTTACTCACGCGTTGCTATTGACAAAACGATATAGAAAAGGTTCTGATATTACTATGCTGCCAATTTTGTGGCTGTATTTCCAATAGACGACGTACAGAACAGGATTTATCACACCCACCCTCTTCTTTCGTTAGTGGTTTTGGTGGTTCGGATGTTTCTGCAATGAACTGAGTTACTTTAGTGGGGCGAAGTAAGGGTGGAGTTCAGACTACCTGACAATGTTATGATTTGTTATGTATTGATTGTATTCGTGAGAAAAGAGTCTGTAATCCTGACATGTGCACTTTCATTGTGTTTTCAGACTACACTGTTTTAGAAACACTTTGGGTAAACATCTTCAGGCTGGTTGCTGGCAACATACCATCATCGCCGTCGATTAGTTCATGACGTGTAACTGCTTACGCTTTGAAAACCACACCAATTAGAGACATCCCTTACCTACGTTTTTACAGAAACTACCGAAGGCTACTTAGATAGGTTTCGTAGAGGTCGAGTTGAACTTCAAATTAAGTGGACTAGAACAAATTTCACTGGTTATCTGTAATCTTACTACCGCAACTGAAACTGTCCATGGGAAGGGAAGCTGTTGAAGAGACAGCTTATGGCCTAGTTTCAGATAATGTTCAGTATTTTTGTTGGAAGGCTTGAGGAAACTCTTTGAAGAACATCTGTTTGAATAACTGGTCACTTGGCAAATGAACGATACTGTAGCTTCGGAATACTGACTAGAGGTGCCAGCTGCTTTACCACCATATTCGTTGTTGTGCTGTGAATAACCCTTCTGTGCTACTGCGACATGTTTGTCACAGAAACACCGATTCTTCAGCCCTTGGATGTATTCAGCGTTTGACGTAACAGAAGGGAACGCGCTCCGTTATTTCTCATATGCTAACACCAAAGACCGTGGGTTTTGAGTAACAGAAATTACTCTTTACAGTGACAGTATATTAACAGTGGAAAATGGAGGCCAACATTAACAACAACAACAACAAAAAAAAAGACACTCATACGAGACCAGATGTTGCAGGTAGATCAGTGGCTACAGTGGACTCGGGCGATTGTCCAATTGACTGTCACTTGACTGACCTATACACGTTCCAGAAGTGTTCAGAACACGCCAGGAACAGCCCAGTGCTTCCTGAAGAGGAGGTACGATTGGGTCTGGTGAACTATGCACTAGTTTTATGAATCACTGGCATAAGATGCACCTAATTTTTGTTAATTTAGTTTACAATTTCTGAACTAGCACAAGAGGGTAAGTGTGTATTCCAGACGGGAGCACACATTTGCGCCAGTATGCAGTGTACGCCTGCGTATTCTCCGAGACCATTCTTGGCTGTTTTACACATCTCACTGGACTTTTTTTCGTTTGTTGCAAAGCCAACATATTCATGTGACATGTTGAAGGGTCAGCTTGTTCTTAATTCAATTTTCAAATTCAAATAAGTCCTCGTATATTTTGAGTCACTTGAGACTTTGCCGTACAATGACTAGTTTTTTTTAGATTCATGTGTTGCTACTTTGGGGAGTATTAGCCCATGTTAACACGGAATATTTCAGGTAAACTTCGAATGCAAAATGTAATCGAATCGTCACAGTAGTTTCGGATCTGAAACATGCGGGAAGTTGAATGGCACTGACTTTCAACTATCAGTGAGTTTATGACGCAGTATTCTGCCTTCCTTCAAGCCTATGTACAAGGCATTAGTCCTCGTGTTATTTGTTTAACCCCTTAAAGACGAAGCGTATCTGTTTTATATAAGGACTCAGTGCGTACCGCGCTCTAAACACTCTCCACTTCGGTTATAAAAACCAGTCTCTTAATGTTTTATAAGGCAAAAGTTGCTGTTTGTTCTGAGATCCGTACAAAACACATAAACGCAATGTGGGCACCACGTAGAATTTTTTAATGTCAAACCTGGTCGTATGTAAAGTTACCGCTAGGCTTTAAAATGTTAATGTTACTTAGTCCTGAAGTCAAGTAGAATATGGATTCGGAAGTGGCGTGCCAGAATGTGTGCACTCAGGTCTTTCTGAGTGTGTGAGATGGGTTCCGTGGGCGAGGGGATGACTGATGATGAGTTTACGGTAAAACAAAACTAGAAGGAACAAGAGACTATCGTGGAGTTGTCAGCAGACCGAATGACGTCAATTCATATTTATTTCAACTCTCTCTCTCTAATAACGTTATTATTTTTTGTTATTTATATTGAGTCGGGATGGGATAAACCAATTTTGAAATTAAATAGTCTTCTTCGAAAGAATTTTGGAACGGGTGGTGCGTAATAGCTGGTTTAACATGAGTAAAATGGCCTGCTTTTCTAAGCAAGGTAATGAACTTTCGGGTTCCGTAACAGCAGGATATTTGTCTACCAGCTGACTTCCAGTGCTAAATCAAGACCCCATTGGTTATTACTAAATGATTGAGCACTTTGATATCGATCGATTTTATCAACCGAACAAGAAGATTGGCGTGCAAAGAAGAATTGTCGGTCGCCAAAACATATGACTTGATTGACGCCCTTAATTCTACGGCTTCACGATGCAGCCCTGTACGTCCGCGTTCTTGCGTCTAACATTCATGGGAGGGTCGCCGAATATCATCCCGGAAGCATGTTGTGGCAGTGCCGGATCCGGGACTGAACAGTAAGGGCATATTATGCGTGTAATGTCAGCTCCTGACATCATGGGATCAAGTGACTAATGGAAGGCGGAACTCACCTCATCATGTGTCGCGTTTCATTGTTACATAAATTAGCCCTGTGGATGACAGTAAATCTATAATGACCGTATGTATAGTTTGTGACAGTGGTTGATTAGGTTGATTCATTACCTCAAAGTTACACTAAGCATTGCTTTGTCCGAGGTACATTTGGCACACATCGTGTTTCGGGCGTTGTTTGTGCTCCCTTTTTCGGGTCGTTGGTTGTCATTGTGCCGGCAAAGTGTTACGTCGCTAGTATGAATTCTGACCGTTGTCATTAATGTGAAATAAAACAAGTGTGTGTGGCGACACTAAAACCAGTCATCGGATTACAGAATAGTCATCTATCGAAACGTCGTGTGACCTATATCGAGCAATGGAAACTTTACACGAACTTTCGAATGAAGTACGTCTATGAATTACTCTGCGTTATTTGCATTCTAATTTCCTTATTTTGTAAGGCGCATGTGGTTCTTGGCACATTGATTTGTTTAAAATGGAGCATGGATTGAAAGGAAACCCACTCGTACCGGAAAATGCCTGCAGTCCCGGAATTGAGTGAAAGAGTCAGTTTATTTGGGTGCCTCTAAGCGAGTGAATGTGGGGAGCACAGTCTCTCTTGGCAAGAGAATATATGAACAGATAACGAAAACGTTCCATGGATTTTGTGGCAACTTATGGTTTATTAGCGCGTTCACAAGAAACCGGTACTGGTCCCACTTTTGTGCCAGATGAATCCACTCCACACACACACACACTGTCTGTCTGTCTGTCTGTCTGTTCCTGTTTGCGTAAGTTCAATTTTAATACACAACGTCCAGTCTAAGGCGGACCCTCCATATTATTATCATCATCATCATCATCTCCTTTATGCAGGGTATTCACACTTATATACCCGAAACAAATCATGTTTCTAGGGTATACAGTATCGCAGCTATTCCGCGCCTACTATTAATGGTGCGTATAACGCTGTCTTCAATATTAAACTCTTTCGTGCTTCTACATCAGCACTTTCCGCAGTGTGTGTGCTGTGCCCAATATAGCTGTTTTCTGTAGTTCCTTGATATCGTGCTTTCCTGGTATGCTGCTCAAGTATTTTCTGAAGGATTTTGAAATGGTTCCAGTTGCTCCTATTATAACTGGCGTCACGTTTGTTTTTACATTCCACATGGGCTGGATTTCTATTATAAGGTCTTTATATTTTAGAATCTTCTCGGCTTCGTTCTTTATCACATTTCTGTCTCCTGGGATTGCTACATCAATTAGCATACATGTTCCTTTTTCATTATCCCGGATTATGATGTCTGGTTTATTGTTGGGGATGGTTCTGTCGGTCTGCACTTGTTGATTCCATAATATGGTTACCTTGCCCACTTGACTTGTTTCTACTGATTTTGGTACATGTTCATACCAGAGTTCACTGTCTAATTTTGCTCCTAGTTCCTTACATATGTTGAAGTGCAATTGAGCACACACTCTATCATGTCGCTTGATGTATTGTTCTTTTGCCAATATTGGGTACACTGACGTAATATGGTCTACTGTCTCCTCAAATTGGTGACATACTCTGCATTTACTATCTGTTTCTGTTTGCAATATTTTTGTTGCATGGTATTTTGTTTGCAGTGCTTGGTCCTGCGCTGCCACTATTTCACTTTCTGTTTCTGCCTTCAGGTCTCTCTTTGACAGCCAGAGGAACGTGTCTTCCTCGCTAATGAGCTGTTTATCAATGCTTCTAATATACTGGCCATGCATTACTTTGTTTTCCCATTTTTCCTTTAAGGACTCTGCCAATATTGCCTTTGTGTTTTGTATTCCATCTCGTTTCATGTCATTCTTCTCGTTTGATTGACTTAATTCATCTATGATCTTCGCTGCTGCTTTGCTGTTGAATTCGTATGTTTAACTGTTGAATTCATACGTTATTATTATTATTATTATCATCATCATCATCATCATCATCATTATCATTATTAGTTGCGCTATATGTAGAAGGTCTGCAGGGATGTGGCTGTTAGTTCGGGGTTCATAGAATCTACAAACTCACTCACAAAATCTGCATTAACAATCCATTCTATAATATCACATTATATTAAAGCAGGTGTTGGAAATTACTTCCTTGAGTACTCAGAAGAGTTGAACATTACCGTATATAATCTTAGTGCCATCCAAAAATCTGCGAGGAATTGAATCTAGTCTGCTAATAGTCAGTTATCACAGCTGTCAGAGGTGCGGTCCAGGAATTAGTAGTCCGGGTTCTGAATGACGAACGCCGACATAGTGGAGCTTTTCTTTTTTGCTGACTTCTGTTTCGTTTATCGGCCGGTTAATATACATGCACCTGACCCGTTCCAGTCACGTGTGTTCTGAAAGATGTAGACGAGGGTCAGTGTTATTGATAATAGCAATAAACTTGTTGGGATCAGTTGAAATTGAAAGTGAAGTACAATCAGGACGAAAAGAAAGTAAAGAAAGTGAAGGAACGTGTTAGCGGGTAACTGGAACGCGGGCCAGTTCAGGTTATTCAGTGCTTCAACCTGCTCTTGTGTCGGACTGGAGTCGTGTTGAGTCAGCGACCCCCTGCATGACCGGTGCTGTCGAACTGACAGAACACCACCTCAATTACCAGACAACTGCTGCAGACAAAGAACTGAAGTATCGTCTGTTGTCAAAACACTTGCTGCACGCGAAATTCAAATCGAATTTGACAAATTTGTCAAAAACTGTCGAGAGTACAAGAAACGAAATGCAGTTGAACTCGGTTATAACGTCTTGAAAAGGAATGAATATTTCGTGTCGTCATAAACGAGTGTTGTTATAACAGAGAAGTATAATGTTATGGTTAGCAGTGAGGAATTAACTGGTACCACAGGATATCTGACGCTATAGACGAGGTGCTGCATACACCGATGTCATTATAACCGGATTTGACGTATAATGGCACAGGGCCTGAAAATGTCAGCTGAACTGAAACGAACTGATTTACTTGACCCACTGAATATCTACGAAATGTGCAACGAAGGCTTCGGACTAGAAATTTGCGTGCTTGTGAACTGATGGGGAATACTGATAGGAAGAACAGCGCTTTGGTCTTATCTGTTCAGTAGATGAGCCAGTCTACGTGTGTTGTAAGTTTAAAAGCAAAAGGGGCGTGCACTGGTTGTATTTACCTTGGGGGGACTCAACCCTAGAGACACATTAGGGGTTGTATAGCCAGTAAATGGTTTAGCTGCCTTCTCTCTTTCGTATTCTCTTAAGAAAGAAAGTGGTGTTTGGGAAACAAATTAGCAAATTAAGGAAGAAGGTGGAGTTCTTATAGGACGAGGCACTTTCTTGAATGGCTCATTTATCTCAATTTGACACGATGAGTGGAGAGCCGAAATATCTTCTGCACCGCATACACCAACGCTTTTCTTTCTGTTTTCGCTCGAAAAATAGAATGACAAAAAGTAAACTTTCCTCTACGCCCAAGCTCCATGCCGTGAGATATTGTATGGGAACGTTAACTTGGACATTAGGTGGTGGTGGTGGTGGTGGTGGATTCACGCCTTCACGTTCCGATCGCTACGGGAAGGAGCCTCTTTTGCTGACGGAGTATGAAGTGACAGGTTGGCTCCGAGTAGTGGCGAAGTGCAGCATCGTACTGGTAGCTGTCGGGAGTTGTCCAGCTGTGTAGGCCTTTCGAAAGTCACTCTACGTACACTGGAATGCAGTAAGACACACAGGATTTTAAATGGGATAAGTGTGCCAGGCTGCTGCTAAATTGTTGCAATTTTTCAGTCTTCAACTCCTTGCCTGTTCTTTCAATTACCTGCACGTTTATAGGCTGACCTTTCATATCTGTGTAACGTCATATTGTCAAAGAAAGAATAAACTTAGATTTGCACAAACGGATACGCAGACAAGTAAACCTGGTTTTATTTCAGTACCGCAGACTAGTAGCTGATTCTCTTGGACTGTCCTAACGGAGAGTTCTCAATAGTCTAGTTGCACTTATTTAAGATAGGATGAAATTATTATTTTCGCTTGTCAACAGGATACTAGTTTATAAAACACTGGTTACGCATAATTTATTATTTTAATGTTCTACGAAAGTTTTCCTTATGTCGTCTAGCACAGGCCTCCTCAACTTTATATCTGATCTACACATGGCGACATAAAATTCAATACACAGAATGAAGAGTGAACCGCTGTACCTATAAGTGTATGTACAATTTTACCTGCGTATGTTAGTATACGCCATGACATAGACATTCACAATGTAGGCTATGGTGTTACAGTTTCTAGCACATATTTACAAAATGAATTAATTATGGAATGTATGTCTCCATAAATAAACAGCTGATAAGTTTTAAGAAACGCTTTGGCGTTCTATCTCGTGAAGGAAAGAGTTAAACAAAACGTTCATTTCTGATGTTTCCGCGGGGAGAATAACGCTGTGTTGCCCGCGAGCTGCGGTTTGAGAGGACCTGGTCTAGCATCTGGCATTGTGATCAGATCTGCATCACTACTTGGCCAAATTTATTGTTCTTGCTATATTAGTGTTGACGTGTGGGATTGAATGTACCTTTGTAACAGGTTGATACACAAGTTCGTTCTTATATCTGTCCATACAGCTAGCAGTTTACGTGTTTAATCTTCCATCGAAGAGGCAGACAATACTGTCGTGGCTTGTTAATTTGTTCGACATCGAAGTTTCTCTTGTACCATTTATTATGACCAGAGACCACTTCCTCTTTATATCTCGTGCTGCTTCAAGAGTAACAAAATGTGCCTCACCATAGGGTAGTCGGTAGTGACTAGGTGACGGCCTGCAGGAATAAAGGTTTGAATCCAGGCGGGGGCAAGAGGTTTTTACCTTCTCATAAACGCCCAGACCGACTGTGGGGTCAGTAGCCTTCTGTTCGGCGGGTACCGGGGTTCTTTCGAGGGGAGAAAGCAGCCGGAGGTTGACCCCAGGGCCATAGTGCAACCGGAATGATCGGGAATCGAACCCACGACCTTCCGGTTTGTAGCACAGTACCCCAGCCAACTGCGCCACCGCGTACCCCGCTTCTCACTGTAAATACTGAGATTATTAGTGACAGAAATGACGTACAGAAAACGGATCTTTAAATTAAATGTACCTGATGAAATCCGTAAGTTGGAAATACCTACAAATTTATAGTATTTTATGTTGCGTAAACCATCTAATAATCATATTATTCTTATTATTACAGCTATACAGATATAATGGAAGACTGCGGAAGGCGTTTACCAAGCCTTGTTAAACTTACGTTCCGAGAGGTGTATATTTTCATCCACTTTTAACTGGAATTTGCTGTGATTTCACGTGCCCCTGATACAGGGTTACTAACAGGGCTTGTAAAGACCGTATTTCAGTGGCGCCATGTAAGAGGGTTACCTCCCATTCCTCAGTTTGTCTTGGTGGCACTTTCACCCCGCAGTTCTGGTGGTGGAATAATTAATCAGATGGAGCCAATTACGAGTGCTGTAGCTCTTGTCAGCAGTTACCCGACTCTCGTCTGTGACGCTTACCAAGGCGCTGGTGTTTTCAACGTCACATTCCTATTGTTGCACCATATAAAGCACTTTATTTTTTTCAGAATAGTAGCTTAGGCAGTGAGCAGTAAATGATTGTTCGATTATTGCATGAATCCCTTTTCCGTTGAACCGAAATGGTCTTCGCCATGTGTACAAAAGCCCCTATCCGACCTTATATTCAGCCAGCGGAAGACGACTTACATACTTACGTTTTTCCTTGAGGTCAATTTTAGAAAGTTTTAGTGCCAAAACAGAGACGCTTCGCCCATATTCACTACCCTATTATGATTACATTAGGTACCTGCACTTCGGCTGTCACGTTTGTGACTTATTTGTTGATTTTAGATAACGAAAATCCTGAGTTAAGATGAAAGTATGCAAAAGGAAGATATGATATACATTCAAACGGTAAACATGATCCTTATTTAACACATTGTTAACAAACAGCAGCAAATTTTATGTGTTGTGTACCGTGCATATTATTATGAGTTTAAATCAAATCAAAAAGTGCACAAGCCTATTGGTAAGCATACGATATCACCCCCGGGGTGATATCGTATGCTTACCAATAGGCTTGTGCGTTTGTTGGTTTGATTTAAAAACGTCAGCAACATTAGAACCATAAACGTCACTGTAATCATATTTAGTTGTTTGGTCGCCAATTTCGAGTAATTCCTTCCCGTTAAACCGCATTTTATTTTCGGAACTGATAACATTTATAACGCATGGAAAAATATGTGTTTAATATTTATATAAAATAAATTTGTCAGTTTTCAAGGTATAGATTTTCAGTTCCTCAGAGAGGAAATCAGTCGCGTCCAACAGTTTTTTCTTTTTTATTTAAACATTATTGAACTATAAGGCAGTAGCTCAATAATGTTTAAATAAAAAGGAAAAATTGTTGGACGTGACTGATTTCCTCTCTGAGGAATTGAAAATTTGTACCTTATATACATACGCCAACTGGGATGTTCAACGTCAAACTTCGTCAATTTTCTTGGACCAAAATCAAAAACCAGTTTCTAGAATCTTTTGGTCTACAACTGGACGTTACGATATTTGTTATTAAGTATCCTGTGGGCATGGGTAACCATCTCAATATTGGCAATATTTCTATGCCTGATAATTTGGCTCTAGTTTTGTGGAAGGTTTTCATTTTTTCTTTCTTTGGAACTGTGTACCAGCAGAAAACATGCACAGAAATATACCACTACGCTGTATTGATACTTGTTTCTAATCCGTAACAGAAGTTTCTTCTGTAACTCCTATAGAAAATTTTGTTTCCGCGTGAGAACTTGGTGCTTTGGACATGTCGGATAGTTTCGTCCATTCATGCCTAAGCACCACGTAAGGCCTCAGGTACGTGGGACATGGATTTAAAACTCCACGTATTCTATTTTTCAGCATTTGACAGACCTAAGTGTTTTCCTTACTGCGGAGAAATAGCCATCGACACCATTGTGACTGGGTGGGCCCTAGAATCGGACTAGACATCGTGGCAAAAATAAATTCCTTGTCCATAACGGAAACTAATTCCGCCATACAAACCGCAACTAGTGACTTACTGCATGAACTGTTCCCACCCGTCGAATGAGTTTTGACATAAATTGAGAGGCAGGACGTTTAGTTAAAATCACTTACCATAATCATGGTTTGTCTCTCTCTCTTCAAACAACACTCGTTGCAGATATCAGTTTGTCTCATAGCATCCATAAAATTGGATGCAAGCTGTTTAATTGAATGCTGTTTTCGTTTAATTCTGTCTGTAATGGGATAACTTCAAAACCTGAGAACAGAGAACAGAATCGGCACAAAACAATGCCCCAATAATAAGTGGGGAGGCTTTAAGCGTATTCTATTGTCTGTATAAAGTCCTAGAAAACGTGAAGCCGAGAAAGTGCGGGACGTGAATACCAAACAGAGAGACTGGGGAAGAATTCGCCACAATGCCTGCTCTTCCCTCCTAAGCCATGTAATTTTAACAAGTGTGAATGCTCGCAACGTATGCTATTATTTGTTGTCATCCGGGAAAGGAAAGGAAAGGAAAGGAAAGGAAAGGAAAGGAAAGGAAAGGAAAGGAAAGGAAAGGAAAGGAAAGGAAAGGAAAGGCGGGCTGTTCTTTCAGTCTGCACTCTTTCGATTTTATCCTCTGTTTGTATTAAATTAACACGTGGTAAGAAGTTTGTCCCACTTTTTCTGTTGATAATAAATTGGAAGCAACCAGAATAAGAATGCTATGAAGACGGTAAACTCTTTTTATATGTGAATTAGCTGTGCTGAAAGGCATTTGCACACGAAGTAAAGTTAGTATATGATTTACAGTTACAACCACAATTTGAATTAATTTTGTATGTGTGAGCCGAGCCCTTAATTTTGGGGGGGGGGGGTACTCTTGCTTTGCAGTCGGAAGGTCCGTGGTTAAATTCTCGGACCCCGAGACTTGTTTCCTTGATTGAGGTTTTTCGTGGATTTACTCAATCCTGCAGACACGATCCTTTCCTTCCATATCCTTTCCAATGATTTATTAATCATGACAACATTCATCAGTCCGGAAAAAGCGTCGTTAAATGAGCCACAGATGAATAAATTTTCTTTGCCGTTTTTCACATACGTAACAAACACGCAAAGAGTCATGTCTGCATGTAGGGTAAAATTGCTTTGCTGCAGTAGCATTCTGTTTCCAATAAATGGAGATCAACGCCAGTGAGTTTGTGTGTTGCAAATTGGAGTGCCGCTTTCCACTGTTGCTGCTTACACAGGATGATTGTGAGCCAGATTTCATTAAAACGCGTGTGAGCGGAGCGCGGATCATGATGAATGTGTACCGACGCGAAAGGTTTCACTGATGGCGGTGACTTTATAGAATGCGCTCATGTGTGGGATTTCTGTGAGCACGTACCTCAAACTGGCTGTCCAGTTTGATATAATTAGTAATACGCATCAAGTTCCTCAAAATGTCAGAGGGATGTTTGTCGTAAAACGCAGGACGAAAATTTGTAACCCAAGCCAACATTTGTACCAAAGTGCTTTACCGCTGGCTGAAGAAGGCAGGAACTGGTCGAAAGAGCACGTTTCACCTTTGAAACCCCATTAGCGAGTGGATGTAGGCTAGCATCACTTGATTGAACTACAGCCGATAAAACTGAATAGTTTTGAACTTTTGAAGACTGAAATTAATCGAAATTAGATGAAAATATTCATTTCGTACCTCAGAGAGAATGCAGCATGTTTACAGTAGGTAGAGAAACTGGTGAATGCTGTAGGGGGGAAATAACCCCTACTTGTTGTATGAATCATACATAAGACATAAATGCACTGTGAGGGTAAAACGCTGAGTGTCTAGCGCTACGGTTGGCCGTACATTCCTAACTGCTGAGTTTTAAAGGCCAACGTTCTTGAAACTAACTGGCTCAATAAGCGAAGTGAGTGCTTATTAGCTTGAAGGCTGTCCTTAAACTCCCGGCAAGAGCACTAATATTTCAGTATGGTATTTCCTACAGTCCGGATCTGCGGGAGCCGTTCCAATCTCCTGTCCACCGTGTATCAACAGCCCTTTCATCGCGAGTAAACTAGCCGGAGTGTGAATCACAACACTTAACTGTCGTCTAATGTCGAGGTCTGCAATGGGCATGCATGGGGTTTACCTCCACGCCCACTATTCATCGTCATGTCAGAAGGGTAATCGTATATTTTCCGGTCATCAGTGTGAGCGCTGCCATTTTCTCTCATCTTAATTTTTATTTAAAGTTGATAACATTCACAAAACAGGTGCAAAACCGTGAGAATTTCTGATTTGGAAAGGAAGAACTGTCAGTCCCGAAGCACGTAGGGTAATGATTCTTCAGATTTGTAAGGAACGGCCTGCGCCTTGAAATTACTTGCAGCTTTAAAAGTGGTAATGTTGTGATATGGTAACTCGTTAGGAAAGTATAACAACGTGGCTGCGCCCGCGTAAGATGGAATGACGCGAGGAACAGTAGTCGTAAAATGAGAACGGCAGTTTGTATTCAAACACGTGTGGCGGCGAGATTTTCCGCACCTGTTGAGACCGGCCCTGGGGCCCACCCAGCCTACTGTGCAATGGGTGCCGGGTCTCTTTCCTGGGGATACAGCCGCCAGCGCGTGGCCTTGACCACCCACCCAAATCTAGCGCCGAGGTTAAAGAAAAAGTAGAGCAGTAGATGTCGCGGCCAAGGTCTGAACCAGTCACCGACGGAATACGTGTCACAACCGTTATCCCTGCAGCCAGATTGCTCGGTAATAGCCTACTCTAGCGACCCATGAATTCCTCGGTAATAGCCTACTCCAGCGACCCATGAATTCTCACGGCCAGACATTCAAACTTTGGCCATCTAGATGGAAGTGAGCGGTCAGCCTCGCGCTCTGCATGATTTAGCCTATTGGCAAATGCGGGATAGGGGTACGGAAGGCCCAATCGAGTTGGACTCGCTGATTGACAGAAAATTACCATGACTCTCGGGAATCGATCCCGGTAGCCAGTCAGTATCCAAAGGTATATCGGCGGTTGAATGATACGAAGAAAGGGAAAGAGGAAGTTAACCGTGTGTACTGGCACAAGAAGTCTCACGGCCTCCTTCCATTGGACAAGGTCCGTTAAATGAATCCATTTCATATTTCCACATTAATGTTTATTTTACTATTGTCTGATGGGACGTTATATTCACCCAACCTAGCATACCAAATTGCATCAAAATTTGTGAAATATTTTGGGAAATAGCACAATTTTCGTGTTCAATTTGTAAAAACAATGTGATGGTCTTCTCACAACGTTGTAGAGGAAGAATCATGTGTTCTGGGATATGACGTGGCGATTGGTAAATAATTACCAGCGTTTCGAAGGAACTTGCTACCTCTGCCTTCAGGGTCTGGGCAGTCCAAGAAGTCTTCATAATGTTGAGGAAAGTGGTGTTTGTACGTCGGATTTGGCCTGACCCCATATATGGGATTAACGAAAGTGAACATAATGCGTAGTGGAGCGGATTTTCTGGAGTCCATTAGCGGAGACCTGGGATTAAAACCGTTCGTGAGAGGCCTTACTGTACGGGCCGTGCGTCCCATTTTCAGTCTTGGGCAAAGAGGGGCAATATAAGGAACAGGAATAACCATGTTGGAAATTAGCTCTGGTTCCATTCCAGGAAGAGTGGCGTTCTGTGTTATACAGCGCTGTTTTGAAACATTGCATTAGTCCTGAGAAGTAAATCACCAGTCCCCGGAACCGTCTCTAGGGCTTATCTGGTACAAATGGGAGACGTAAATATTTGCGGTTGAATCACGGAAGTGATTCTTATAATCAACCTCCCTGTTTCGGCGACAGCCCGTATAAACATCGTTCGCGCCACCAACAGTCTGTCGGGACTGGATGTTTATGTGACGTCGTTACAGACGTAATACAGACAGCTTTGATAAGCATAGCAGTGTGCCTGCTGCAGGCGCCGCCATAAACGCGATGTTTCAAAAAGCCATGTGTTACGTTAAAACGAACGCGGAGAGCTGTCCATGTTTATATGTAGATTTCCGTCAGAAACGTGGGCCGGAATAGCGTAGTCTGTATCGCGACTTGCTACGGGCTGGATGGTCTGGGGGTCGAATCCGGGTGGTAGCGAGATTTTCCGCACTTGTTCTGACTGGCCCTGGGGCCCACTCTGTACAATGGGTACCGGGTCTCTTTTCCGGGGGTAAAGCGGTCGGGGCGTGGCCTTGACCACCCACCCCAAGCTAGCACCAAGGCTAAAGAAAGAGTAGAGCTACACCTCTACTCCCCCTCTGGATCTTCGTGGCCTGTTATAAGGTGAACTTCACCTTTTCTTTCCGTCAGAAACAAGGTTGCACCGTTGCCACGATGTATACATATGAAGAAGTGTCTGTCAGAAAATACGCTTACGTGGCTTATAGTTCTGTAACTAAAGCGCCTCCTCTGTGATTATACTAAATATAATTATATATAAAATAAAAACCGTCCTCACAACTTCAATATAGATTGTTATTTATAAAATTAAATACAAGGCAACATGTTTCCATCACTCATGTGATCATCATCAGGCCTAAATACAAGAGATGATGTAAGAAGAATTGTTGCCTATGAGATCTCACGGTGGCATTACAGTTTTGTAAAACCATTGTTTGTATATATGGTTAATATTTGTGTATCAGCTTAATTCATTTTTCTTTACATTCTTTTACTGGTTTATGCATTTGCCTTGACTAGCCACTGGTATCTTTATACTATATTGCATAGCGATGTGAGAATGACAATTAAATATAAAATAAAAACGTCGTCACAACTTCAATATAGATTGTTATTTATAAAATAACTATATCGCACAAACTCTTCGCCGAAATATTGTCGTTTGTTTCAGGCACTGTAGCGGTCATGGCGGCCACAAATTTAAAGATAGCCGCAAGGTGGCAAGAGGTGTGACACAATAACTGATAACACAGGACACGGACTTAGGCGCGGTTTTCCAATTATGATGCTACGAACATGCATACGAGCGGGCCTAGGTTAGTCGGGCGCTTATGCTGAGCTTACACGGCGTCATGTAATGAAGACCCTTTACAAACGAGGAATAGAAAGTGTCGTCCCGCTATGTAATAATTGCCTCAATTGTGGCTGAGACTAGGGTATGCGGAAAATCAGTGGGAAAGCAGTACAAATAAATGTTAACTCTTTTTTAGTTTAATATTAACCCAAATTACATGCATTGTAAAACTGTTTTTTCACTGGCCTTGTTATGTTGTTAACAAGCGAGTAGGCTTCCTGTAACACAAACATACATTATCGGCGAAATTTCTTTCACTCTATTCAGAAAATACGGATTGAAAATTAATGTGAACTTAGGAAATAATATGTAAAATGCTGTGGTTCGAAAACAGAAAGGAAAAACAAGAGGGTGCTGAAAAATGTAGTCCACTTGACCGTATATTGTTTTATGTTCCTGTACTGTTTTTCCGTGTTGCTGCACTTAATCTAGAATGAATAATTCTGTTACAAATGGGGAACAGTTCGGCGACGGATAATAAAGATAATTCTTTTCTCCGTGTGGGGATCTGGTATCTTGAGACGATGTAAATGGATGTTTGGAATCGCGCGAGAGCCGAATTCGATTGTGTGGCTTCTGTTTACAGATTAATCAAATGAGAGTTTGCAGGCGATGAGGCACGGTATAAATATTTTAAGATCGTTCATAATGTCTGGGTGCTGTCAGTAATAAGAATGTTGAAAGGAAGAGTGTCTGACGTGAAGCACGTTCACGGGGAATGTGGAATTCACATACGAGTATGCTGGCAGATTGTTTTCGGTTCATTCTTAAAAAAAGATACGAACGCGCAGCAGTGATAAAAGGTAACAAGTTTTATCTAGAGTACTAGCGTCACCATTGTAACTTATGTGGTAGATTTACGTGTTCTTGATATGAAAAAATGAAGCCACTTTCCGTAAAAATGGTGGACGATGTGAAATTTTAAATCCCTGGTTTAAATTCACTGCACTTCAGTTTACTAAAATTACCTAGGTGTAACTCAAAGGAGATCAACGAAGTGGGTCTATACATATATACGAGTACTTTAATTTTAGTCACCTAACTAACCAAATAGCCAATCCCAGTGGCCGCGCTGTCTAACGCGTGGGCCTGTGGCCATTCGCTTGCTGGGGTCGTGGTTTCGAATTCCCGCGGGGGAACGGATGTGTGTCTCTTGTGAGTGTTGTCTGTTGTCAGGTAGAGGTCTCTGCGACGGGCCGATCCCTCATCCAGAGGAGTCCTACCGAGTGAGGTGTGTCTAACTGGGTGTGATCTCAAAGTCTCAACAGTGAGGCGGCTTAGGCCCGCGTAGGGCTGTACAGCCATGTATATATATCGAGACATATTGTGTGTGTGTGTTTTATGCTGTGCGTTCGGTGATTCTTCGGTTCTCGAGCATTAATACTGTCTTTTCTTTCTAGCAGCAATTCCTGCATCTTTATCCATGGCTATATTATCTGGCCTTTTACAAATTTGTACGCTCCTCTCTGGATTTCTCGATTAAAAACATTTTCCCTCAGGTCTGGATTTATTTTGTGTTTTGAGGATCTTTGAAAGGAACGTGTCGCCCCACTCATGAACAGCTAAAGTTAACCGTTCCTAGTTCGATGAGAAGATATTGTCTACTCAATACGGTAACAGGTAAGGGTCCTTTAACTAAAACAATGAAATGGTTAATCCACTTCTTTCTTACTATGTGGGATTATAATATGTTTTGTTAAAAGAATAAGTTCATAACTCAGCGGCCACGATCTGTGTATCAAGAAACAGTTATCTCTTATTTGCTTTCATTTGTTGTATCAGCATCTACTGCATACCGAACGGCTTGGTATAGTGCGCATCAAGACTTGTACGCGGGAAATGTCCGTTTCGGATCGGGGTTATCGACTGTCCTGAATGAGATTTTCGTGGATTTTCTTAGTCCTTCCATGTAAATACCGGGATAAAACTTTTAAGACTACGCCACCGCCACTTCCTTCTAAACAATTTACAATTCATTTTTATTGAATCATCGTACATTTTGATGCTGTACAATCTTAAGTTACATGGCAGCGTTGAGAAATAACGACAACTAAATTTCTCCCGTCCTTAAATTTACCTTGCCATTTTCGAATAGTCTTATTTGTGTATGGGGCACGCGGTGGCGCAGTTGGTTGAGGCACTGCGGTACAAACCAGAAGGTCGCGGGTTCGACTCCCGATGGTGTCACTGGACTTTTTCATTGACATAATCCTTTCGGTCGCACGATGGCCCTGGGGTCGACTCTGAGTACCAGGAATATTTGCTGGGGGGTAAAGGCGGCCTGTGCGTAAGGCTGACAACCCTACCACCTTACTAATTCTTTTACCGTCGACGCTACACTGAAAGCGTCGCTAAACATAGTGCGGTGTGTGAATGGTCACTTCTGTTACGCGATTAACATCTAAATGACAGTTATATAACCATTTTTCAGTGCAATAAAATTTTGATATTCTCGTAAATGTGATAAATATATATGTAAGTTAATAAACATTATTAAATAAATTTGTCCTTACTGTCCGATTTTCAATTATTTTAAACCATATTGTTCCTCTACACATTTAAGTAATGACTGTGATTGTGCTGCATGCGTTCTTAGATCTGCTGCAATTTTAACGGCCAACTTCTGATTTAGTCTCCTGTTGTCTGCACCATGTAATGTTTCTACGACTGCAAATGTTCAGCCTGAGTTCTTTAATATTCATGTCCACAGGTATTTGTGTATGTTACCCAACTGGAAACCATCCAATAATTTCTGGCTGAAAGAACTAGGTTTGTTTGCTCCCCTTTCTTTGAAACATGAAAGCTTGTAACTTGAGGAAAATTTATCAGCTTGTCTAAGCAGGACGTCATGTGCCATAGCGGAGGCGAGAGGCCAGGAATTCTATACCTCGACACTGAACGGATGCAAGTGTTCGGCATAACCCCCCAGGGGAGAGCCCCAGTATAGTTTATGCATTCCAACCGCACATAAACGTCTCTATAGCAATACGTGATGGGTGTGTTGCGATCTAATGAACTATAGCTGCGATTACAGCAATTGGAGCTCAGACTAATTCTCCGCTGTTCTCAGATTTGCAGTGCCAGAGGCATATTCCACAAAAGAAAAATATTGTAAACCTAACTTAAGAAAAAAGAAAAACAAAAGGAGTAACATTAAATTTGTTTAAGTGTTAACTCAGAACTATCCCAACTATTTTTTAAAATTTCTTTTCACTCCCAGCTGAGAAAAATGCAACAAACAAAAGAACCAAGCAACGCAGGACATGTAAAGTTGCCATTTTTGGAAACAGGAGCGTGGGTCTCGCTACTTAATTCTCATATTTAACAACGTTGCCTATTACGTCTAGCTTCAATTGCTGTGGTCGCGCTTGTAGATATGCCAGTTTGTGGCCACTTGCTGTAAGCCAGTACCCAGGTTGAAAGAGTAGTGGGGTTTCCGCACACGGACGTGCTGCCTGCCTGTCTCATATTGCGCAGGACAAGTAATGGACTATAGATTACGTAATTATGACTGGAACGTTCAAGAATATAAAATTGACAACTGTGTGTGTGTGGTAAAAATCGAAAGGCTGCGATAACTAGCAAATATTCGCAATTATAATTAGGAACTAGGGCACATGAAAACATTGTCGTTGCCAGACGTCTTCCAAGGATCTCGGGCTGTGATGTTTGTCTTTGCCTGAGTGGTGAGCAAACCAGTCCCCAGACTGCCTGACCCTTCCTCAGGCCGAGTAACATAATGAAACCCTACAAAGGGGAGACAGAGGAAACGAACTGTAGTGTTTAGCACAGGCTCTGATCATTTAAGTGAATTGGGAAGCAATGAATGTAGGTAGCTGGAAAATTATGGTTCCTGTTGCATTAAAAAAGGTTGTAAGACAAAGGTGCTGGCAGTGGCGGGCCGTCATAAATTAAGCTGCTGACCACCGATTGAGAAACAGTGATTTGACTGATTTTGTTGAGCGCCTCCCCCCCCCCCGCCCAACCTATTAGTTTCACATAAGTGACATAAATCCCTCAATCGTGCTGTGTAGGCTGCTAACACTGTTCTGTCTCTCCCACGGAGCAGAGATGAACGGGTTTCACTATTGTGATGGTGATGGAATGGTCTGGATGGGTTGTTCGGGCGGGGGGGGGGGGGGGGCAGGAAGAGATTTCACAAGCACTTAATGTCATCCCCCTGCACGTCAGTAGTCACAGTCCCCCCACAACTCCATCTGCCTTCCATAACAATTATTAAAACTTCCAGCGACGTTTATATTGTCGTGTTGTGGAAAGAATAACCATAATTCTTTCTAGCGGAACAATACACGGTGCATTTGGTCGAAATGGGGTCACAGGAGACGGGATTACTAGTTTCTTGAAGTGCAGTTCAGTTTGTGGGTGTGATCTTATTTCGTTGATTGAAGCAGGTTTTAAACTCCCTTCTTTCTTTCTTTCTTTCTTTCTTTCTTTCTTTCTTTCGTTCGTTCTTTCTTTCTTTCTTTCTTTCTTTCTTTCTTTCTTTCTTTCTAATATGGTTTGTATCACCAGTAACATGTACTTCATCGAAAGAATATCATGCCCGAAACTACAGCGATTTGCGAAATTTTATACTACACCCAAAATATTTCATACAGTTGTCTAATTGTTATTTAATATGTAATAAGGACAATAGCCATAAACCCAACAGAAAGGGTTTCATACTGAGGATACGAGTGTTACGCCGTGGCGACTGGCAAATACAGTCGAAATCGCTTATGACGGCATCGGTTTATACGACACCTCGTTTATTGCGTCAAATATTCTGTGGCGCCAGTCATACTCCTCGCTTATAACGACACTCGTTTATAACTACACAAAATAGTCCCTTTCATGACGTTATAACCGAGTTCGACTGTATTTACTGACCTTCTGAAGGACCATACAGCCTTCTTCAGTAACAGTCAATTCATGAAGGCAGTTTCACCATCAGTGATGAAGGCAGTATCAAAACGGCAGTAACTGTACACCAGTGGACACAGCGTAACTTCCCAGAGGACTTCAGTCTTCAACAACACTGCTGTCAGAACTTCGTATCTTGCTACCTTGTCACGGTGGCAGAACTAGCTTGCGAAACATTGTGTTCTTTAAACAACGTCGATGATTTGAAAACAGCCCCATTATATGTGCCACTGTTCTCTGCTTTGTCTGGCTCTTTGGTTTAAGCGACGAAGCCAGTCACCTGTTTAATTCAAATTGGTTGCAGCTTTTGTACATCAGGCGCGTAGGCTGCGGGCCGAAGTTACGGGTTCGACTCCTACGTCCCAATAACGGACGTTACATGGGACACGGTAACGGTACCGTTTTGGAATGTTAGCAGGTCGCTGTGTTTAATTCAGAAGTTTATAGGGCAGTGCAAGCTAGCTGTGTGTTCTGCTGTGACTTTCGTGTATTGTGACATTCAGCTATGACATTGCATGGATTAGCTAGTGTAAGTAACGAAAATAATTGAACTTCGCAGAAATTTTATGAGCAGAATGAATGACCTGATCTTTCAAGTACAGTTTGCCCTGCTGGAGGTTATTAGGTCTAATATAAGCACTTCGGCAGTCTGAAAGAATAGAAAATCGTATTTTGTAATTATCCACCGCAGTCGACAATAATTGGACTATACACCTTTAGTCCCAAAGTTTCGTGACGGGCTTTGATTTAACTGTAACATTTCGTAGTCCTTTTAATGTTTCTCCCCCCCCCCCCGCCCCCGCCGGAATCATGTGCCTTGTAAAAGTCAGACGCAGAGTCACGGCGACATATTTGATTTTAGGTTTCTCTAATATCTTTGCTAGGAGGGCAGGGGCCTGCACGGCTAGTGGCTATACCCATCGACAGGTTTAGAACAGCCATCGTCAGGATGCTGCGGCGCGTACTGGTTTACAGAATATTTTCCATCCTTTTTCTATATTCGTTTGCGAAAAATGTGAAACTCGTTAAATGTATTTCCATTTCCTTCACACAGCTGAAGCTAATAAACCCTTTAAATCCCAATGGTTGTTATATGTACTGTAAGGTTTAACATTTAAAAAATCCTGCATTCTGCCGACACATTGCATTTATGCCTTTTTATGGATTTCAGAAAAAACAGCCGTTATTTCCCTGTGCAGCATTAACTGAGTGGCTTTTGTAACCTCGACGGCGTTGTGATCATTGCGCGGTACGATCTGCGTATAGTATATCGGTATGATTCGGGTTAATATTAATTTTTAAAGTTTTAATGTGTCACAGAGTTTTACGGATTCGTATTAATGTGAGGGCCACATCAGTGAAATTCGCTTTTTTTTTTTGCTCACTAATGGTATTTAATTGCTGAAATTACTGAACATGCTTAAAGGTAATGAGCCAGTCACGCAGGCTAAATATTCAAAAGAGACTGTGTTTCAGACAGAATTTCTGTGTAAAATCAATACTGTGTCTTTTAAACCTCTAGACCAGCTCTTGGGCACTATCGACTTGACAGGCTAGGGATGTTGCAAGGCCTTCTTTGGTAGAAGTCAGTAACGACACAGCCCATCATGAAATTCCTCAGTTTTAAAAACCTGTGGGCTATTTGTGGGAAAGTTTATGTCTTGTGGGATGTTATGGCATAATGATTGGTAGCTGTTTGCCTGTCGACATGGCGTCACATCTCAGAAGAAATGAATGTCGAGCAACACCGCTGTGAGTGCCTCAAACCTCAAACTTATTAACGACTTTACGAAAGACGGCCCACATATTATACCCTGCGCTAGTTCGTCCATTATTTAGGTCACTTTTATACGTAGTTTGTTTCGTATTGTCTTGTAGTGCCCTCCAATTTACAAATAGGTTTCTCCCATGTCTTGCTGTCTTCACACTTTTTCAACTGAAGTTTTGCATGCTGTTTTCAACTTATGAGTGTGCAATGTGTTCTGTTTATGATGCTCTTTGATTTAATCAAAGAACACAACTTTTATAATAGCTGCCTTAAAATACAAGAAGCCTTCAGTGTCTGTTGTGTGCCAAATATCAAAGCGTAAATTGTAGGTATAATAAAATTGTTCCCATATACGCTACGAAGACGTGTGGTGGGAGCATACGTATGACTCCACTCATTCTTAACGTCAGTAATGTGTGGAGGCGAGTGGTCAGCTTAACAACCCGGCCGCTTTGCCTCCGTTACTGATTGAATCGGAGCTATTTGGGCCCCAGCGCCGTTCTGGAGCCTGCTGACGATCTCTTGCCCCTACCAAGAATCGAGCCGTGTTTTCTCGGTCGTCCAGCGTAATGTCCAATTATTATGTATTTGGACTTAAGAGAGAACTGATGGGGAAAAGAATATTTGTATAACTGGGATGTTCATTTGTCTTCACATGAGCCTAGAGCGATCAAACTAAGGTGGGTGGGATCTGCGGGAGGTGAAACACGCTTGAGAGGATTTACAAATACATCCAGACAATTCGTCGGTGAAGTTCAAAGGGGGGCAGCCACATGGGAAGCCTATGCCTATAGAATAAGATACTAAAATTGTTGTAATAGAAAGACAATGCGAGGGTATGTACTGGGTTAATCTGGCTGATGATATGTTTCAGTGTAGAACTGTTGTCGACACGGTAATGAGCGTTTTGGTCCCGTAAATGCGGGAAAGTTATTGGCACATGAGAAAGTATGTCAACTTTAAAGACGTTCCCTGCTTTGTAGAGTTGGCTGACTCGCCGGTGGTTTAGTTGATTATTTGGTTAGTTACGTTACTAAAAACAATGCATATTCAGTGTTTTTTTTTTCGTTTCTCGTTCAGAGTCGATGTTTAGGTATGCAGTAAATTAGTAGACGCATGCCTGGAGGCACGGGGTCAGTACACCACACTCGAATGTTTTAAATTTGAAGGCTGAGGAACGGCTTTAAATGTCGTGTCTAAACAGTATGCGCTTAGCTATTTAATTCGAAAGTTGGCGCAGGTTCAGAAGTGATGGAGGACCAGCAACGAAAATCTCTTCGGGAACGGTTTTTTTTTAAACCTGTCTGATGACCTTGAGATGGAGAGGAGTAGCAGGAGCAGCGCCCTGCCGCCGTACGGTTTGCAGCCGCGGGCGAATACGTTGGCCAACCGGCCGACCGTACAGTAGTACTCTTTATGAGGCTGTTCACTTTCCGTTGAAACTGCCAGCAGTACGGGCTGTTTGTTTGCGTGAACGCAATTTAATTACAAGATTCACCTTATAATAAAAGAAGTTTTTGTTCTGCAGTTTTATGAACTCATGGCCAGCGTGTTATTCATCTCAGCCCTCGCGTTGCATTTCGAAACGTGTTGGAGTTATTTCATTTAAATTTGGTGTTCTTGGGGGTGTCATCTCACGTAAGGCAAAGTTAGTTTTAATTTGAATTGGCCCAGTACAACAAACCTGTGCCTGCTGAACGCGATCTCCCAGTTTGTTGAAACACACGAAAATGTATTGCTAAGTCTGAATCTTAAAAACTCTGAGATACAACACTTTTATTCGCAGTGGTTTTTGTGGTAAGTATTGATCTGGAATATTAGTCTTTAAGTTAATTTATTGATCATATGTAGCTACAGGTCTGTTGTTGCTGAATTGACCAGTTTTAGGCGCATTCGCAAGATTGCGAAAAGCGAGTGTTGGCTTTGTCATGTCTCTCCGTCCGTCCGTCCGTCCACCCGCATAGAATAACTCGGCTGCCACTGGACGGATTTTCATAAAACGTGGTGTTTGACTACATTTCGAAAATGTGTCGAGAAAATTAGAGTTTTATTAAAATCTGACAAGAATAACGGGCACTTTACATTAAGACGTATGTACATTTATGACAGTATCTCGCTGAATTCTTCTTAGAGTGAGATATGTGTTTCAAAGTCGCAGAGAAAATTAAAAAAAAAATATGTGTAGCAACTTTTTCCCTAAAATCGTGTCGTTTATGAGATAATGTGAAAAGATATGTTAGAGCCGGACAGGCCACAAATGACAATATAATCCGACGCATTCGATTTTCATGCGGGATACATAAGGCTACAGACCCACTCGGAATATTTAATACGTATTGTTTTTCTACTGCAACAGTGGTTACGCAAAGGCGCCACTCTTGTTACTCCTGAATCCGTGTCCCTGCTTGTGTCCAATTAATCGACGTCGTGTGGACCAAGCTATGTCAATAATTTGACGCGAACAGAAATATTTGGGCACCACACAACTTTCTCTTATGATTATCGGAGACTTTATGTGGTGGCAAGGCAGCCGGAGCGTGAAACTATTTATTTTTCTCTATCTAGACCCCAGTTTAAGTATTCGTGGATCTGTACGTCTGCAGTGAACGCCTTCATGACGTGCTGCTAAAAGCACAGGAACTGCATCATCTTATATGTCAAGCCATCAGCACGAAGTACTTTCTACGCGTCACAGGTGTGATATTGGCCCCACCCCTCTGAAGTACGAATCAAACAAGACGGCGGGTGACTGACGGTACATTATGCAGAGGCGAAGAAGAGGCGTGCGGACCTGTCATATTTTGCAATCCTGACGGTATCGTATAATCGATCGTTTTACACAAAAAGCGTTACCTTATCGTGTTACAGTGTACTGACTCCAGTTATGGCGCCCGTCACTAACAGGAAGTTTCACAGCCGGTAGCGAGACTTGGCATCCTTGTGCATTCGCGATTGCAAAGCCTGACTGACACTAATTGGTTTAGTTGGCACTATGTGACAGTGCTATGATTTCACCGGCAAATTTTTCTCATTTTTAGTTTGACCCATGTGCCCATTTGGTGTTGTGTGCACGGCATATTGAGGGTCTGGTCTTTCCTGCGACGTAAACCGTCGACGCAGTATTTGAACACATATAGTGACCGTTTATTTTAATTCTTTTCTGTTCCGTGCATTGTCGTGAAATCAGTTGTAACTGTATTCAACCAGCTAAATGCACATACACTTTACTTCTGAAATCTATAAAACACTCCTACGTGTTTCGGCGCTATAGTGCCATCCTCAGAGAGCACGCCATTGTATAGTCATCCGCCTGTAGGTCCAATGTCTTCAGGCGATCTTATTCATAGTTTAAATCTCGCTGTAGGTTGTTCACTTGGTTAAAAGACAACCTTGTACACTGAGCACAATCACATTAAAATATTAAAATAATTAAAACACTGAATCATTAGAATCATTAAAACCTAAAATCATTAAAAAAACCCTTAACCATGTTCTAATGATTTTAATATTTTAATGTGATTGTGCTCAGTGTACAAGGTTGTCTTTTAACCAAGTGAACAACCTACAGCGAGATTTAAACTACGAATAAGATCGCCTGAAGACGTTGGACCTACAGGCGGATGACTATACAATGGCGTGCTCCCTGAGGATGGCATTATAGGGCCGAAACATGTAGGAGTCTTTTGTAGATTTGAGAAGTGAAGTGTCTGTGCATTTAGCTGGTTGAATACAGTTACACATATAGTGGCCGTGTTTAAGCGAATTATTTTTACGCGAAGTAAATATTCTCACGTGAATCGCAATGCGTCTGGCTTCTTACGCAGTATGCCGCAGTGTTGGACACTGAAGGTACGTGACTGGTATTCCAAATCTGCAGGGTGGTAGGGTACTGGGACTGCACTGCCACGTCTAGGTACAACTCTCACATGAAAAGTCTTAAGGCCGTGTAGTGTAGTAGAGCCATGTCGTATTGAAACCGGTCCTCACGTATCTGGCATGTGCTATTAATCCTGAAAAGGAACGCGTTCCGCCATCTTTTGACACTCCAAAGAAACTATTTGCAGTATCAGAATTTTTAATTCATAAGTTACGGTACGTGTGTGTGTGTGTGCGCGCGCGCTTGTGTGTGCGTGCGCGCGCGCGCGCGCGCATGCGTGCCTACGACAGAGAGGTTTTGTTTAACAACGCTGTCTTTTGTTCAGACTACATTGCATCGGTGGTGGACGAATGAAGTATATCGGAGCATTGGCGGAATGATACTGACAGGGGAAAACGGAAGTATGTCCTCGGAGAACACTTCCCGGTGTGCCTTTGCCCACCACAAATCCTGGGATGTCAAAATAAGAACGAAAGAAAGAAAGAAAGAAAGAAAGAAAGAAACGTATTCTTGCCGAGAAGTGGGCAGCTTTAAAATCTTCAGTGTTCGTATTTTTTTGAAGAAAATTTAATTTCGGACAGTTGTCTCTATCAAACGTACGTGTAATCGTGTAATTTAAATATAAGAGTTCTAGGATGTGACTATTGGAGAAGTCTGTTGTCTCCGAAACGTCGATAGCCAATCGGTGTGGCATTATATTCCAGCAAACTTTAATCTTATTCATCAGCACATCTTTGAGGAGGTCAAATCTAGCAGTTTTGTAATGGTCAGAACTTCGTCTGGAATAATTTTGATTTTACTAGAGATTATTTTTCACGAATGTTACCGCCAGGCTTAGATGTGTTACTGTGATCATCAGATCTGTTACTTTGGCGACGAGGATGTTACGGCACTGTGAGGCACAGATATGATATTGTGAAGTATAGGGATTTGCTGTCAGTCTGTGTCCTTATCGGATGTTATTGCCTGAGGCGTCTCTGGCATTCTGAGCTGTGAACACCACTCGCATTATTGTAACATGAGGCACGGAGATGAGAGGCACATCTATGTACTGCCAGGAACGGACCTGATTATCTTCAGACGTATGGGATGTTACTGCGAGTTACAGGAACGTACTGGTTACAGTTGGCAGGTGTCTGGGTGCCTGCCCGTACTGACCCCTGCGCCAAAATCAATACAGCTTAGGGCCCTCGTATATCACTTTGCATAGCATTACATGGATTTGTGTCTCGTCCAAATTTCATTTGTCATTTTCTGGCCGTCAGTGGCGCTGCTCTTCCATCTCACATTTCATTAGGGGCACGGAAAATAGACGTTTGTTGCTGAGTGATTTTTTCGTATTTGCGCGTTATTCCCTTGAAGTACAAAATGAAACTAACGTGCAGGTTGCTCCTTAGGCGTTTATAGTTAATTGGCTGGTCAGGATCTTTCCTGCTGTTATGGATTATAAATACTCATCGCCGTTGACACAATATCCCGCTTGCCAAGCCTCGTTCTTTGATGTTCGTCATATCGGAAGATAAAACGAATAAGCGCGTGTCTTTGTAAGAGAGGAGTTTATCTTGATTTCAGGCTTCCGCCGCGATGCTGGTGAGATCTGCGCTCTTCTGGGATATTACGCGGCATCGTGTGGTAATTGTTTACCGACGTTTCGGGACAACGTATCGGTCCCATCTTCAGGGGTCAAGAGACCGAGACTCTTGACCCCTGAAGATGGGACCGATACGTTGTCCCGAAACGTCGGTAAACAATTACCACACGATGCCGCGTAATATCCCAGAAGAGCGCACATCTCAAGGGGTATATATTTTGCATTATTTTAACTGTTGTAAATGTGTGTAGTTGTAAATTACACCGTCGTACACCTGAGGTCGCCCTCTTGTATTTTGCAGCAGGTTGTGTCGATGGGTCTTCATGCGATTGCGTTGGGACAAGAGATCAATTCAATTTGGTATCAGAATAAATTAAATACACCCTTTTAGTGTTCGTGTTAACTGATGGAATTAATCATCGAAATGACGTAGTGGTTAGGACGTCTGCGTGTAATGCACTGTAACTCGGCAGGCTGACCAACGTAATGACACGATGGGATATAATCGTGTAAATTCATCAGTTGCTTCGGTGTTTGGTTAACCGCATTTTTGATATTGTCACCTCTCATCTTAGCACAACTCCACTATATAATGAATAGCTTTATCATTTACTTTATTCACTTAATGTTGTAGAAGTTAACCTGACCCTTAACGACCAAACCGTGAAGGCGGAGAGTATGGAAAATGCAGAGATTAAAGGTACAGCTCTCCACGTTCTTAACCTGGGCGTTAGATGGAGGTAATGTCAGCTTCACGCTGTAGCTGCTTTGTCTCAGGGAAGAGCATCCGATATCTATTGAACAGGAGGTGACTGAATTCTAAATTGTTTCACGGTGGCAAAAAATGAATGCCATCACGGAAGAAAAACTCAACACAGTTTTCCCCAGTTTGTTAAATGTTATATGCAGGGCTGTGGGGTCGGAGTCGGAGTCGGAGTCGGAAGGGATTTTAGGTGGAGTCGGAGTCGGAAGGAATTTTTAGTGGAGTCGGAGTCCGTAAAAATGTACCGACTCCGACTCCGACCTCAGTCTAAAATCTTAACTAGATACTCCAACCCCAGAGCCCTGATAGCTACAGTAACCATTAGACTTATACTTAAATATAGGTTATAAGTAAAAAAACTAGCCTGATGATTCACGTGGTAGCGATGAAATGTCTTACAGGTTTACCGTTATTAATGCATATTGAGCTTTTATGAAGGAGCCGGAGTCGGAGTTTTAAAAATCGAGGAGTTGGAATCGGAGTCGGAAGTTTTAAAAATCGACGAGTCGGAGTCGGAGCTTTTGTGTACCGACTCCACAGCGCTGGTTATATGAATAATCCAATGCTTCAAATAAACATTGATATGAGTGTGATATAGGCTATGTTGTCACGTTAACAGTTTTTTGTGCGATGGGAAGTTTAAAACATAGCTAACGCTTTGAAAGTTAAAGTTAGCCTACATTTTATATAAAGATTCAGTTCGTACCGCACAGCGAACACTGTACTTCCATTAGAAAGACCGCTCGGTGAATGTTTATAAGGAACTAAGGGCTGCTTATTGTAAGAATCATACAGAAAACATAAACTGTGTGGAAAGGATTTATAGTCTAGCGTGTTAAGCGTGGTGGTACGTATACCAACCACTCGGCATTATAGGGTTAGTAGACCCCATTATTAAAGGCGAGTTTCGGTTTAAGTATGAATCAAAATTAAGTTATCCCAAAAATGTTTGGTACAGACATAATGCAATCGAAACCAGAGCAGTAGTTCTGAGTGTGGCGTTTCCATTTTGTGTTCAGTTTTTTTACTTTGCACAAGGAAGTCTCTAATAAATCCGCATTAATCTGATAACTGTGTGATATCATTAGTATCAGCAGCGTGTGATGTTAAAATATTGCATGTAGTAAGCTTTCAGTTATGGGCTACACTAAAGAAACATGTCAGCCACGCTACGACTTTAATTTAGTCTCGTTTCCTTCCCTTCCAAGCAATTTCTCCCATGTTAACGAACTAATCCGTGATTCGATGTTTTGTGGCGACGCTGCGTATCCTGCTGGTGTGATTTCGTTTTCATGGCTTGTGTGATAGGACTGCTGCTTTCCTGATCACGGAATTGTGGTAATCCGGGAAGGAGGCAACTCCACGGACAATTTATCTTTATGCTTGGTTTGTCTAACGGCGCTTTGTCGTGTGAACAGGTATTAGGTCTGCAAGTTCTTTGCATTGATTTACTGAAACGATTAAATTATGGGGAAGCTCGTGTGTACATTCATCACTGTAGTAGAAGTGTGGGCGTGTGTTCGAAAATACAAGATGGATTTCCATCAAAGCTGGTATTGGCGGATTTCACTAAATATTTTCAGGTCAGTTTATTTGTGGTTCGTGTCGGTCATGTATAACCACTTTTGTTTATATGGAACGAAGCTCGAATCGAAGTTTGTGTCAGAATTCTTAATAATTCGTCAGAAAAATAATGGCGTAAGATACAAGCCTCTTTATGCGAGTCATGCGTAATGAATTTAATGTGTTCCATGTCCGTGCACTGTATCATACGAAATAATAAACACCAACTAATGCACCAAAATATATATATATTCTTTATTCGTGGAAGTCTCCTACATGTTTCGACCCTGCTGGGCCATCTTCAGGGAGAATAGTTTTGCTACACTATGGTTGCTTGTGAATGTGCCCTCGTGTGAATGTGCCCTAGGGCACATTCACACTTAACTGTATAAACGCAACCATAGTGTATCAAAACTATTCTCCCTGAAGATGGCCCAGCGCGGTCGAAACATGTAGGAGACTTTCATGAATAAAGATTATATATATTTTGGTGCATTAGCTGCTGTTTATTATTTCATGCGTAATAATTTATGTGCTCTGTTTTCCAAAGCAGTTTTTGAATATAATTATGCATAAAACATGTCAAGTATCTTCGGAAAGAAAGTGGTTTCAAATTCAAGTATCATTATCCAGTCTAAGTACGAAATACACATCTAATTAAAATTCGTACGTCATATTTGAAACACATTTTAATGTGGTGAATATATTAATAACCAAATACAAGGGCAGTAATTTCTGTTCTCATGCAGTAGTGATACGTTTTTATCCGGAATAAATGAGTAGCGTGTCCGATGAATTTTGTGTCTTCGGAAATAACAGTTTGAAACATAAGCATAAAGCATTGATTCACATGGAAACATGAAATGGACGTCACTGAGAGCCGTGCGCTATGCGTTCTTCGCGTTTTACTTCTGCTTCAGTAGCACACAGCGTCTGTAAAAGTGATCAAATCGCTAACATTAGAGTAACGTGAAATTTTAACGATACCGCCTCTTGCATTCAGTGCCACATACTCATAATGTTGTTTTAATCACACATTCCATAATGTTATCTAATATTATAAACTGTCGGAGTGAATTGCAGCTTAGGTGGTCCTACGGTATCTGCACACTTTCGTCAGCGTGCGACGCAGATGCAAGGGAAATACATAGCAGAGTGAAATTTTTATGAGAAACTTCGAGACATTTTGCTGAAGTTACGTAATTGTCTTGAATATGTGTTAAGAACATTTTGGCGTTTCAGTCTTCTCGGTGCTTTCGCAAAATCGCGAGGTATCTGCATATTGCTATGCAGGCATATCGTCCATTTATATTGCATGTGAGCGTACAGGTCTTCGGCTGCTGAAAGTTGCTAATACTCGTACATTCCCCATAGCGAAATGCTGGCTAATGAAGTAGTTTTTTTTAGCAGTATTAAGAATTTACGCAGTTGAAAACGGATGCACTTGGACTACTTGGTGCCTGTCGGTCCAGAATCGTTCTGTGCACTTTCAGAAACCTCAATATTAAAACTCACGAAAACTATAACCGTATAAATTTGTGAAACTTGGTCGTAGCCTGAGAACACAGTGAGTATGTTCATGCAGTATGTTCATGCAGTATGTTCATGCAGTATGTTACTTAACATTGTTAGGATTGTACATAAATATGTTTACCGTGTCAAGACCTGGCATATGGCTTTCGTGCGGGGCAGTATGTATGTAGGGAATTTTCATTGGGAAAACTGTTGCAAAAATACCACACGGAGTGCCGAGAAGGATCTGACACCATGATACAAAGGTGGGTAGGTGGGTAGACAAGTAAGTAAAGAGAAACATACGGATTTAGTTTTCAGACCATTAGGTATGCAGGTAGAGAGAATGCCTGTATATCTTCATTATTGATGCAGTTGGAAGTTTCCAAGCGTTTTAACTGAAATTATGTCAATACTTTATTAAGCTACTGTTTTCGGAGATCCACTTTCTGTGGAAAATATCAAGTTACTGAGGCTTAATTTGGCTTTTTCACCTATATAAGTGTGAAAACTCCATGTAATTCGGCGCGCAATTTGGGGCAAATACTGCTAAGCTTCGTCTGTCTCTCCGTAACGCTGTATTTTCCAACGGAATACAGCACCGTCGAGCTTCAAACGCAACTTGATTTCATCCCTTTCATTATCCCTCTTTTCTTCCACCCAGTTGGAATGTATTTCTCTTTTTCAAAGGATAAAACTTTATTCTCTTTACCATGCGCAGCGAGTGAATTTTTTTTTTTATTTTTTTATTCTCCCAATTGCATCATTTCATATAGAACGCTGTGGGAAGACGGATCGACTTCGAGAGAAGTTTTTTTCTCCCAGATAAACCTCTGTAACTTTGTTAGTGGCAGGAGAGTGCTTGATAGAGGCAGGAAGTCCCACTTGGGCCCGGCCTAACATTGTATTGTAACTCTGAATTCACTGAAACCCCAGCAGTGCTGCTGCTGCTGCTGCTGCTGCTGCTGCATCTGCTGTAACGAAGTCAAGGAACGGACCTTGTTTGTCCGTATGAACGCTGCAGTTTGGCGTGCCTTGCGGATGTAAGGGTTTTATTTCAGAGTCCATTTAACGATGATTTTTTAATTGCCTAATTTGTGCACTGTATTTGCAAAGTGATTTTTCAAAGACGAACTTCACAGGATGCGGATGGAACATTTTTCAGGAGAGACTGAAGAAGTCTTGACAATTTTTCCGAGTCGAGAGTTGAACACAGGATCAGCAGAAGCAAGAATGATAACCAAGCATTGAGACGTTCGTGTGTGTAGGTTTTTTCTCTTTAGAATTTTGTAATAGGAACCGTGTAATGGCGGCTAAAGTGTTTAAGCGCTGCTATTAACAGGGCTGATAATTTTTCTCTTCGTTGTCCATCAAACGCCCCGCCTTTCTTTCTTTCTTTCTTTCTTTCTTTCTTTCTTTCTTTCTTTCTTTCTTTCTTTCTTTCTTTCTTTCTTTCTTTCTCTCTTTCTTTCTTTCTTCCTTCCTTCCTTCCTTCCTTCCTTCCTTTCTGTGACGTTTAATTCTTACTGTTGTATTATTATTGATCATAATTAATTTATGGCCCACTAAATTCTAACACTATTAAACTCCATGCATTTCTGGCATTAGTCTGACATGTTTTCACTTCAACACTGTTATAAAGGGCACACACATATACAAACCAGCTATTGAGTTTTATATTGAACTGTAAAATCTATAATAGCTTCAGAAATGTTGTCTGTGCGTGGCATTTGTAGTGTTCCAAGGCAGGGGTGCACAAATCCCGGGCGCCAGGTCGCACAGGCCACTAAATATTCTACGGTGGGTCCTCAGTACGGAACTTGCTTTATATCGCCCATCTGGTGCCTAAAATTTTGAGGTTGTTTCTCGAGTCCTGGAAAATTAAGGCATCGCTCGATTTTGGACCGTATCATTTCGAGACAATCTGGGAAATATTTATGATAACTTACAACAGGCCTATTAGCAATTAGGTAGTTACAAAAGCTACGACGTGTTTGGTTTATATATTCCGTCGTGGCCCTCATGTACTCAAGTGACACAAAGACCATCGCTTACACCTCAGTATTTCACTTATTCAATATTTAATACAACATGTTTCGGCCTACATGGTCATCATCAGGTACTGCAATTATAAAATACATCCGGGTACTTTACATAAATGTAATACCCGATGACGACCATGTAGGCCGAAACACGTTGTATTAAATACTGAATAAGTGAAATACTGAGGTGTGATCGACGGTCTTTGTACCACGTCAGCACTGTGTGTTTTGTGTGCATTGTTATCTCTTCATTTATCTCATGGCTGTTTTGTCCGCCGCCCCCCCCCCCCCCTCGGGGCGGGGTGTTTCGGTAATATTTTTGGATCCAGATGCTTACGCACGCGAAGGAAAGGAATTTGTACACACGTGACGACGTAACCCCCGCCCCGTCAGTTTTATGGTTCACAACCACGTTTGTTGCATACCTGCGCTGCAAACGTGAGTGTCCCAAGCCTTGGCCATCGGGTTGAGTCGAGATAAATTTTGCTCTGGGCAAGATAAACCAGCCACAAATTGTGACTAATTCTCTCGTAGGATCGTATGACACCCTACAAGTTACAGGGTTTGTTTGAAGTTGATTGAAATGAGAGGAGCCTCTTGGCAGGGGAACGGAAATGACTGGGGAGGAAGCGGTGGTGTTCTGTTTCATGGTTTTACCCCGTGGAGACTGACAGAAGCCATGATACTGTAAGTCACGATAGTCGATACTCGTGTTAAGGACCTGTGTAACACAGACAGTTCTTATTTAACGGGTGGCTGAGCGGGAATGAATGCTGCAGAACTGTGGGCATCATCGGTCGCTACGCAGCAACGACGTTGCCCGGTGTACGGCGAGCAGTCCGGCGATAAAAGAAACGCTCTGTACGAGTCAGATGTTCCACGCATTAAACTAATAAAATCTAATGGAGAAAGAGGAACAAAGTTCGAGTAGCGAAGTGTAAGAGAAGAGGAAGGGAGAAAGTACATGAACAAAAGAAACGAAGGCAGAAAGAACAGAAAGGAAAAGGGAATAAAGACAGGAAGAAGCAGGATAATGTAGAGAGAAGTAACGGGTGCGAGGAAGAAAAGAAGGAAGCGAAGGGTGGCTTCTTTGCTTATTGGATGGTTCAAGACAAGAATTTCGTTGGAAAAATGACACGCTGAAAACGGAAAAATACAAAGCCTTCTGTGAATAGTATACTGACAAATGATAGCATGAGTGTAGAAAGTGTGTTGTACTGACAACTGATCGCATCACTGTAGCGAATGTGTTGTACTGACAACTGGCCGTATAGGCGTAGCTAATGGGTTGTTGTGACAGTTGATTGCATTAGTGTAGCTAATGAACTGTATTGACAACTGATCACATGAGTGTAATTACGAGTTATGGGTGCGTTGACACCTAATGCATTAGTGTCAGTAGTGTTTCGTTTCGTAGTCCTTACCTCTTCTGACTACTCACAGTAGGTGTCGAGGTTGTTTATTTTCACTTGATCACACTCTGACAAACACCACAGTCGGGGGGACTCCTCTGGACGAGGGATCGGCCCATCGCAGAGACGTCTACCTGACAACACAAACACTCACAAGAGACAAACATCCATGCCTTCGGTGGGATTCGAACCCACGATCCCAGCAAGCGCTCAGCCGCAGACCTACGCCTTAGACCGAGCGGCCACTGGGATCGGCGTGTCAGGAATGTATGAGTAGAAAATACTGTGCCCCATTCATAGGCTGCAACTGAAGTTACGAAGTTTGAGAGTCAGTCATTGTAACATACGTAACACGGCACTCACCGGCAGACAGTAGAAGTGCACACGTGATACCCTGTTCGTGGAGCAATGTATGTCCCAGAAGATCCCGTCTTTCGAGGGAATTCAGAGTGGGAGCATTTATTATTTTCAGCGGTAGGCTTACTCGTTGCAACTTACCTGCTAATTTTCTTATAAATGTTACGAAATAAAAATAAAAGACGTGCACAACGACTTTAACCGTCTGAAGCCTGCTGGTTACTTGATGCACCAACAGGCTGAACGTTCAAGAACTGTACAGTCTGCCCGCACTGCATTTATGTGCTTTGTATTTGTCTCAGAACCAATAGTGACTTTTACCCCATGTAACATAAAGTGATTGAGATGAAAAGTATTTACTGCGCGGTACAAACTGGGCCTTTAAAAAAACAGTTTACGTTTTGTCTTTAAATGGTTAAGTGGACAATTTTGGACTGGGTGTTTATAGGATTCTAAGCGTGTACCATCAACAGCGTAGAAATATTTCTGTTGTCATTCTGCCCTATCGCTCTTTGCTTTATTTACAACACATTACACATATCTGGACAGCATAATTCGCCATATGTAAACGAAAGGCGCATTGTTAACTTTGTTGTTCCTATCAATGTCAATTCAACTTTTCTAATTCTTTACACAGCCGGACCTAATCGTGTCAGGGACCAAAAATTGATGTTCCTTTTCTTTGTGCTTTCATGAAGTGCGAAAAGCGCGTAACTGAAAAGCCATGTCGGCCCCTTAAATACGTATGATGTTCAGGCATACTCTGAAAGCTGTCTCAAACCGCGAAGTTATTCAGTGTCACTTTAGTAAACCCACGTAGTTCAAATAATAAACATCTTCGGGAAAGGCTCATCGTTTACGAAACGGGCAAAGTGCAAAATTAGATCTTAAAACATGTACAAATTTTGTTGAAGCCTTTGTTTCGTAGCAGGATAAATGCTTAGTGAATAAAAAAGAAAAATTGTGACTGAGCAGTGTGATATCTGTAGGCGATTTTGCTTAGAAAACGATACAGTACTTCGGTCTCTAACATTACTGCCAGTTTCATACAGAATTCATGTTCACATTTTTTACTTCTGGTTCTTATAACGACGCCTTTAGAAACTCAAGACTTTATATGTCCACGTGATAGAAATATAGCGAAAAGCAAGCTCGTAAGAATATAACTTGAGGCAGTCACGGCCTATGTTATAGTGTTAATGCAGTATTTTTCCTGGAAAGTCTGTGACTAACCCATGAATAATTTTTATTTTTATGTAGGTAGCTTCCAGGTTATGACAGACCATATTTCCGCGGCGGTAGTTTCAGATTTCCACCCCGGGGGGGCCCCCCCTATCATTAAAGAAGCTTTTTTTTTTGCAATTTCTTTTGTCTTTAGGAACGGAAACCTCCATAGTGGCATACTATCAGACAGACGAAACCAGAGCGCTTCCCCAGCTTTTCCTGTTCATTATGCATACTATTTCGCTTAATTCTTTCAAATATGAGAAAACATAATGCGTCTGGATATAGAATAGATCTACTTTCTCCAAACTTTATATTTTTGTAACAGAGAAAGTCAGTTTTGAGTTTTTTAGTTGTTTATTTCCGCGTGTGGTTCGGATGTTCAGGCTGTCAGTAGGTCAGGCGAGGAGAAGCTGATAACTTAACAAGAAGAAAGTTTGGCGTACCCTCCTGAAATGTGAATTTTCTCACCAAGTAATATATTCATTTTCTTCTGTCAGCAAACTCTGTGGTCAAAAAATGCAGCACTTCTCTGTTACGTTTGCTACAAGGCGATAAAAATAAATATTTAAAATTTGAATGTAAATATAGCGAATGACTCAGTCTTTAGTCAGTACTGTACTAGCGGCGTTGTTGACATTTGTGTTGTTCCACTGCGTATGACTGTTACAAGTTTGTGTCTTCTGTCTGTATCAACACAAATACCACTTCTGGGAGAGCGTTATAAGTTGAAACACATCTGTTGACGGATAGAATAGGAAAAAAGTGAGTTGTGGCCTATTTTCGAGAACTGCCGTACATATCCAGACTTGCAGCTGACGGTTTGAAATTGACGCGAAACCACCTAACGTGAACCAGACACCGGGCAATGATCTTGTGAGACTTCCTGTCAAACGGGATCCCGCAGGCCCGGATGTGACGTATAGTCTTCTTATATTATAGTGGCCAAATTAAACACGGGAAAGCGTAGCAAAGGAAGCCTGTACGATATTCATGTACAGAATGTGTCGCCGTGAAACTACGAACACACTTATTTAGAGAAATACTGTCATGGGACTTCTCTGAGGGTGAGATTATCCGTTGTCTGGATCAAAAGGGGACATGATACTTGGGATGCTGGTTGTTAGTACCTGCACTGTGACACCATTAGATAAACCTGGATACTGTCACTAGGCACTGAGGTTTAATTTTCACGTGCTGATCCACGGTTCGCAACACTTGTCCCTCTTGCCACTCTCCTACATAACTGTCGATTGGCTTGGGAAATACGTATGTGTACTATTTTATCCGCAACAGTTACAAAAATTGATATTAAATTGAAAATAAACACTGATGGTTTGTAAGAATTTGGAAGGATTACTATAAACCAATTCCCTTGGAAAGGGCTAGGAAAAATAAGGAAACCATTGGTCGTTCGAATCCTAAACTGACTGAGGGAGAAGTGATACAAAAGGTAGAGCTTTGAAGTTCTTGATAAAACTTCCTGCATAATTAATATTTTGTAATGTACTGTACTAATTTATTCCTTGTTACTCCTGTCATACCTGTTGCAACAAGGGGTATTTTTTACTGCACAGTGCCTACGTACTGCGCGGGTAGTGAGGAACTTTGTCTGTCCATCCATCCGCGTGTTTTATCTCTGAATTTACTGAAGAGATTTGGATGAAACCTGGTGGACGGAAACAACATGGAACGCCGATGCTTAGATGAAATAATGATACCAAAATGGATCTTAAATATGACGTGATGTTATGGACTGAATTTATTTCGTTCAGATTGGCGACGCAGAGTGGGTGTATGTTAACACGGATTTCAGAAAATGCAGAGAAATATCTCGAGAAGCTGAGCAACTAGTAGCTACTCAAGACTGACCTTGCAGTTGTTTAAGAAGGTAATGGGAAACGAATTACAATTCCCTGAAAAATTGTTACTCGAAATTGGAATCATGGTTTCCAGCGTGGTTTTATTTGTAATACATACCTGAATTCACGAAGATCTGTCTGAAACGGAAAGTCGTCTGGTTGCATGCATTTCCATTTTCTGGAGGCCCGATGAATTGCTTGCAAAAAAGAAGAGCCTGCATACGGATCGAATGGTACCAGAGTTAATAAGAAGCTGCTTCATATTCTCAATGCCACTGAAAGAGAATTCGTTATGAAATAACTGTGACAGGTGGATAACCACTGTACTGATCTAGAACACCGGGTCGCAATTTTCATTCTTGCTCGAACCTTACACACTAGAATGTCGGTCTGGACTCTGGCCGGCGGCTTCACAGCCTGAGAGTCCATCGTGTTCCGTTGTTCCTCCAACACGTATGGCACAACAATTTATTCCTCTATTGACTAAGCCGAAATCCAAGTCCCTATGCTACTGACGGTGTGTCAGTCCATATTGCTGCCTAGCTTTGCTGGAATTACCGACCAAACCATGTAAAAGCACTTATCTCTGCAGTTCTCTCAGATATGGAAAAAGGCATTGTTTTGAGGGTTTCCAGGTTTCGCCCCAGTATTCCTTCTAATAAATAGTAATATTCAGGTGAAGATATGTAGTGAACATTGGTGGAATGAAACTAACTGGAAAACCTGAAGTATTCTGAGGTAAACCTGTTGCAATACTTCATGGTCTACAAGAAATGTTACAGTGATCGGCCTGCTTTCGAACCCACGCCTCCGCGATGACTGGCCGACTGATCCATGGCATGGTCCTAAAACCAAAATTAACGTGAGCTGTATTTAAAATTATTTCGTTTCGCACAATGAGAACACTGCATCATCTCTACACAGAGCAGTCAGTTAGCGCTGTCTAGGAAAATAACTGCTGTTTGCTTCTGAGAATCATAGGAAATACATAAATATACTTTGGGCAGGAAGTAGAATTTTTTGGTATTAAGCCAAGTGGTATATACAGTAACCACTGAGCTTCAGAAGTTTAGTGAAAGTACCTAACTCTGTGTCTAAGGTTCTTTGTAATTCTCCAGCCGTCATTCCTAAATTAATACGCCATAAGTAATAAAGTTACAGTTTTCAAACAAGATAGATTTCGAGTGGCTTGCAATGAATGTTTACATGTGTGTTTGCTTCCAGGAACCTTTGCTGGAAGAATACGTCCTCTCGTGACCAGTTGTAGCCGTTGAAGCTTGCAGTCAAGGTAAGCTGACAGTTGCTGCGAATAACTATCTGATTTAAAACGCAGTATTCACAGAGCGAGATTTCAATCAGAAGAAGTAAAAGAGCGTGTGAGATGATGTGCATGTTGTGTGAGTGGAACAAACACGGGCAGGGGGATCTTTGCAATTGAATTAATTTCATTAGAACAAGAATCATAGCAAGATTTTGACTTGTGTAAAATTTTGGGCGTTGACTTGCGTCTAAGTTATATATACACAAATTCAGTTCGTACGTCGCAGAGAACAGTCCATGTCCATTATGAAGGCAAATCGGTTAGAGATTTGTAGGGAAGTAATCATACTTCGTTTGTGAGAATCGTAGGAAACAAGTAAACAAAATATGTGGGCAAGATGCAGACTTTCTAAATGTTACAGACTGTAGAAAATATGGGTACTGCTGAGCTTAAAATGAGTAACGCAATTGCATCAATCCAGTTATAACAACATGTGAGCAAAGTAACATATATTTTAAGTAAGATATTTGAGTACTTTTATTTTCGTTTTCTGACAATTTGTAGTTCGTTTTGAGTGTGGAAAGTGTGAGGAGACAATTTCACACTCCCTGTAAATTTGCTGTTGTAGTTTAGAACAGAGAATATTGAGTTTAATTTTCGACATTTAAAAATCAACTAAGATAATGAATAATTTTCTACTGGGAAAATAGTTTCACTATCAGCGTTCAGGACGCTGAGTACTGAGTACTGACGGCAGTGTTTGAACCTAAGAGAAAGGAAGTGAGAACAGGCTGAAGAAAAGTGTCACTGAGGATTGTTACAGTTTTGAATTTTCACCAAATATGCGCGTATAAGGGCGATGAAGTGGGAGTTGTAAGGGGCGATGCATGCACTACATGTGGGAGATATGATAATTATATGAGAAAAGCATAAATCGGTATTGTCAAAAACGCTGAAGGGAAGAGATCGCTTGGTTGGCGTCAGTGTAGATGGGAGGATAAAGTGAAACCTGGTGATAAAGAAACAGAGCTTGAAGATATGAACTGCACTCACGTGGCTTTGGATGGGGTGCAATAGCGGGCTGCAAGACTGCAGTAATGAGCCGTTGGACCAACTTGTTGACCAGACGCACGGTGTTTAGCTTCTCAAGCACTGTTTTCTGTGGAGTTCGTTTCGTCTTAGTTGTTCACGTAAGAATTGTTAACAGCCTCGTCTGAATGTAATGAATGGCAGATATTGTTTCTAGTCGTGTATTTTGCCTGTGTGAACGGTAAACTGAAATAAAATGTAGAACTAGTCCGTCTTGACAACATATGTTATATGTGCATACGCTGTTTCGTGGACAGTGCATTGCCCGAGTTCTTTCCTTTAAGGCAGTTATATTTTTGGATACGCAGACCTACGTTCTGAGTTCACTCTACTGGTTTATTCTTACAGCGTTACACGTTTACTCTGGGTATGTTAGTCTGTACCTCTGCAGTTTTAAGCAGTGGACATTTTACGAACATGGCATGGCGTGATTTTATGAAATTAATAAACGGTACCTATTAGCGCGCAGTGTATTTGTAATTCATACTCGTGTAGTTGCCGTGAATTTAACAAAACTTTTGTTGGATGTAAATCTTATGTCTGATATTCCAGGCAATATAAGAACGTCATAACAGGACTGTACACTTAAAATATTGCATAAAAGTATACGGGATATCTCTTCTATAGAAATCATATATTCTAAGTTTGCAGCAGGGGATGGCGTGAGTGCGAGCGTGCTGCAATCTGTTGTTATTAAGATACATTAAAGGCATGCAATTCGGTCATTTGTCAGAGAATAAAGTGAGGTTTATACTTGTGGTCAATTCGTAATTCCACCACGAATAGCTTGGAAGGTGGGGAAAAGTATAGCGCCATTTAGTGCATGGGATTTCAATTCCATAATAAGAAGAGCACTGCTGACGCTCTACTGGACACTCGCGAACAACTGGAAGCACCAAAAGCGCACTAACTTTGTCATTTGCCATTTCGTATTATCCGCGTTAGAATAACCGAACATTCTTACGACAGTGGCGCTGCTGAAGGGAAGCCGCATTATAAGCAATGCTGAGCCTCTACGGGGTTCGCGTCACGGTGGTTGTGGCAGCTTGCTGTTCAACGTAGCACACACAACGGTTTTCTTGATAAAATACGGGAAATATGAATAGCTGAACGACTGTCAGCTTATCAAGGATCACTCCGCACGTAATTTTATCCCCTTATGGGCCTCAGTATGTCACGTCAGCTTCTTCAATAAAATACGTCGTTTACTCACCATAACGCAGATCGCCGTCGGTAGTGATAACATCTTTTTGTTAGAGATATGCCGTCTTCAGGGATGTCTTTATATTAGGTCATGTATCAGTTTTTGTGTTTTGTCTGTTTTCAACAAAATAAATAAGGTTGGAGGTCTTCGCTGTATGGGTTTTTTTCGCAACCTATGTTGTTTTGTTACGGGCGCTTTACGACAGCGTATCAGCAGTCTTCAAGGGTCAAGATGTCAAGATATCTTCTTGGACATATTGGCCTTCCAATATGGGACCGATACGCCGCCCGAAACATCGATAAAACACAACCCTTGCTGCGCAATAATCATGAAGAGCTAATATGTGAAGAGCAAAACAACCGCGAAGCACAACTTAATTGACTACTTTGTATTTTAATGTTGAGAATACACAAAATACATCACACTACATGTTTCGGCTATTCCTTACCCATCTTCAGGTGTGTGCGATAGGAACCAATAAATACAAGAATCTGTACTTGTATTTATTGGTTCCTATCGCACACACCTGAAGACGACTAAGGAGTAGCCGAAACATGTAGTGTGATGTATTTTATGTATTCTCAACATTAAAATACAAAGTAGTCAATTAAGTTGTGCTTTGCGTTGTTTTGCTTTTCACATATAAACATCACGCACAACCGGATGATGAACATTAAAATTATTAATAACGAAGAGCTAATATCTCAAATGTACAGAGGCGGAAGCCTAAAATGTCGCAGGTTAGGTTGTAGTTTGAAGTAACTTACAGGTTGTGTTGGAGTAATGTGAAATAGACTATTTGAGTCCAATTTTGGTGCAGGCCCCCAAAACCAGTTTTAATATAAATTCACTCTGCAGTTTTATAAATGAAACACGCCAACGGTCTTTATATTATTCATATAATGCATTTTCACCGTGAACTAATAATCACCAATTGATGCACGATATTGGAACAGTTTGTGTTAAAACCTACACAAACCCCTACATATGTTTCGACGAGAATATCGTCATCATCAGGGGGTGTTGTGAGTTAAACTTTTGATGTGTGATCTTAACATTTTGACGCCTGAGTGGACTTAGGCACCAATGAATGACCCGCTGATGATGATGATGATGATATTCTTGTCGAAATATATGTAGGGACTTGTACAGTTTTTAACACAAACTGTTCCAGTATTGTGCATAACATGGTGATTATTAGTTCACGCCAACAGTCAAAACATTTTGTGAAAGGAATTAATTACAAACCTGAGATTCTCTCTGCAAGTTCCAGGCTTCCAGGAGGCCGCAGTCTAATTGCCGAAGCAAACAGACCGCGTGGTGAACAGAGTGGTCGGGTTTATGTAACTCGTGGCATGTGCAGATTAGGTGGACCGATGTGTTACTTCTTGGCTTTTCAGACAAGGCTACAGAGTCATTTTGCTTACTTCACACTGAAGTGTTAATTTTATTGCTTGACACGAAGTAAGACCACGTGCAACCACCGGCCCACAACCCCGTTTTGTTTTGTCTAAATGGTGAAGAATTTCGGTCATGTTGTTTAGGCACAGTTTCATCTGGTGTCAGACTGTAATGACATTGAGGCTTTCTGAGAAGGCGCTTCTAAAGTACTCTGTTATTATTAACCTTTCAAAGCCTAGCGGTAACTTTACATACCACCAGGTTTAACATTCAAAAATTCTACGTGGTGCCCACATTGCGTTTATGTGTTTTGTATGGATCTCAGAACAAACAGCAACTTTTGCCTTATACGACATTAATAGATTGATTTTATATGACCGAGATGGAGAGTGTTTACCGCGCGGTACGCACTGAGGTCTTATATAAAACTTTACGTTTCGTATTAAAAGGCTTAACTAACAATCTAGCTGAAAAGAAGACTAAAAATTAATAATCGCTAAGAACATCAATGGCGTGGGGATGGTCTGTTTATTTAAACAACTGTCAAATACACCAGTCGTGGGAAGGCCGCTAACGATATGTGTCTTTTCTCCAACCATATTGCGCCTTCTGGATCGGAAGTCCTGGTTTAGAGGGAATGCACAATGAAGAGGAACACTCATGAGGTGCATACATTTATTTTCTGACGTTACTCAGTCAAGCTATTTGTAGACGCAAATAGCCTATACACCGATCCTGGTGGCTGCGCGGTCTAAGGCGAAGGCCTGCTGCCGCTCGCTGTCTGAGATTGCGGGTTCGATTCGCGCCGGGAGCATGGATGTCTGTCTTTTGTGAGTGTTGTGTGTTGTCAGGTGAAGGTCTCTGCGACGGGCCGATCACTCGTGCAGAGGAGTCCTACCGAGTGTGATCTCGAAACCTTGACAAAGAGGCAGCCTAGGCCCGAGTACGGCTGTTGCGCCACGGGAAGAAAAAGTAGCCTATATGTCAATTTCCATCATATGGTTTAAATGAGATTCAAGGGTTTTTAGCTTGCTCTAGATGCATAGTAGCAAATATAGTGACCACATAGTTCAAGGATACCAACTTGTGGAAATGAAATTTCCCCTTCTTCGAATGGCTTTCCATAAAACTCCCCGGTGTTCCAAAGTTCGGACCAACAGGCCTGTGATTAATGCTCTGACCACTGGCCGACTGTGGAATAGTTTTCAACTACCGTAAAACTCACATTAGCCGGGAACATGTTTCGGACAGTTCAGAATGGAAACAGGGTGTTCCGAAGTTAGCAAGTTGACCGCTCTTGCTGTTTGAGGACGACCTGCTGCCAAAAGTTGCGGCTGGCCACATTCACTAGTTTAGAAATCTTTTTGACTGCTTGTCAGGGACTGTTGATTTGCAGGCTTGAAGGGATATCAGTAGTAATGCTGTCTTCTGGGATGTGACGCAATGTAATCTAGTATAAATTTGCTGACGTTTCAGAGGGACTTGCCGCCTTAGTCTTCAGGGCACAAGATTCATCCAGCATTTTATGTCAACACTTAAAAACTGTATTTAAGGCTGAGCTATCCATTTTTTTTCTGGCTGCAGTTTCCTCCACTCCTATATCGTAATGGGGTTCCCTGTGCACACCGTATGGAATGTTTGTGCTGGCATGATTCTGTGGTTTTTAACCTTTTAAAGCCTAGCGGTAACGTTACGTACCACCAGGTTCAGCATTCAAGAATTCTGCATGGTGCTCACATTGCGCTTATGTGTTTTGTATGGATCTCAGATGAAACAGCAACGTTTACCTTATACCGCATTAACTGACTGTTTTTTATAACCGATGTGGAGAGTGTTTACAGCGCGGTACGGACTGAGTCCCTGTATAAAACAGATTACGTTTCCTCTTTAAAGGGTTAAATTACATGGCAGTGTTACAGTATTTCTCTCTCATTTTTGAGATTCTTAGCGCTTGTCTGTAAAGAACTTGTATGAGTTATAAAATTTAGGCGGTTAAATGGCGTAATTAGGAAAGGAGATCAGATTCCACTGCCATACGCTGCCATTTCTGCCTCACAGTGTCAGTTGATCGAATTCCCATGCTTGGTTCGTATAGCCTATTAAAATTTAGAGCTTGATTTGTATTTCTGTTGTTTCCTTCCCAATCCCTTCTGTTGTATAAATGATTCCTTCTCGGTTTATTTAACTGCGTTGTGTCAGCTACGAAGGCTGTGTCAAGATGGTTATATGTGATGAGGTTGGAGGGATTTGTTGGGGGATCCATAGCCTGTTTAAGGCACTTTCCCACATTTGTTGGAAATGCTGAGGGAAATGGAATATGTCAGCAGGGTCGTCAAGGTCGGATCGAAAAGGTAACCACCAGCACGTGAAGCATTGATAACCGCTACATCCTGCCTTGCTGCTCGTCGAAATGCATCGGTCTTGTGGCGCAGACATAAAGTAGCCTGATTTGTATGTCTTGTGAGCGCCGGGGGGCGGGGGGCGCAGGTGGGGGCATTTCGTTGTGCGCTTCTGTGGTGACGTTGCAGCAGAGAAGGCTGCCATTTATATTTCATGAACATTGATCATAAAACTGCGGAATCTGAAGGTGACTGAAAAGACAGAAGTTTTCACGTCTTGTCACGTTTGTCCTGCCGAGCAGGCGTCTGTCTGAAGGCAAGGATAGAGTCCAATATTTGTCTTAGGCAGAAGTGTTGCAACGTATGGCAGAATGGCAATTTTAAGATGCGTGTTTGCAAAATCAGAGTTAACGACATTTTTTGGGGACAACATTTACGTCATGACGCAATGGAAAACATAAAATTGTTTACAGTTTTTGGAACGCACTGCGATGAACGTGGGAGAAGGGGAAGCACTGTGGAAGACATTTAGTGCACAAGGCTGTGTTAATCCAGAAAGTAAACACACTGCCCTGTTACAAGAATGCGTACCAAGTGTCGCACATCCTAGCAGCGTATGGAGGGGTTTGATGTCAGGAGTGACTGACTGAGTGACAGTCAGACGTATTGTGACTAACACACTATGATTATTTTGACGGTCAGCTTACTGCACACATGAGATTATGTACCAATCCGGAGTGGGAAAACAGAAAGGACAAAATTTGATTCCATAAGGGTTATGCCCTTGCAAATAAATCGTTGTTGGTTTGTGCATCATAGTGATCCAATTAATTACGAGTTTCAAACGACTAATTATTTATGATAGGAGCCAGAATAGCTCAGTCGCTAAGTGATTTGCCGCCAGCTGGGCCAGCCGGACTTGATTTAGGCTTCGGAACGGCTGTGGATTCGAGCGACGTCCATATACGTGTGCTATAAATAACTGAGAGCATTTCACAGCACGCCAGGTGCAAAGTTAACCAGTACCAAGCTCAAGAATGCTTGGAGCTTTATGTAGATTCCCCTTCAGCCCTTCATGCCTTGGGAGGAACCCTGCATTTATATCTTCAATATTTTAAAGCGAGAATTAAAAGTAATTACCATAAATTATCTAGTTTTAGTGCATTTTAAATAGAAAATACTTTTGTACTCAATGTTGTACATCTTCCGTGCAGTTGTTTATTATACAGATTTATTAGTCAACTGCACAACAATTTTATAATATCCAACATGTTTCGGCCTGAACTATTCGGCCATCATAATACAGAGTGCAGAGCTGGCACTTGTACACTGCGCAGCATGATTGTACTCAGGGCTCTTCCCCTCGTGTTGGAAGCAAGAACGACCTAGATGTTTGGAAACAGATTTTAACCGTTATTTACACCAATAATTTTATATAACATTTTAGTATATCAACACCGGTGTTAGCATATAAGTTTGACACACGATAGAGATTGTCATAATATATGTGATAGTAATCAATCATTCACTAATGTATCATACGCTGCTTGTTGTCTAAGAAAGGCGTTCTCCCTGATGATGGTCCAATAGTTGAGGCCGAAACATGTTGGAGATTATAAGATGGTTGTGCAGTAGTTGGTTTACTAATAAATCTGTATAGAAAATACTGTATTGTTCTTTCGGATGTCAGTAATGTGTCGCGTCGGAAGGTGGTAATTAGCGCAACTCAACCTTACGTGTAGATAGTTGGGTAGGGCGACGGACGTAAGGATATTTGGGCCTAAGAGGGACGAGGCGACAGGGGAGTGGAGAAGACTACATAACGAGGAACTTAATGACCTGTACTCATCACCAAATATTATTCGGATAATGAAATCGAGAAGGATGAGATGGGCGGGGCATGTAGCACGTATGGGGGAAAAGAGAGGTGCATACAGGATTTTGGTGGGAAACTTGAGGGAAGGCGACCACTTGGGAAACCCAGGCGTAGATGGGAGGATAATATCAAAATGGATCTTCAATAAGTGGGATGGGGGGACGGGCTGGATTGAGCTGGTTCAAGATAGGGACAGGCGGCGGGCTCTTGTGAATGCGGTAATGAACCTCCGGGTTCCATAAAATGCGAGGGATTTCTTGGCTAGCTGAGAAAGTGTTAGCTTCTCAAGAAGGCCTCTGCTCCATGTAGTTAGTTAGTTAGTTAGTTAGTTAGTTAGTTGGTTGGTTGGTTAGGTAGTTAGTTAGTACGAATGTAAGGAACGCAGTGACAATTTGAGCGATATTACTTCTGTCCCGAGTCATTGGCACTGACGCATTTTCACGTATGTAGTAAATATTAATGTATTCGTCCTAAAATACTTCAAGTTACGCGAGTTTTTAATACGTTGTTATGATCGGCACTTTATCCACTAATTGAGAGTCTGTGTCATACAGGTTTAGACCAGCAGTCCGGTGAATTAGACTGTGAGGAACGGAAGTGTTGTGTGTGGTGGGTAACAGTGCTGACGATTCTGTTTGGAGGATGAACACAGTTGAATAGCCATTAAACAAATGGGGTGAGATTGGCGAGCATGCAAAACAAGGTGAAATAAGAAGTGCATATATAGTTTTACATGAAGGGCCTGAAATGCAGAGACTGCTTTGGCCATCTAGGCTTAGATTGAAGGATAATATTAAACAAGATTTCAGAGAGTTTGGTTGTGAAGCTGTGGACTGGTTTGAACTGGCTGAGGGTACAAGCCATTGGCGGGAATTTGTGAAAACGTTAATGATCCACGGGCTCCTCTAAGAGTAGAATATTCTTTCTGGCATTCGTTTATGGGAGTCTTGTAGCCTCGCGTGATTTAGTATTCTGTTTTCACCTGCTGTTATTTTCTTACAGCTTTCAGTATTCTCAACACTTGCAGGCGATGCCGTGTCTTTCTATAAGATAAGAAACAAAATCGGATGCTCTGGGAACCCGGCGACTGGAGATGAATAGAGGCACAGGATCGCCATTAATTCGAATCTGGTTCCCCATCATCTCGCAGTTCATGCGCCATCCCTCATCCCGTTTCCACGGCAACAAGAAAGATGCTGCGATTCCCGCAATCAATTTGATAGGCACGGGAGGGGGGGGATGTAACAAATGCCTAAGGTGCGACCGCACTCCGCTCTTCCGACAGCGGTGTGAACAATATGAGTGCAATAGGAACATAGATATCGATCGTCTGCAATCCAATCGCGTTTGTTGACGGAAACAATACTTGTTGACAGGAATGATTATTGACGGAAGCAGTAATTATTGACACGAATGATTATTGACGGAAGCAGTAATTGTTGACACGAATGATTATTGACGGAAGCGGTAATTGTTGACACGAATGATTATTGACGGAAGCGGTAATTGTTGACACGAATGATTATTGACGGAAGCAGTAATTGTTGACACGAATAATTATTATACTACATTACAATAAAAATTTGTAAGTAGAGCGATTCATAGGAGGTGTAGGCACACCAGTATAACGGATGTGGGAGAGGCGTGTGTAGTATTACAAAAATTTATGTCGATTTGTAAATTAATATATAATTTAACAAATAGTAAATTGATAAAGTCGGCGCAGCACGTTTATTTCTCACTGATAACTTCTAGTTACATGTTTTGGCATTTGACGTCATCAGCAGGCTGCCAATTTCCTCTGTAAGGTGTAACTCAACATACAGTGCCAGTTTCTCAGTACGGAAAGGTTTTAGGCGCAAAATTTCAAAAAGCGACTGTTGCGCTCTTCGCGTCTGTTCTTTCTGCCGCATGGAACAACTCGGCTCCCACTGGACGGATTTTCATGAAATTTTGTATTTGTGTATTTTTCGAAAGTCTGTTGAGAAAATTCAACTTTCATTAAAATCTGACGAGAATAACGGGCACTTTACGTGAAGAGCTATGTAAGTTTATGTTAATATCTCGCTTAATTCTTCTTAAAATGAGAAATGTTTCAGACAAGAGTTGTAGAGAAAATAAAAACACACATTTTATGTTTAATAACGTTTTCCCGAACTCTGTGCCGTTTATGAGATAACGTGGAAAGATAATGTAGAGGCAGACAGGCCACAGATGACAATATAATACGGCGCATGCGCTTTGTATGCTGTATAACGAAGGCTACAGACACACACTCGAAATATGTAATAGTCATTGCTTTTCCACGGCAACAGTGGTTACGCGAAAGCGTTTCAATGTTACGTTTATGCATACATTGTCTATCTTGTTTAAAGCAGGGCTGAGCAGGACTGAGCCCTGACGAAAAGGGGGCTTTGTCTGCTGCTCTGCAGAAAGGATGTCGTCCGCTGTATGGCGGTAAGTCTCGCGATAAAAGAAACCATCTCTGTAATATTGATCATCAAGGTACACGCTGTGTCCTGGCTCCGCTCTAAGCCTGACGCCCGTGTAATCTGAGGATTACAAGTTGTGCGTAAATTATCCAAACTGCCTAATGTGTGAAATATGTAACTCTACAGGCCTTACTGTTATTTAGTTATACATTATAAATTATCTTTAACACTGCTTACATTCTCTTTTATCATCCTGTTATCATTTCACTATGCTATTTTTATCTATCGTTCTCATGGCCCTCACTTTTGTCCTTGCAGTTGCTAAATATCCTGCTTTCCTTACCCGTGTGTATATTTTTATTTCCTAATGACTTACACGTGTTACATATATTACTTGGCCGCGAATTAATGTTTGGGTAAAGGTTTGAGATGTTTTCCCCTCGACTGTATATTTGTTGTATAGCTTCCTGAGGTGGCTTTTTTTTCACATTTTGTGTGCTTATGTAAAAACTGTCGACATTAAGTTTACTTCTAATAGGGCTGTGTAGACTGTGCGATTTCAGTGTAAATTTAAAATGTAATTTGTTACTTTTTTTTTAAATAAGTAGTTCAGTTTAGCCAACTTATGTCCTGTTAACTAGACAAGTGGCGGCGACTCGGCGAGAATAATTTGGAGAAAATAATTTTCCTTGCCGCACGAACTGTACAGGTCTATACAATGGTTGCTTTGAAACACGATGACAAAGATTTAGAAGAATGATTTAGGGCTAGCACATTTTCATACACAGGGTACCACAATGTGTTAATGATGAAAGGAAGAATATAAATCCTGTCCTCATTGTTCCTCTCTTTCTGCCAACGTGAGGGATATCAGATTCACGCAAATAATGCGTGTTGTCTATAGTGCATCATACATGACAGGATAAACCCGCAGTGGAGATATTTTGCGTCATGTATTATTCGGAAATTTGTAAAAGCACTCGGATGATTTAGAAGGCGTTTCAAACCTGGGAATTTGAAATGGACGCTTAAATTACGGGATATTTTGGGTTTGTGCTTTATTTTAATTTTTATTCTGACAAAGATAACACGCAGCTTGAGGTGATGGTGTCCAGACGCCTTTGTTGATAAACAACAACACGTCTTACCTATAGGTAATACGTTAACACCAGGCAGCATTGAACACGCGATTACACTTAGGGAGATCAATACGTTGACCTGCTGCCTTTCAGCTAACTTTAAAGGTCCAGCACGCCACTGTTTCTAATTTAAGGCACTTCTGTGCGGCCCTATTGACTTTGCTTCACTTAATTATGAAAACCCGCCCTCTCAGTGTAACCGGAAAGTGTCTATATTATTTTATTTAAATGCCCTATTACGTGCAGGCTGTGCTGAAAACAATCTAATCATTAGACGAATGAAACTCCATAGTGATTAACAGAGACAGAATCTTACGAATTAATGTTGTTGTGGATGTGGTAACTCAGTGACTGGCTCAGCATTTCTGAAGACATTTTTACGTCTTTGTAAAGTTGGTATTTTTCCGCTGTGTATCAAAATCTAAGTTTGGATTTGCCACTGTCAAGGTTAATTTTGTTTTTTAAATTTAGTTAAATGGGCGGAACGTGTAGAATGGATGACGGAAATGAGAAATGCATACAAAATTTTCATCGTGAAAACTTGGGGGGGGGGGTGCCAAAGCGAATAAGGGAAATTAATATTAAAATGAGGCAAAGTAATGGAGCTTCAGGATGTTTATATGAGGTCTTCGCTGTACTGGGATGTTAGCGTAGATTGGTAGTTACCGACGTTTCGGGGTAACCTATCGGTCATATCTTCAACGTTACTCTTGAAGATGGGACAAATAGATTATCCCGAAGCGCCAGTAACTGCCAATCCACGTTGAGTAACATCCCAGAAGAGTGAAGATCTAATTTACGGCGCGGCAGAAGCCTGAAATCACGCACACGATGTGAATTTGATTTGTGTGGCTCCGTGAGGGACCAATGACGTCCTGGTGTGAACACGGCCTGATTTAGGGAACAGTCCCGACATCTGTTTTGGAAGTGCTGAGGAAAAGTCATCAAAATTATCAGTGCTTATGGTCTCTGTTTCTATTGAGTTTCGAACTAAGGACCTTCCGATCACAAGTCAGCGGTGCTACGGGTTGTGTCAGTTTGCTGGGTCCAACTTCCTCTGGAAATGGTTCATGTTACGTAAAACATTGGCCGTCTGACTGTTGTGTCACGAATGCGAATCAGTTCCGGTGTGCAGGCCCGTAATGTGATGAACCCACCAGACAGCGAGCTAACGGATAGCGCTGCAGTTAAGGTAGGGACAGAGTAGCAGTCAGTTGAAATACGCAGACTTCGAAGTGATACTTGCACGAAGAAAATAAAACTGTTTAGGTTTGAGCGAGCCGGTCTAGCATAGTGACTAGACTACGGACTGGGTAGACCGGGGTTCGAATCCTGCTAGCAGTAAGAAATTCATCTCTTTTCCGAAACGTCCATACCGACTGTGGGGCCCACCCAGCTTCCTATTCAATAGGCAATGGATTTTTTCCCGGGAGGTAAAGCAGCGGGGGCGTGGAGTCAACCACTGAACTCCCTCAAGCGTCAAGGTTAAGGATGAGTGGAGTTATACCTCTGCCCCCCCCCCCCCACCCCGGATGCCTTAATGGCGTGTACAGGGAAAACGTTCACATTTTTCTTTTACCTTTACGTAAAAGTTTACACTTTCCAAGTCACTCATGTTTTGGGTCACACTATTTCCACTGGGCCCTGTAAAATGTTAAATTTAGGCCTAATGACGTGTTGGGCTCTGATCCTGGTGGCAGTACATTTTTTTTTTTCCATTCTTATACAGATAATCCATTGCGAGATTCAAAACTCCGAACTCTGTTTTAACCTATATACCCGTAATAAGGTACTTGAATATCCGATGGAGTTTGCTTTACGCTTTGTGAACCTACAGGCCTGCGATTAGAGCCGCGCGGGGTTGAGAACGTAACAAACGTGAAGTTTTATGTCAGAGGTTGATTTTCTATATTTTCCTACCCGTTTTATGTTTTTCTTGCAATATGGTTTCCGTGTACGTATATAAAGCTACTTGTTGAAGGGTTTTATGCTGAAACTGTAATTTAAGCAGGATGTATTATTTTCAGCTGTGATAGTTAAATTCCCTGCTGAACAATCAGTTTAAGCTCACACACGCGCACCCGCGCACACACATACACACACACTAAATACTGGTGTTTGTTATTTCTGTGCAGCTATAAGGATGCGCTCTCGTGTGTAACACGATAATTACTCGAGCCGCTCCGTATTCCTTTTTGAAATACCCCGTGCGATAACGTAGGGAGAAACGCGGCGATAGAGAGTTACTGAACCAGCAGTACACGTGGCGGTTCTGAAGGCAAGTAATTGGGGAACAGAAGAGCAGGTGGATCAAGAAGGTTAACATGTTAAATTTTAAGCATGAATATGTTCAGCAGGAGTGTTGTTGTTACTAACGTCACTGACAGTGACCTGGAGTTAGTGTTTACACGTTGGATTTTGTAGCTTTCATATGCCGAATGTTTAAGTGTCTATGAATTCGCTAGCCGTCTTATTTTAATGACCAAGTTAACAACAACAACAACAACAACAACAACAGTAATAATAATAATAATAATAATAATAATAATAATAATAATAGAAATACAGCGCACGTGGAATGTAAAAACAAAGGTGACGCCAGTAATAACAGGAGCAACTGGAACCATTTCAAAATCCTTCAGAAAATACTTGAGCAGCATACGAGGATAGCACGATATCAAGGAACTACAGAAAAGAGGTATATTGGGCACAGCCCACACACTGCGGAAAGTGCTAATGTAGAAGCACAAAAGAGTTTAATATTGAAGACAGCGCCATGTGCACCATGAATAGTACGCACAGAATACCTGCGACACTGTATACCCTAGAAACACCGTTTGTTTCAGGTATATAAGTGTGAATACCCTGCATAAAGGAGATGATGATGGTGATGATGATGATGATGATGATGATAATAATAATAATAAAGAGTGCTGTGTTATAGAATATAATGGCAGGTATTCAAATGATTTCCAGATAGCGGCAGCATTTCCTTCGTAGTTTTGTTAAATCTACAGCAGACCACATGGCATCACATCCAGAAGACCATCTTAAATCTCACAAAACCATAAAACGTTCGTGTACATAGAGAAGTAACTCTCAGTACCCGGCCAGTGTGTGCCAGTGAGACAGTTCCTTGTAATAAACTTCGTTCAAAGTAAGAATTATAGACTTTCATGTACATTTGGGTGCAAAAATGGTAAAACTGGAAAAACAGCGTTCCTTTCCAAGCTGTGATGGCGTACAGGGAGAGCAGATCTGTACCTCTACTCGTTATTAACGTCAGCACTAAACGGAGTTGAGTGGTCAACTTCATGCTCCGGCCGCTTTATCTCTGGAAAGAACCCTGGTATCAGTTGAGTAGGAGGCTGTGTGGGCCCCAGAGCCGGTCTGGACGTTTTTGAGAAGAGAAAAATCTTTTGCCCCTGCCGGGATTCTAATCCCGGGTTGTTCAGCCCGCACCGTAGTCGCCTTTTCGAATATGCTGTAACTTTCTGTTAGGCAGTTCTAACCGTAACACTCAGCGCAATAACCCAGATGTTCTGAATCGTCAAAGTCAACGTTGTGGTAACCTCAGATCTCACATGAATACGTCTGTTTTGTGTTACTTGCCAAATAGATTTGAAATAAACCGAACGCCTGACAGTACACGCCTGTATATTCCTGTCAATGACATCAGGATCTAACAAAAATGTCTCTTCAACTGAAACACGTGTTCCTTTTCGCGTTTCTTTTGAACAGCGTTTAGGAAGTCTAAGCGCTACAGCAGAGACCACATCTGTCTTCCAGTTTGTTTGCACTTGTCACATCTGAAACTAGTTCAGTATTATTGTTTGGGTGTTTGCGTCCTGGTATCTTAAGTACTCGGCGTTTAGACAGACTTTAAGAAGACTAAAGACAGCCTTGTCTGGAGATGCAGTGTTTCCTGTTGCTGCTGCTCTGGTGCCAGAACCCGACATGCTTCAGTGCTGCAAATACACGGGCCCACGAGCGACAGAATCTTGATGAGTTCCACGCGGTTTCTATCATGAAAATCTATTACCTTGAACGAATATTAATAGTGCCTTCAAAGTGCCTTTTATTGAAGATTATTTTTCATACAAAACACCAATTTGTTCCCTGTTTCCATTTTGGAACTGTACGTAAAGATAAGCTGCTGCTGCTGCTGTATAACCTTAAATTGTGTCCAAAGATGTAAATACTGTATATTTGTCTGCGGGGTTTTAAAGGTATGAACACGGTGTCTTCTGTGTTTATTTTTCGAAAGGTATCAACTTAGGTTTTCCAAAGTGTAAGAACAGCTTTCCGACCGAAGTGGTTTAACTGAAGTTCCCTAAAGCTGTTGATGAAACAGGGTGTACAAATTTTGCTAATTAATTTTCGTCGTAGAATAATAACTGGACGTCTTGTCTCGCTATGTGTTAGCAACAGTTTGTGTCATTAGTGCTAGTACGTAAAATACGAAAGACGATGAGGGAGGAGGAGAACGCAAAGAAGAACAAAACGAAAGAGTGGAAGGTATGGTGAACTGAAGACAAGGGAAGCAGAAAAGTGTGGATAATACACATAAAAGGTGTGTAGAATACTAAGGAAATTGGAATAATGGTGTGTGATAAGAATAGAAACCAAAGATTGAGGACGAGAACGAGGAGAAGAAGAAAAGGAAGATATACACATTAGAAACAGAAAGGTGAGAAGCCCGAGTGTAAGAAGGGGTTGTAATTTTTTCAAGTTACTGATGTTTCTTTCAAGTTACTGCTGTTTCTTTCCCATTCACTTAGAGAACTGTGGTCCCCTGGTACATAGGTGACCCAACTCACACTTCGGTAAGTTTGTTTGCTGCCACCAAGGCTCCTCCGTACACTACCTTGCAGCATCGCGTATAGCGACACTGAGATGCCAGATCTCATCTTTCTTGTGCAAAGTTTATATACTGACATCAGAAGATGCCCCTTACACTTGACGTTACATATGTCACAAGTACCGTTATAACGCGCTTTACTGTGTCACCGAAAGCTGGGGTGTAATGGTCAACTTTCGGAATTCCCCTGTTTTGATCTCGGCTGTAGGTTGGTTATCGCAACCGATGGGGTTAAAGGCTTTCATTAACCCTTTAAAGACGAAGCGTATCTCTTTTATATAAGGACTCAGTGCGTACCGCGCTGTAAACACTCCACTTAGGTTATAAAAACCAGTCTCTTAATGTTTTATAAGGCAAAAGTTGCTGTTTGTTCTGAGATCCGGACAAAACACATAAACGCAATGTGGGCACCACGTAGAATTTTTTAATGTTAAACCTGGTCGTAAGTAAAGTTACCGCCAGGCTTTAAAAGGTTAATGCATACAGATAAACGGTGCAATAGCGCGTTACAACAAGTTGGGACGGCTTCATTCCATGTTTCTGCTTAACTATTTAAACACAGTGGTAAGTATACGTACCATGCGCTCTAACGTTAATGAAGTTCTACATTTTACCCTCCCAGTGTATTTATGTATTCCGTACGATTTTTATAAGGAACACCCATTATTTTTCCAAATAGCATCAAGCAATATCATTTCTAACGGACACACACTCTCATCTGTGTCTGGTACTAAATGAATTTTTGTGTGTCATGTGGATAAACATCATTGTTCAAATCAATTGTCGTTCTGATTTTTCATTCGACACTTTACAATCTGTTAAGTTGAAAGGCATTGTTAAATAACCAATTAATGAAACAGTCACCTGCAGTCACTTGTTTCCTCTTAGGCTGTGTGCCTAGTGTGAAGAAAAATGGTCCAGTGGAAATAATAGCTTCTATTGTAGAATGTAGAAGCATTTGCAGAAAGTCATGTTTGTAGTTGGTTTCATTCCTTAAAACGGCGCGGACCAACATGGCGACCTTCGAGAAAAGTATGTGTTTTCGTCGGTCACCTAAATAGTTTCAGTAATACCATTCAACAGACATAATATAATTGTTCTGCAGAACATGGTATGACAACGTACTAAGAGAGAGCATGTTTACACAACAAAACTCATCATTCTTAAGACAGTACACAGTAAACCAATATTTGTTTGTGTTTCAGCGAGATTAGTACGGGCTAGTACCTTGTGATTCAACGTACTTCTAGCGTAACGTGTTGTGTGTAAATAACGGCCTTCTAGCTAATTCCTTCCCCCCCCTGCCCCCCCCCCCTTTCGTTTCGATATATGTATACACACGTGCGGCCATCAGGCGGGTCCTTAACGAATAATGTGGCCCTCATGTGTGTTGAAATTGGTTAACCCTGCCTTAAAGCGTGTAAGTTAAAAGTATCACCATCCCTATGCAACACCTTGTGGAGGCGTATGTAGGGGGAATGGTAAAGGTAAAACAACCCCATTACAGGCCTGGACAGGCCAATAGGGTTCCAGGAGGTTGAGGCTCCCAGATTTCTAGACAGTCGGCACTTGAAGGTGGTAAGGTTGTTAGCCCTATGCACCGGCCGCATTTGCCCCCAGAAAATATTCCTGGTACTAATATCTGTTAGAGGCTGAGTCGAACCCAGGGCCATAGTGCGGCAGGAAGGATTACATCAGTGATACCATCGTGAATCGAACTCGCGACCTTCCGGTTTGTAGCGCAGTGCCTCAACCAACTGCGCCACCGCGTGCCCCTATGTAAGGGGAATGAGTGCAAGTATTCACTCACTTCTAAATCCGTGACTTGACACATATGAGTGACGTGTGTTAACGCTCTGGCTTTTCTACCCTCGGTGAAAGGTTTCTCCCTTACCCAGTGGATGTGAACCTGGGTGGTCCGGGCACATTAAAGACTGACTTTCTTTCTTCTTATTTTATGTAACGATACTTTTTGAACTGCAAAATGGAGTGTAAGTACGAAAGGTTGATTGAAAGGACGTATTCTTGGCTTATTTTAGGATAATATATTCAAGTATTTCCATGAAGGGACTGAGTAAAGAAGTCTGTTTTCTGAATAGACCGCCTGCAGACCTAGTCGCAGACCCGAGAGGTAATAAAAGCGAAACGGGAAATATAAAAACTCAGCCGCAGAGTTTGGCGCCGTCTTTTGGATTCTGCGACGTAAACCGTGCCACCACTGAGATTTGTGCGCGGTAGTAACGCACTGTGGTGTGGGGTTATAAATTGTTTCACATGCAGCGTGCCGGTTACGACGGACGTACTTAATACAAATCGAATTTAAGACGCACCTTCCGATATGATGGAGACCCCCAGACTATTCAGAAAGCGTCTACGAATCTGATGGTTGATCTTCCTTGTCGTGCTGGTGACCGTAGAAATTAGGGACGTGTGTCTAGGCTTTTGTTAAAAGGGTGGGATTTATAGTAGGGCTGTTTGTTAAATTTTGAAACCTTAGTTTTGAAATGCTTGGTCCAAAGGAAAGACCTGTAAGGGGGTTGGGGAAGAGGTACGAGGAGTGTCAGGCGGGAAATAAGGTGACCCATTGCAATGATAAATGAATGAAACGTAGATGTCCTTCTGGGGGAGGGGGGATTTAGCAATCGAAATCCCAGCGCTTACATGGCAGCTAGTATTACGGCTAATAAGAAGTGTCGCTTTAAATGATATCTTTAAATTGTGTTGGAAAAGAAAAGTATTGTGTCGTAGGTAACATCGTATAAGCAGGACTTTACAAACTTTTGTAGGGCCGCTGACTCCATCTTCAGGGAAAAGCACTCTGAAGATGGACGCCGAATTCTTCTCCGAAAGTTCCTAACAGACTGTACGTTGATGCACTGCAGGTGGCTGTTTTAATAGCCACCGTCAGCTCTAGCTGCTAATGAGAATGTGTCGAACTTTGTTTGTGGGTTCTATTCTTTGACCTCTTAGACTTGGCAGGTAACTTGGCGGGGGGATACATGTGTCGGTGCGAGAGCAGTTACTGGTTAAGCTAAACCGCTAGTGGAAGTCTACATCCTGACCAATGTATAGCATCGAATAATGTGATGATTAGTGTACAATGAATGGGAAAGACTTTCAAAGAACAAACATGGCTTAATTTGAGGTATTATGCCGGATATTTTCTGGAGAGTCTGAGGAAAACCACAAAACTTCAGCTAGGTTAGCCAGCTTCCTGGCCAGTGTTTTAGCCCGAGACCTCCATAACATAAAACAGGAGTGCCAACAATTCGACAGTGGCCTTCAATTTTCGTCTCACGTTACGCTGTTCCAACGCTACGTAATCGTATGTTGTAGATAAATTCCATATTTCTTATTTTCCTTGTAGTTCTTCCGAATTGTAACAGATTACGTAATATATATCTAAAGTTGACAATAAGATCTAACAACAGTGTTCAAACGTCCGTTTGCCTCAGGCCTTCTTGTCTTCACTTTGTTTGTTGGGTCCAACGATGCTCTTTTTCTATACCTTCATTCTGATGAATCGCTATTTCCTTTCTGTTTCTTTTCTGCCCTTTTAACCACACCCCTCCTCTGCAGTAAGCCCTATACTTTTTCTTTTTCCCTGCTGTATAAGGTCTGACATCCCCTGCTTTTTGTGTGAACCCCAGGGGCATGGTTTTCATGTTAGTCCGAGACAAGCGGAGGGACAGTTGAAGCGCGCTTCCGAACGTGTGAATTGGACCTATTACGAGTTCTGTGGTTCCTGTACATATCGACTCTTGAAGGTGAAGCCACTACGTTGCCTCCAAATGTGGGGATTATGTTACATAGTGAAATTGCGTTATGTTCCAAAATTACAGAATCCGGGACCTATTACACTCGTCATGCCCTTTTTCAAGTAACACCGCTCCAACTGCGGGATCAATTTCGACGAAACTTCGTGATGTGAATGTGCACTAAATGTTTCCAGGCCTTTAGTTTATGTTTAGTTTGGTTCCTTAAGGTCATAAGTACAGTTCTGCACGTATCTCATGTGGGATTGTGATAATTCGTGTTCTGCTAAGTGAGTACTACATGCGAGATCACGTCATGTCTCACATTTTGGGCGTATGTCACCAAATAGGTCTATTCCTGTGATAGAAAATACACACCCACACGTGTCCGTAAATTTCACTGTTACGTCTTGTGTACTGCGCAGAATTCACCAATTTGGAAGAAACCACTAGTAGATAACAACACAATAAGACAGAGTTTCACTTTGGCACTAGGTGGAGGTGTAATGCTAGCTTCACATTTGGGCTACTTTACCCTTTAATTAAGAGGTTTGGTGGGCCACAGATACTATCTGTGCACATAGAATAATGAAAATAATGCACTTTGTGATCACATTCTGCGCTACGGTCTTCCAGTATACAACCTGAAGACCGCCCTCTGCCCAGGAAGGAATTTAATGCATCATTCAGGGTCTTCTGATCGGTACGTGAAATCTGGACCCCCCCCCCCCCCCGAATACTAAGCAGGCTGCTAACCGCTCCAAATCGGCGTTGTAATGTGATAAGACGGAGTCATTTAGGACCTTCTAAGGTCTTATAATGCTTGGTACAGGATGTGGAGGGAAGTGCTTGTGCCTGATTTGAGGCATGCACCCACACTTGTCTGCCGGGAGTGAGGCATGCACCCACACTTGTCTGCCGGGAGTGAGGCATGCACCCACACTTGTCTGCCGGGAGTGAGGCATGCACCCACACTTGTCTGTCGGAAGTGAGGCATGCACCCACACTTGTCTGCCGGGAGTGAGGGAAGCCACGCACAGTGCCACTGATTATAACCCGAGATATGAAAAGCAACACCTACTCGACAGAGATGGCGTAATGTGTTACAGGCGATTAATCGCCTGCTCCTATCATGGAGACCCGATTTCGTTCCCAGGATTGAAATTCGTGGTGGATAAAATGACGCTGGGGTAGGCTTTCCTCTGAGTACGTCGCTGTTCCAGTGTCAGTATCATTGCACCATTGCTCCACGCTCATATCTCGTTTAGCAACCACCGACGATATGTGACCTTAGCAACTGGCAGCATCGTTAAATAAAAAAAAACACCGACTCCCATTTACAGGCTTGCCTTACATGCCCGGAGGGACCAAGATTTGGCCGGGCAGATGTATAAAATGTTTCTTTATCCAGCTAAATTCAGATGTGCACAAAACGGGTGATGACATCCCGATCTCTCCGCATAATGGGATCTTTCCATAAAACACGAGAATGTAGCCAGTTTCCAATCAATGTTTAAACTTTAGGCACGTATGTTTTGAAATCCGCTTTGTATTATTGAAAATGTAGACACTTTAAAACGAAGATGTATATACTCAAGAAAGAAACTTGTTTGAATAATAAAGACATCGGGTCGTACCTCCTAGAAAACATCGCAAATTCATTCCAAAAAATCAGTGTGCTAACGAAAGGCAGGAAATACTTCAATAAAATCCACCAGTGACCCCTATCAGCGAAATTCGGAGTTAATTTTGGAGTAAAGAACTGTATGAAGTGTTGGAAGCGGTGTTTGTTTAAAGACGCGAGTTCCTTTCACCATTCATCCCATCGTTTACGAACAGTGCACCTGGTGCCCTGGTACGTGCAGTGTCGTTGACTTTTGTGTAAATGACTCTTCTGTCAGCGCAACTGATGGAACAGCATTATAAGCTTCCTGCCGTAATTATCATGTCTGGACGTCGGCCTTAATTGTGTAGGAGCGAGAAATAAAAGGAATGAAGAGTAAAGAATAATAGGGAAATAAACTGCTTACTGCTGCTGTATAACAGTATGAGCTCAGAGTGTAAGAAACACACAGTTCCTTCTCCAGCGTAGCGGATTATTACAGCAGTGACGTAAGGGAGGTTCTGTTGTCTGCTGGATTACTCAGTGTTCATACTCAGATACTCGCCGTTCATCTCCAAACGAACGCTGGAATGTACCTCCCCATACATTAACACCAAAACCTCCTCCTCCTCGCTCTCACCCAACATTGACGATACCTTTTCGAAATTTATTCCAAAATACAAAATTTATGCAGTTGAAATGGTGTTACCCTGTATCCCGTTTGTGATATTTGTCGTCTGTGACATCTTCACAACCACTGCCCTCCCCCCGCCCCGCCCCCCCCCCGACCTCCCAGAACAAAACATTCTGTGTTGAAATAATATTAACAGCATTTTATCATAAACTTCCGAAATATTCTTTTGACTGGGTTAAAGCGAATCGAGCTTGAATATGTTTCCTTGCCTTCGTGTTAAGGTCGGATCATGCAGGTTGATCTCTAGTCATCTTGCGGGCAACACACCCATGACATCTTTCGTAACTTTCCACAGCGTTTACCAAATCCTATTCGTATTGTCTGTCAGTATGTGTTAGAATGCCCGTGAACTGGTGTACGAAAGAATACAATGAGATGTGCCCTCTTCTGGGGTATAACTAAGCGTCGAGTGGTAATCCTTTACCGACGTTTCGGGACAACGTATCGGTCCCATCTTCAAGGGCCAGGAAGTCCAAGAAGAGTAGTTCTTCTTGGACTTCTTGACCCTTGAAGATGGGACCGATACTTTGTCCCGAAACGTCGGTAAAGGATTACCACTCGACGCT
>BLKM01000120.1:988343-1002157 GCA_013340265.1 Coptotermes formosanus
GTGGTGGTGGTGGTGGTGGTGGTGGTGGTGGTGGTGGTGGTAGTGGTGGTGGTGGTAGTGGTGGTGGTGGTGACAACGACGACGGAACGTTTACTTGCTATTTATGACAGAGAGGGAGAGGTGCTGACGAATGAAGCGGTGGAGCAGCGCGGAAGAACACGGCTGACGTGAAAGTATTTTACCTTGCAAACTTGTGAACACACAAACTTTGTGTCGCGACTTCAGCAGGGCACTCTACTGCACAGTATGAGTATAGATACTGTACTGGATTAGTGTGTGAAGCGAAAGCCTTAGAGAGAAAGCATGCAAAATCACAGAGCAGTTCTTTCAGTAATCAGTTTATCTGGTTTGGATGGGGTGAGTAGCGTTGTGCAATGGCTGTAAGGTTTTGACCAGTCCGCGGTATGGCCTCAACAAAACCGCGCTGATCTGGTTCTTATGGTATGGTTGGACACTTGGTAAGTAGTCAGTGACGCAGAACAGATACCTTAACAAACAGTAGAGTACTAAGAAGCCGGCCTGGCTGTCGCACGTCTGTGCCCTCACACTCTTCATACTGACAACAGGCAAACTGATACCAGGAAACAGGAAGTCAGGGATATAGCAGTTTGGTAGCGAAAAGTAGACTTTTTACTCTGAATTCGTACATCCGTGGGTTTCTTCTTTGACATGAGAAGATTGATACAAAGTATCGTTGGGACAAAACCCGTTATTTACGGTGTTATACGCGAACTTGCATATCTGCATTTTTATCCTCTGTAAAGCTGCGCCTTGATTGAACGCAAATAGGTAAGTCAATAGTACAGCAATTTTTTTATGTTGATGTGGTTAAGTCGCCGTTAAAGGTGGCTTCATTCTCCGCGAATACTCGGTGGGCACTGCATTGCACATCTGTATATCTTTATTATCCAAATCACACACAGCTGTTACAGAGTATCACACATGTTCCGCATCTTTCCTTGTACCCTCTTTTTAAAGCTAACTGCTGAAAAAATTTGCACATCTATCGACGGGCATGTTCTTTGTCGGATAAATCCTATAACTTAAACAGGGAACAAAATTATTTCAGATCATAAATTCATGTGTGTAACAGACTATTTTCCAACTTATTATTTTTTCCATTTCCTTTGTCGCGTTAAAAGCTTTCAGTTCATTTGGGGGCACTGTGCCCTCTATTCAATATTATGTTACCGAAACGGCCGAATTATCCGACAGAGGCAGTTTTCCAGTTTGCAGTAAGTCTTTCACATTTAAACAGAAACTGTCTTCATCTACACCCCTAAAATATTCCACCCAATAACAGACATCTACATACAACACACACGCTATTATTAACTCCCAATTTGCTACAAAAACTAGTAATAACAATCACCCTTTACTGAATAACAAAGTCATTAGGCACTCACGTATCTTTGTGGATCATTTAACGGATTTCAGTCAGCTCGCCCAACACTTTCTCGAAAGGCGGGCTCTTGTCCACACACATACAGTGCAGAGAGGATCCGCAAACTGCAGTTTGTGGCAGAGTTTCAGAGACTCAAGCTGAAGTGGTCCGAACAAATACGCGCTAATCCACCTGAAAACCCTCATTATTTGATATTCTTGTGTCCCCACTTGCTAACAACACTCTCGGTCCATGGAGGCCCCAAAGCAATTAGACACATTCCAGTTGCTCTCTTCCGAAATTTTCCCAACACTGAGCAAGGGAGTAGAGTAACAAGTACGTAATAAATCCCGTGGTACAAGACCTTCGTTAGAAAAAATAAAAGTAAATACGTAAATACGTATAGAAAGGAAGCAAAGACGACAACAAGGAAGGACATAAATGAAAAACAAAGCTGAGAGGAAGTAACGAGAAGAACCAAAAAAAGAGAAGAATCAAAACACAAAAAAAATAGTAATAATTAATCGATGTCGGCTTTTACGAAAGCCCAAAGTTGTTTAAAAGTTGTTTACAAAGTTTCTTGCCGCTGTTTACAACAGCCTGCTGTTGAACCGCGTGCTCGCAACTACCGACATCCCCGTATATATCCACACCACCCTAGCCTTGGCTCTAAATTATATAGAGTTGTCCTAATACGCAAGTCGGTATCTGCCACTCAGTCTTTCACACAGAAATTTTAATGCCCAATTTTAAGTCTACAAAACGTCCAGGTATAGCAAGCAGTAAGTTCCGTTCTATATTCAGCAGGATCCTCTTTCAAATTTTTCTACCCTCCCTCAAAAAGTATACTGATATCCAGAAAACTGTTAGTGGTATTTCTCAGCACTTCCAGGCATATACCTGGCTAGGCATTAAAACATCTCACGACTGCTTTCTTCCGTCCACGTCTCAAAGGTCACACTGCCGTTTCTCCTTCGACTCTCTAAGGGCTAACCTCTGCAAACGAGTAGTAATAGGATGCGACATTGCCCTGTGTCAAAGTAGACCAACTATCGCGATATTTGTCTTGAGATGCCGATGAAACCCACAAAACATCGCAGTGAAAACAGCCGGTCCTTGTCTTTAAGCAGAACCGAGTACGCTTTGGATGCCAATCAAACGTCTCACATTTCTCCACACGCCTGATTACAAGTAAGACACGCTAACTGCTGCGCTGTCATGCATAACGCAAGGGGCCACAAGCGCAAACACATGCAGCAGAACCCTGTTATAGTGACATCGGTTTATACGACACCTCGTCTATAGCGTCAGATATTCTGCGGTACCAATCAGTTCCTCAATGTTAACCGTAACATTAGACTCCTCAGTTAGAACAACACTCCTTTATAACGACACAAAATATTCAGTCCCCTTTGTGACGTTATAACCGAGTTCGACTGCAGGCTATATCAAAACCGTACTCCGATATGAACAGCTGTGACAAGTTACGTAATCTTCTTCACCGTAGATCAGGTGTATACTCTTTGGAACACACAGTATTTTGGCAGATGGCCCATGAGTCGATAAAACAGTATTAAGAAAAAGACTGGGAGAGATATATAAGAACACAGGAATTCCATTATAGCGGAGACGAATAACTTTACAATTAATTTTATGGCCAGGAGTCATATTCGAACGCCCGGAGCGCTTGATGCAGAACGTACGGTTGTCGCACAGGGAGAAGTAGAAGCCAATTTGCATTTCGTTTCTGGGGCTGGGGAATAATTTAAGGGAAAGTCGGTTTTATAATCTACGTTCATAAAATAACAGTTTGAGGTATATACCTGTACTCACCTAATTACGTGTCCCTTCGTCTACATTCATGAATCACCTACCTGTCTTCATCACACGTTCACCTTCACTGTCGCAGTGCTACGTATATTCGGGAACCCTGTGGCCTACTGAATCCTATCGATCCGCAACTACACGTAAATTACATTCAGGAATCAATTAGTCGTTTCAAAAATATGTCTGACACTAACCCCATTTCTTTATTTTTCTGCCATTGAAGAAATCGCGCCCTTACGTGGGCCAACATCCAACATCATGTCGTGTTCACAAAAATCAAACCGAATATCATTAGCCACATAAACTCAACTAACATTTTCCCAAAATATGTAAGGTTCATTTTAAAGTCAGTCTTATTTCTACAGTTGGTCTCAATATGTACTTTTCCTCTGAGGTTTACTATTTCTCCGTACGCTCTTCACTCCTTGGCTGCGTGATTCTTCATTATTCTTCACGATGCCTATGCAATTCTCTACATTTCATTGCAAACGCTTCTCTCTCGTGCTCAAATATTCTCTAACTTTTGTCTCAAACATAATTTGCCCTTCCATGAGAGCGGAAGAGCAAGTGTATTTCGATGCCTACAGTAAAAAGAGAGGTGTGTGTGCGTGCGTGCGCGTAATGCGTGCGAATGATAAGTCAAAACGGAGAACTAAAAATGAAGGATTCCAATTATTCACGCACAGTTACGATGGTTCCACAGTCGTTACGAGCTTGAAGACCAGTGAGCTAGCCCCACGGTGTGTGTGGTGCTGCATGCAGGTGTGTACAGTCCCACAGTCCTCCTGCTAATGCAGGTCCCGCAGCTGAACGGGTCAGCCAGTACCCACGTACTGCGCCGAAAGACGAGTTTCCTTTTATCTGCAAATACTGGTAATATTTACATAGCGACGCTGCATAAATGGAACAAATTAGAATGGAGCGAAAGATTGGTCACGAGAGATGGGCCGTGGTGAACCCTCTTGTAACAAACAAGACACTGACAGTAGAATCTTGACTTACTACCACACCCAGGGTTAACTAAATATTAGAACTCTTATCCAGTTGAAGAAAATACGTAATGCTAAACTAACTGTTGCTTCTACTGTACACATTAGAGGTAACTGTTACATTTTCGGCTCGGAATATCTGACATCCCCTTCCCTTATCTAAGCACCTACAGACAAAAAATATATACAGCTTAAATTATTTAGGTGCTTATGTACTTGGTTGACAACCGTCTCAGTCTTGTAAGACCATCCATATTGTACCTATTACTGAGTAATAAATTCTGTCGTCTATACGGTTGCCACTCGTTCCACTCAGTGACTTTACTGAAAAAATAGTTACTTTGACACAAACGTTGTGCAGTAAAATATCATATATCATAATGTACTTACGTTTATATTCCTACGAAAAGAAAATCAGTACTTGTTGTTTACAGCCTGTACGTCACCACTGTTATCAATAAAAAAATTAAGGTGGCGCGCATATGCGCGTATGTCATACCGTGTGTACCAAAACTGAAGAAGAGTGGAAGCGCCTCACCTGACGCCTTCTGTCTGTGAGACAAACTTTAATATTATACTCGTATCGATGCGTAAGCTGCCCAAGTAGAGTCATCAGACTTCAGCCTTAAGACCAAAATTCTGTACGCAATTCTGGAACCTCTCATGCCTGCTACAAGTCCAATTAATCTTATCGTCCTTTATACAATCACCTTAAGAGTATTTAATCAAAACTACAAATGTAAGGCCTCCAGTTATTCAGTTTTCCTTCACCTCTTTTTGCTTATCTATCGTGTCTAAACATCCTCCTCAGCACCCAATTTTGAAGCACAATCAAACAGCGTTCTTCCGTTTGGATGAAAGCTGAAGTTTCACAGCAAAGCAACAGGAAAAACGACAGCTATTAATATTTGCGTTTCGTATGGAAGGAATAACTTTCTGAACTGAGTTCCATTAAATATCCTCCAAATTTAGTTTGTCCCTAACATTTCCCTCCATAAAAATAACTTTGAATTCTTAGTGTAATTCCCGAAGACTTTAATACAGTAGATGCGTAGTGAACTAAAATGAAAATTGTTAATAGACCGGCAGTCTTACGGGCCCAAGTAAGGTGGAAAGTTTTGCAGCAACTAATTTGCATACACAATAAATTATCAAGGCCAACAAAGCATAGGAAATTGCATTCTGGGGGAAGTATACGCCACGTCGGAATACAGCTTCTTAGTGTAGCTACATATAAGATGTCACCACTCGGAGATACTATGTGAAAATCTTCAAGTTTCAAGAAGACAGCTTCTGCCGTTGACACTGCTCCACCCGCCATCAGGGGCTTCACGTTTATCTTGATAAATAGTTAGACCTGTCACCAAACACAGCACTGTTCTGCGCATTTGGGGAAGTCTCCCTTTGGAATCTACGTCTGTGCGCGTAGCCGTACTGACCAAGACTTTTCTCTGTTTCCATCATTTCTTCTGTCTGGATAACACTTTAACCTTTTCATTCTCAGTGAACGAATGAGGAAGATTTGCCAGAAATGTCACGACCCAGCGCTGAGAAGGCGGATCTTCTGGTGCTCTTAGCTTTTAATTCCTACGTGTGAGTGTGTGAGTGTGTGCGTGTGTGTGTGTGTGAGAGAGACAGAGAGACAGACAGACAGAGACATAGAGATACTGGATATGTGAGTGAGTGAAGAGGTGACATGGTCATACGAAAAAAGTTATGATTTGTGACAGCTCCTTTTATCTTAAGAACAAGGCCGTTTGTTGTAAATGTTTTAACAAAGTTTTACGAATCCGTATTACAGCAAGTGTAAAATATAAACTACGCTCTCTCAAAATGTTTAATAATAATAATAATAATAATAATAATAACCGGATAAACCCTACAGCCTACTTAACACTCTATTTTCGCCAACAAGTAATGGATCACACCAGTTAGGAAGTGAAATTTTGTGGGCGCGGAAATCAGCAGAGCACTTAAAAATTCCCGACAAAATACGTAATTCATAAAAAATACAGATGTGTTAGCTTTCAGGCATGTGCCTCAAGACTGGCACGCTTACGACTGTAAGAGTACACAGTATACAAATTAATATACTGTAATGTAATGTAGTATACCTAAGAATCCCTAACTTTATGTTGCTGTGCCTCAACCTGGAGTCTCACGCGCTGCAATCGCACTGCAGCAACTTTTGGCATCTACATGAAATGCGCCTGCAGTGACGAGAAGCCAGCAAGCCCATCCCTTATGCGACGTAACTTAAATTATGTACTAAATATGCGACGTAACTTAAATTATGTACTAACTAATTAAGTACTTGGCCGTTACATGGACTTCCAGGAACACATGCCTGTTCAAATAACCTCCTATAGAATCCCAAGCTTTACCAACGCCAAAACGAAAGCCCTTTTATGACCTCTCTCTCTCAGGAGACAGTTATACCCATTTTGCGCCGTCGCAGACTATTTACATAACATCAATTTTACATTCACTGGCCTCCGTGTTGACCTCTTTATCATTTGGTTTACAACAAACTCTGCCTATTTATTTTCCCCTCATACGTTGATACACATGAGGCTCGTCTAAACCTCCAGGTTTTAAACGCTCAGTTGTACCAGGTAACACTGTACCAACCGGACAATTCAGTAACATAATTAGCAGCATTTCTGCGACATTTCCGATATGGATTCGTCACCGCTGATCATTTGAGTGACCCGCGCCGTGTCCTAATCTTGCGCCTTGTGATTTGTTACACGTGTGATATAATCGAATATCAGGTGTACACGAAGGCTGACCACATTTTCCAAACGAAGGGACACGTCCTTATGGAATTTAACAAATTGATTGGAGATGAAATATGTGCAGGAGTTTACTGTTTAGTGTTAACGAGGTGTGGGAAGTGCAAAGGGGCAACGGGCTGAACAATTTCTGTAGCTCCCCTTAGTCAGTTTCCGCTGGTGGTGGGACTTAAATACGGTAGCGTTTACCTAGAACACAAGTATAATCTCGGTACAGTGACTTCTAGGACATCCTGTATTGTCCCGAGTGTTCGAGGTCTGCTTATATGCTACAGGTCAGCAGTTCAAGACTCTTTTATGAAGTAAGGTAAGTTGAACTGCAGGGCAGACAACACAATACGAACTGCCGGCTGATGCAGGTTTCGTAAGATATGGAACTGCAGCGACAGCTGCCCTGCTGAGCTTCGTTAGACGTTCTGAATCATCGGATTCTTTACTCCACGTGTTCATTCGCTCTGCTAACGTAGTTGTTCTTTTCTCCTCCAACAGAGACGCTTATGTTGATATATCTTAATGCAACGTAATGCAGTACCAGTGCCAAGTGTCTTTAGAGTTTATACTGTCAGCTCTGTAAATACGAGCAATTGCTGATAGCTGAAAATATTTTACCATGCCAGAACGAAAAAAAAACATGGCTCATTGGTCAGGCTTAAAACTACAGCTTCATATTCTGCAGGACAAAGGCCAGTTACCGTCGATTTCCTTTCTTGATTCCATCCTGTTCCTGGCAACAAACTCTAAGCCAGTCCCTTGCAATCGGCCACATATAATTGCTTCCATACATTTCTGTATCAGCCACTTTGTATATAAAGTCTACATAGTTGCGGAAACACGTTTAATTAAAGTAATAAATAAACAAACAAGTAGGAGTGCCTTATGGAATTTCACTTCGCTGCTGCTTTTTTGTTGACTCCAGCCTGCTATAACAACTTGAGGCAGTGGCAGCGTATTTCAATTGCCTGATTAATTTATGATAAAACACACACTTTTGGAAACTTAATTTTGGCCGCTGTAGCAACAGTGGAACTTCATTTAAAGAGGAAGGGCTACATGAGAGGCATGAAGTACCAAATTCGAACTTTGAAAAAACTCTGCATATTCTTCAAGACAGAGAAAAGCCACAAAATTTTCCTGATACAGAGTGATAACAGGCAGTAGTCCGATAAGCAATATAAGTGATCTCATGAACTCCCCCAAGGTTTCCCTAAATTACACGCCACTATTTACCGATGTACGCTAATTTTAATAGATTAAACAAAGTAGGAAATTTACGTATACCGCAACATTGAGGGGCTTTCGGATATGTCATGGTGTTATCCCGGCACTCACATGGAGATAATGAGTAAAATCACAAAAAAATTGTCATAATCGGTGATGACCCAGCACAGATTCGAGCTAGGTACCTCATGAACACAAACCAGAACCCTCCCACTTAAGCCAACTTAAGCTCACCGGAAAAGATGAGCTGGTATGGTGAACCGGTTACATCTGATTGGTGAGGGGACTGCATCGCCTCAGTTAGATTATTATAACCGATTAGCTGAATATGCGCTCGGCTATAATCTAAGGGCGTTGTTTCGTGCGTATACAGATGTGCATAATGAATACACGGACCTTAGCGTAGAATTGCTTCATCTCTTAACAGACTACTGGTGTTATCCGTGAGAATTCTTTGGAATGAGAACAATCGATAGTAACTTTAGCAGCTAGGATAATGGGCGCGGATGCATAAGCGGGAAGTTCGAACACGAGAGGACGGCGCTGTAAAGATCATTTGCTTTTATGCGTACAGTTAGTAGTCACTCTTAACCCTTTAAAGACGGAATGTGTCTGTCTGATATAAGGACCCAGTGCGTACCGCGCAGTAAACACTCTCCACCTCGGTCATACAAAACCAACCGTTTAATGCCGTATAAGGCAAAAGTCGCTGTTTGTTCTGAGATCCATACACAACACAGAAACGCACCGTGAATACCATGCAGAATTTCTGAATGTCCAACCCAGTGGTGCACAAAGTAATGGCTAGGCTTTGAAAGGTTAAACACGGCGCAAGAAGGCGCATATGTGATATTAACTCGTATCTACATCAACACCCTTGTGCAGTCCGTAGGGTGTATTTCATTATCAGAAATGAAGTCTCAGAAGACCGAGCCATGCTGGCATAACCATCACATCTGATTTGGAAGGAATACAAACACATAGCCCCAGAAGACGAAGGCATCGTTGTGTGACCATTACACCTGGTGTCGAGGAGGTGTAAATTTCCTTTTTATTTCACTTTCTATTGACTTTGATCAATATGCTATTCTTTGCCAACAACCAGTGCACTTGAATTCACTACTGTATTCCGAGCCCAAGCGGTCTCTTTAGACCAAAGTGTGGGCGTGGAATGCTTACTTCAACCTGTCTGTCTTTCCTAATTTAGTCACTTTAAAATCTTGAGGAAAGAGTAGGCTTATAAATTATTAGCCACATATCAGTCATATGACCGCCTGACGTAAAATTCACGCGTTACTCCACGGCCTTGTTTATGTTTCGTTTCTTTATTCTTAGTGCAAACCAAGGGTACATTCGATGTTGAAATGTTTCTTCAGCCTCAGCCCGTATTTCAAAAGGAAAACACTGTCACACAAGTTGTTTCATTCGGGCTCAGCGCGTACCATACAAAGAACAGTCAATCGTAACCATGGTAACCGAAATATGACTTCAACGGTAACAATGGCAACGGGAGAATGAATCACTAACTCCCTGAATGAGTCACTCACGTCCCACAAAGGGCGCTGTATATATCAGATGAAGCCTCTCTATGCTGTATGAAATGATTTCCAGTACGCTGCTGGTTCGTTACACTTAAGTGAGGTTCAAAGTGCTTCTCCAGAATTTTGTCTCAAACAGTCTCAAATATATTGCTCCCTCAGATTCAGAGACCATGTTTGAAACCCATACAAACCAAACGTATACACTTTGTTTTATTATTCTTTATACACTTCTGGCAAGGCATGGGCAGATGGATGATAACGAACTGAACGGCTGCATGAGGTGAACTTTGGTACAAATGTAGCTGCAAGCAGAATAAGACGTTTCTTCTTCCGTTACTTTGTAGACGGACTTGATCCAGTACTTCACCTCAGAGTGACGTCACAACAGCGCGCGCCTCCTCCTCTTATTGGTTATAATAAAGCATGCCAGTTGTTGTAACCCCTTCTTTCCATTCCATACAGAGCTTAACTATGTTATATCACAGTAGAATGGGCCTCCGCATGCATCTGCCAAATTTCTGTTGGTATTTGGTTAGTGACATGGACCAAGAACTGTTCTGATTCAGTAGACAAACACATCTTCGTCTATCAATAAATTGTTTTTCAAAGGCTACTTTCGTTAGGATCTACGGAGTCCTGTACTTAGAAGCGTTATCCTAATTTCGAATCTAATTTCCAAATAAACAAATAAAGCAACAAACAAAACAAAAATCCTAAATCTGTGTATATTTTTTCGTCAAATGCGAGCAATTTTTTACACTCAGTCATGCAGACTTGGTGTTCCCCATATGAAGCCAAACTCCATCATAGCCCATGTCATGTCAAACTACGCTGCTGACTTATGGAGGGGCGGAAGGGTGGAGTGCAGTATTCTAATGTTCACTACACACCCCCACCCCGTCCAACACCCCGCATTCGATAACGTACAGTCGCGTAATGAATTGTTTTGTGTGTTGTGTGATTATGTATCACCACACACACCACATGTTCATAAGGCAACAACTTGCATTCACACGGTTTAGGAAAACAAATGAAGCAGCCAATCAATGTATCCGATTACACGATACAGATAAAAAGTTGACCTTCACAGGAACTTTGACAGAGGAATTAACGCTGCATATAAAATTAACGCCGTGTATTTTCATGTAAAATCCATTTTAACACAAAACCTAATCAGTCAACCCCATTTAACGTAACTTCAGGAAGTCAGGACTAAATATAAAAATTTACTTCGAAAGTAAGAAACGTGCAATGTACAGTGAATTTTTAAAACGACAGGAAAAATTTAGAAATAATGATAATATTAAAATAGATTCAAGAAAATCTGTTATAGGTGGGCTCACACAAAATGGCCGACATTTAGGACTCCCACAGTACTACTGAATATTCGACTCCGCTGTGACATGCACAAAGCAAGTGTCAAGCCAAACACTGTGATGATATCATACGCAGAAGTTGATATACCTTGCGTAGAGTTCTAACAAAACTCAATATTCTTTTGACAGTGTCAAAGACGATGTTACGTTAAACCTTGTTCTTCTAACGTGCCGCTAGTAAGTTATTAGAGAGACCGTTTACAAAAGTTGCGCGAATTGGTAGTCGTCCGCGGCCAGCAGTTACGGCACTGAAACCGCATGCCTAATAATACCTTCATTATTTACAGCAGCGTGCTGCAATGCCGACTGAAGTATGGACCATGGAAGGCAGCTCTTCCCCATACGCTAATTCTCATCAGTTTGGTGGGCGGGAAAACGATGAGGCGTCTGTCGGTATGATAACCAGAGAAAGGCAAAACTTTTCGGTTACAACAGCACTCTGCATTATCGACTAAGGCCTTACAGCACTACAATGCCTTGGGTGCTGTTGCTATCGGGCTTCCACGTCACGCATGTGATGGATAAAGAGGCGCTGCAGAAGTGGATTCCACTATCCTCTTACCATGGCCATAACAAAAGTTTATATTTCTTATATGAGTATTTCTTTCACGGCCCTCCCCTCTGTACGGGTAAGCCGGGAGATGGTGGATGGAGCTGTGGTGCATTACGCCAACAATGCGAGATGAAATCCACAACGTCTATACGCGATTGGAAAATGGGCTCAAGATCCCACTTCTATTAAGATAACGTTCGTACAGACGAGGCTGTAGGCTCTGCTACTGTGAATTCCACTTCTGCCGCATATTAATCACGGTCTCTCACATTAATGATATTGTGACGCACCGCACATAGCGGTAGCGAAATCAGAGCAATAGCAACATATCTGACACATATGAGGGTTACCTAGATCCAAACTCTTCACATTTTCTTTTTGGTTCCATGTGGCTTTCTGTGGCACACCGAGTGAATGCAAGAATATCTTTTGACAAGTCACAGTAGCGTCTCTTTATGCTTTCCCGGCTTCATCATTCATTCACAATTATCACCACCACATTTCACTAAATATGCACAGTATCACCAAATAATAAAGCGTCCTGGAAAACAAGTAGTGAGTTTACATGCGCAGGAAATTCATGACAGAATTGCAAGGTGCTTCGCTCCTACTCCACAGGTACCGGGTTCAATTCTGATGGAGTTGAACGCGAGATTTCCTATTTAGCTGCATGCGAATGACAACTTCGAAACTTAAACACTGTATTCTTTGATTTCAGGCATCGGCCACGATGGTGATGAGATGTACGCTCTTCTGGGGTATAACGCAGCGTCGAGTGGTAATCCTTTACCGACGTTTCGGGACAAAGTATCGGTCCCATCTTCAAGGGTCAAGAAGTCCAAGAAGAAGAAGATAAAGACCCTCGTATCTCAGCTGGCAACATGTCACAAACATGCATTTTCTCCATTCACATTTGGATTCTTTTCCGGTTAACTGTGGTGCCGCAAGTGACGAATACGGTGAGCGTTTTCACCCAGACATCTCGGCCATGGGGAACAGATACAGCAAAACGAGTGCTGCCATGTTAGCCGATTAGTGCTGCATGGTGATGGGGGATGCATTGAAAATTCAGTTCAAGCGACAAGCGGAACGGCACCTCGTAATATAATAAAATTTCTTTTTAAACCAGAGCCAATCCTGTAATCTAAATGCTAGTTCGATTTTCTGCATTGTAAATTCTGCTACGAAAACCTACATTTTTGATTCCGTAGCAGGATACAACGTCAAATTTGTTGCACAGTGTAATAAAGGGCACTTTACTTGCAGAACAAGGTACCTTGTCTGTGTCTCGGCTACCAATCTAGGCATTTTCCTGAATATTCTCATGGCGCACTTTCTACGCATGCGCTGCAAGCCGTATAATTTTGGTCACGATCGGCCAGTAATGAAGGACGCTACTTTCAGAACAAACTGCTTCTTCTGTGTCCTGGCTTCAAATCGAGGGCTATTCCTGAAAGGTCACACCGCGCAATCACCACGCATGCGCTATAAACCATGTAAGTAGGTTGCTATCGGTCAATAATGAAGGGCAATTTACTTAGAAACAACGTTCCCTCTAATTTTTTACAGCTCCGCGGACCTGCTACTGCAGTGAGCAGAAAATTTGTGCACGATCTGACGACTGCGCTTCACTCTGAAAGTTTTTTGTAAGATGTATACTAAGAATATTTCCAACAAAAATTGAAAAATTCCAGCTGCGCGGCAAGAACTCAGTGCGCGCGGGCGCATTCTGTTACTCCGTCGCCGCGCACCCACGCAGCTTAGAGGGAACGTTGCTTGGATGACAACGTGCCATTTCGTCCTTATCTCGGCTTCCAATCGAGGGATTTTCCTGAAACTTCACACCGCGCACTCTCCTTGCATGCCCTGCAAACGACGAAAGTTTGGCGGCGTTCGATCATTATCGAAGGGTATTACTTGGGGGCAAGAGAGTTTCTGTCGTCTGTATCTGTGCTTCAATTCAAGGGCTCTTCCTCTAAGGGTGCGTACCCACCAACAGAGCCCAGGCGAGTCGAGTCGAGCCCAATCAGACTCTAGAGTCAAGGGGGGTGCACACCGACCGAGTCGAGTCTAATGAAGTCTGCGCGAATCCAGTAGCTTTTTAGTATTGTTTGAAGAGCGCACAAGTAAA